>VWZW01006378.1:0-21249 GCA_013397115.1 Edolisoma coerulescens | reverse complement strand
CTCTACAACTGCCTGAAAGGAGGGTGTAGCGAGATGGGGTTGGTCTCTTCTCCCAGTCAGTTGATGACAGGATGAGAGCAAATAGCCTCAAGCTGCATCAGGGGAGTTTAGTTTTAGACATCAGGAAGAATTTCTTCACTGAAACGGTGGTCAGGCACTGGAACAGGCTGCCTAGTGAAGGGGTGGAGTCACCATCCCTGGATGCATTCAAAACAGGCTGGACCTGACAAGTGCTATGGTTTAGCTGACATGGTGGTGTTTGGTCAAAGGTTAGACTCTACCATCTTAAAGGGAATAAGGGAAGGACGTCCATCAGAGCTGATCAGAGGTCTGGTGAGAGTGAGCTGAAGGGTAGAGGGGTCTATACCTGCTGAAGTACCCTGTCCTAGAGAACAGGTAGTTGAATTCCTGAGTCTTGCAAAAAGCTTTCTTGAGCATCAGCAAAACATTTATCCCCCTCTCCAGATGCTGTTGTGAAGACATTGGCCAAGCAGTGCCATTTTGAGAGAGTTACCTCGAGTGGTAGACATGAGCCGCCGCTCTGAAGAGTCCAGGTCTGCTCACAAATCATCAGTGCTTCAGTGTGACAGGTCAGTTCCACAGGACTTTACAGATTTATTAAAAGTCCAGGTGAAATTACTCCTGCCTTCCTCTTCTTGGTGTCAGCCAAAACTTAGGTAGAAGGGAGGTGCTGGGGAACTGAGGAAGGAGGAGTGACATTGAAAAGACAGTCTGCTAAAACCTCAAGTCTGCTCTCTCTTTAATAAAAAATACAAGATTAGTAATTACGCTATACGTAGTTCATCCACTCTGACTATGAGAATCATAAGATCAAGCCTCCATCTTGAATTTTAAATGCCATTTTTATTTGGGTTTGCTAGCAACACAACAGTGAATAGAGAGGTGTTTCAGATGTGCATAAATCAACTAAGTGTTAGTGATTCAGGGTTTGGGCAAGAATTTGTACTCCTTTGCCGTAAGGACAGTTTCTTGTTGCATTTCAAAGACCTTTTATGATTAATGAATGCATTATAACTTGTATAAAATTGAAAAAATCTTTTATAAGTGGCACACAACTTAATAATGAGACTTTCTGTAATACAATATTTGGCTGGTTTGGTTTGACTGAAAGATTTTGAGACTTGAATAGGGTGTTAAAGTATAGAAGCCATGTGTGTATAATTCCAGATCTTGGGTTCTGCTCATTTAAATTCGTGAAATATCCATTTCCAGAGTTTGGTCCTTTAAAGGAGAACTCTCATCTTCCTGGTGTATGTAGCAAGTTTAAACACACGTACAAAATCTGTACTTGTTTTAACACTGGGGATCTCATTCCTTGTTATTCTGTACAAAAAAACCAACAAAAAAGTTGAGAATGTAGCACTGGCTATTAATGATGATACACTCTTCTGCAGGTAGCAGTAAAATACTCTGCATTTCCCTATTCGCATTTTAAGGATGTGCATTGAAGTAAGCATCTATAAAATGCACTCTTCTTCCCTGGGTAGTAAACATTACTGATGATGGTCCAGGCTAAATAAATGCTTTTTAGAACTGTGGAACATTTCTGTGTTAGAGTATGGCTAAACATGTTGGAGTGGCAGTCATCTAAATAAATGAAATGTAATTTTGCTGAAACAACAAACTACTGAAAGGTGAGGTAGATTCTATGAAACATCATATATTTGGAGTCTACAACACTACTTCCTGCAAATATGGAGAGAGGAATACAGTTGGGTTCTAGCATTTGCTGACCAGAAAAAAAACTATAAAAATAACAGGAGAGTTGCCAGGACACAGATCTCTATGCTAAATATGATTTAATGTAGTTTGTGAAAATATGGATATAATTAAATTTATTACAGAAAAACAGCTGGTGTTTTCAATAGCATGAAAATATACTTTTCCCTGCAGAAACATTACTTCAATGAAAGCAGCAAAAGACAGTGTTCTACCTAGGATCATAAGAAAGAAAATATTTTTTGTTGTTGAGTTTATTTGTTTTAAAAAATTACATTGCACATTCTAAATTAAAAATTTTATTTCTCAATATATCTGACAAGAGTGAACCTTAAAATCAGATTTAAAAAAATCAAAAATGTTGCAGGCTCCTTAATTACATGATATACTCTTTCTGCATTTTGGGTAGGTGGTGCCCTATCCAGCTTACTACTGCCCATAGAGCTTTCTGTTGCTTGAAAGTATGTGATTCAAAAATGTGAACTTCTGAATGTTGTTCACCTTTACTTCTCTTTCAGCCTTCACCTCTCTTGTCTTTTTCCAGCACCTTATATGAGTGGTTACCTAACTTTAACCAACATGTAAGGGGGCTTTCTGTGGTTTTTAACAAAAAGAATTCAGTTTTGTTTGGTAAGTCTGCCTCTGATATTCCTTTTCTTTTTTTTTCATGAAGCACCTCTGGTTTTCCCAAGATATCAGTTTTGTGCTTGCCCTTGTTAAACAGGTCAGTTACGTAGATATAGAGAGAAACTTTTCGTGAGACTGAAAGTGCATCAGACATTGTAAGGTGTGACTCGTGTATTTGTTAACCAGGTATCTGACTCCATTTCTTGTACAACTCCCAACAGTTCAGGATGTTGCTCTTGCAGGAAGGGCTGTATGAGTCTGATGTGATTTCTCAAATGCACCTGAGTCGAGCTTTGCAGACCAGAGAAGTTTAGCAAAGGCACGAAGAAGTAAACTCAACCAAAGACTGAGTGGTGATACACTAGTAACTATCCTAGTCATGTTCTAAATTACATTTATTTAATAATTCATAAGTGATTCTACCAAATTGTGAAGTGATTGTTAATAGATATCTTCCCACTCCTTTGTGCTGTCATTTACAATATAAAGAGACAAAAATGTACAGGATATGTACATATTCATGAACTGCATCCTTACTTCTGCATTCTGTTTATCTCACTGAAATATTTGGAGTTTGCACTGTTTATGCTGATAACAGAAGTCATTGTTTTGTTTATAGTGCAATTTGGTAACTTTTACATAGAAGTATGTGAATATACTTTAGCTTTCTCAGGACCTGCTCTAGTCTACTGTAAAAAACTGCCGGCTAAAAATGAACTTGGGGAGTTTTATTTCATATTTTGTTTAAAGAAAACATTGCAGAATATAATTATAACTATCCTACTAGAGAACAAAGAAATACTCGCTTTTCTCAGTGACAATCAGCCTGGGGACAGTCTTATAACCACAGTATTCAGGTTGTTCAAACACCTGGAGCTGCCTCACTCTCTGATCTAAACTGGTATTTTCTGCTAAGTTCTCATTTCTGCAACCTACAATCATACTCTGTGCAGGGAAATTTAAAGACTTGGTAAATACTGAAGAAAAACACATAGCCTGCATGCTAACACATAGATATCTCTGGCATCAAAATTACTTCAAACAGATCATTGAGGCTAGAAGGGTGGAAAACTACAGGATGTTCATAGGTAAAGAGTAAATAGACTAGAAGGAGTTGGTAACGTCAGTCATGGATTAATATTACAGTTGTGAATAGGAACAGTCACACACACCTATAGATGCTACACATAGGTCTGCAAACTCTCAGAACTGAAGTTTTGGAGGGTTTTGATCTCTCTTCATTTGAGATCAGTGAAGGAGAATTTTTGTTAAATTACAAGATAGACTGGGAGATCAAGTTACAAAAAATGACAAGCTAGTTGAAATTAATTATTGAAATTAATTTATTCATTAAACTTTATTTACAAATAAGTACATTAAAAGGTAGAAAAACATTTTCCTACACTGTGTGAGAACAAATTGCAGGTTATGTACTTAAGAGCTGCTCAGTGATAGAGGAACAAATCCTAGGCTTTTTATTTATTTGCTGTTTTACAGTTATACTCAACCAATACTCCTGACATCATAGAACAACATAATGAAGCAGGTCATAAATCATGAGTATGAAAATCAACCTGGGGACCTCACTGAGGTTGACTGATGGTCTCGAAAAGTTGAAATAATTTCATAATTAGACCTAGTTGGCTGATATAAAGTAACAGCTGATGGCAAGTGGCACCTTCTAAAACCATTCCTAACATGTAAAAAAAATTGTAAAGAAAACATTGGGGAAATATGAATGGCTTTATGTATTAATGCTCTAATTGATGGGTGTTCTTATCCTGAAAAGCGGTGGCCCTGTCCCTTGGTGATTATTCTACCATCCTTTTCCTGGGTGCCTCTGTCTCTTGCAAAAAACCAAAATCCCAAAATGTACCAGATTTTTTTTAAGAACAGATGAGAAAGCAGAAGCAGCAGAACGATTGCTTGATTCAACCTTAATTCCAGCTCCAAGTGAAGGGACAGACTCAGCAAAGAATTTCTCTGCTTGAGCAGTTGACATCTCCCGGACATCAGAGAATCCAGTGTGTTGATGCAGCTATCTCCAAAGAGAGGTGGAAACAGAATTGTAATGTTTAGTCCTGAGTAAAAATTTAAAACAGAGTTTCTTCAATATAATAAGGGCATTACAGTTCCAGTGTGTGAAATGAGACTTCAGAACAGCTTATGGAAGTGTCTGTCCATAGAGGAGCCAAAGTTTCTGTTTGTTCCAGACATATGGGTGGTTATCAAACCAAAAATCAGTATTTTTGCATTTTATCACTGGGAATCACAGGCTGCCTGTACGCCTTTAGCCACATGGTTTTAGTCTTCATTCATACAGTTTAAATTTTATTGCTGTCCCTTTCACTCTGACAGTTGGTAACCAAGTGTCAGTTTTCCTACAACCAAAGGACTTACTTTATCAAAGGTTTTGCTTCCTAATATCCTAATGGTCCTTTTATTTTGGTGGTGATTATTCATGAGTGAATAGTGAGGAGGGCTTATTTCAGTTTTCTGTCATACCAATGAATATGGGCACAGTTTAAATATTTGTGAGGTATATGTAGTTCATATTCAGGATTTTTAAAATAAGTAACTTACTTTTCATTGGAAAAAAGTATTTTCTACTTTGCTTTGGAAAAAGTAAGTCTGAAAGTCTTGTATTTTCCAGTATTTAGGTAGTGGTGAGTATCTACCCTATTAAACTTTTTATAGTGTTTTGTTAAAATGTTAAATGATTTTCCTTCATCTGCAAAAATGGATAGAAGATAAGGGAGGGAACAGATTAAGAAAAAGTTAGTCTGATGCAGTACGTGTTGTACAGAGAACAGTATTTGTAACAGCTTCCATACCGGTGTCTGGGGAGTACATGTGTTGTTTGGACTACGGTAGATGTACAGTGAAGCCATTCTAATTAAGCTGAAGAAGGTACCAAATGTTTTTTCTCTATACCCAGTTTAATAACTTTTGATGGACAATTTAATTTTACAATCTTCAGGCATTTGGGAGGAACAGGACGCAGGTTCAAAGCCCATCAGTTCCTCATCAGGCTGTAAGAAAGGAAGGGGGCAATGATAACATTTTGTTCCTGGATTGTCTGAAGAAATTACATTTTTCAAATTGAACTGCAAGACATAGATGACAGAAAATTGATGCCCAGGTAAAGTGATAAAATGCCTAAAAAATGAAGGAAGATAGATGTGAATTTGTAGATCCCTGCTTGGATGTGATCTTTTTCTGCACAACACAATTAAAAACTGTACAGAGCTCTTAAGCTCACCAATCCATTGTGCATAAATAGCTGTAATTATCTAGCATGATCCATGTTGTGATTTTACACTTCTTACAAAGTCAACACCTTAGATTTTTCTTCTGAAGTGATTCTCTCGCTGGAGATATTCAGGATCCATCTGGGCACAATTCTCTGCCCATGTGCTCTGGGATGACCCTAGTTGAGCAGGGAGGTTGGACTGGATGACCCAGTATGGTCCCTTCCAGACTTAACCATTCTGTGATTCTGTGAAAATCAATCTGGGGACATTAAAAGCACTTTTTTACTTGGAAAATAATGTGTAGAGCAGTTTTCTAGGTAATGTCACTTACACAAAGACATGGACCATTCAGTGAGCAGTTGGGTATTGTTCAGAAAATGTGGTATTAAGATGGGATGAAGGTTCAATGACCCTAGTAGCCCCGTTGTCAGACATGCCTTTGATCTAATGTACCCTAGTTGGTCATTTTTACCTTGATGCCGGGTGTCATTGCTCACAGGAACAATACTATCAATTACTCATAGTTTGTCAGCATTTTAGCAGTCTGACAGAACAAATCCATCTTAAAATGGCCTGAGAATGGCAAGAGGCTGCGTGTGTGGGAATTACCTCAGTGAACTATATTTTGCACTTTAGTTTTATCCTGGATACTTAACTACACAGCTGTAATAATGCAGCTCAGAAACTCTTAAGTGGAGGGGAAAAGAATGGCCCAAGAGATTCCACATTTTAAATTATTTTGGGGGGGTATAATTTTTATTTCCATCTAACTTTTGTTATTGGTTACAATAGGAGCTGGTTACAGCAGTACAAATTTTATATCTGTAATCCATGTGCTGTTTAAAGTGGCACTGCATTCATGCTCTGAGGTTTGCATTCTTGAAGGTTTGCATTCTTGGAGTTGTTGACATTCTCAAAGTAAAGATCATGGTACTTCTGGAAAATTATTTTGAAACATCTGTTAGAAGTTGTAAGGAAAAAAGCAAATAGTTAAATAAAAATTTTCAGGATTTTAAATAGAGTATTTTGTTGGTGCTGACAATCTTGTAGAGATGCAACGTACATTATGGTGTGATTGGATAGCAGTATCATCATAAATGTTGTTCTGGCTGTAGATGTGTTTCACAAACTGGGTGGTTTGATGCAGATCAAGTGAGTCACCTCTAGTTGTCAGAATTGTTGCTTTAGCATCAAGTGAGTATACTGCACATAGATAAAAAGAGTGAGATGAAATAGAACCTTGGGTTTGTTGTACAGATTAACAACATGGAAAACCTGTGACCAAAAATGTCCTACCTAGTAAGTCCTTATGTTGCATTTTTTATTTCACATGTTGAAGTTAAAGAATAAAATTTTTCCAGTTTGTTAACAGTTTCAGAATGTATCACATTTTACTGTATTTCACTCCATTAATATGCAATGAGCTTAATATTAGCCTTTTCTTATTTTCTTCTCCTCATCTAATGCCATCATTTAATTAAATTTTCTTTTGGTGTGTTCTTCTAGATATGGGACCCAAATGCTCTAAGGAGTGCTAATACGTGTCTTTCGATACATCAAAATACATCAAAAGCCCCATTGGGACTGGCATTAATTAATACTTCATCCATTCTGTTTAGTTTTATTTGTCATGGACGTATCTCTTTTTTCTCTTTCTACATGAACTAAATAGAAAGAATGCCAATAATAAAAGTCTAAATTGCAGTGAACTCAGTTCTTCCAATTCCAGCAAAGAGAGAGAAAGTTCAAACAATTCCATGTTTGTTTCTGAGATAAAGGAAAGGTTCTTAGAGAATCAAAAATACTAATTATTCTGCATTTCTCAGACTCCCAAGACCTCAGGCATTTAAAAAAGAGAAGCAACACTAATCCAAGGTTGAACTGAAAAGCTGTCGAAATAAAGCAAGTGGGAATTATATGGGGGGTTTTCGGGGTTTTTTTGTGGGTTTTTTTTCTGCACATTACATGCTTTTACTATTTTCAAGTTAGTTTTTTCATGCATACAGAAAAACAGAGTAACAGATAATGTGTTTCAGACACAAATCTTTCATACCACACCTTCTCCTAGCACTCAGGTAATTGGAACTAAAATTGCAAGACTGATAAGAAAAACTGCTGGAGTATGCTTTAGAGTATATTTAAAAGGCATATTTCTTCCAGACTTACCTGAATGAAGGCACTGCATTTGGAGTGGATTCCTGTGAGTGTTTACATTAATGCTAGTGTATTTGAGATCTGATGCAGCTAAAAGAAATGCTTCCTTTCTAATTTTTTATAAAAGTATTGTACAAGATCAGAGGAGCTGTGATTGCTAGAACTAACTGACTCCTTTCATAATGGAAGAAGCTATTATCTCTCCAAAGTACAGTACAAAGTAGTTGCAAGCGTTTCGAAGTATAAAAGACCATGCAGGAGCCTTAAAACCTGCAGTACTTGGTACACAGTCTGTGTATCAAGCAGATACATGGGTTCTCTCACATTCTGTCTAGTCTTGTGAGAATACATCAAGAGACAAACCCTCAGGTAATAAAATAGTCCTTTTAAGCTTAAATGGTAAATGGAAGATCCTGTGATTGGGCACAGTATTTGGAGCTGTATGCATTGTCTGTTTGTGATTGTGCCAAAAATGCTGTGCAGCCAACTTTTGTGTTTCCAGGGTAATCAAGAGATTGGTAATAAATATAAGGCAAGGATATAGATAATATGTAAATGAGGCTGTAAAGATGCTCCGTGAAAATGATCAGGGAAAGCTACAATTTGAAAAGGAGGCTGCAGCGTGAGTGTTGTGCCCTGTGTGAGACAACAGGAGTGGGGATGTCTGTGTTTTGCCTTACTCCCAGCACATTACAGCTCATGGCTCTGGGTGCAAATGTCTGGTCCACTGAACTCAGGCATTATTGTGGAATGAACCATTTCTAGTTTTGTCATAAAGCTTTCAAACAGCAGTTCTTGCAGCCCTCCTTTATCATGTCCTCTGGTCTCTCCTGTTCCCGAGGATGAGGTCAGTGTCCCCTGTGTGGGATGATTCTTCTTTTTTAACATGCTCTTCTCTGCTAGCAGTCAAAACAGAAGCAAAAGGAAAAAAGGAGAAGAGTTGAGAAACACAGGGGTTAATACTGTGAAGTCTGTGGGTGCAAACAGGATTTTGTTAAAAATGAAAAGAGGTTGGGTGGAGGTAGATAAAAAGAAATCTGAAATAATTGTTCTGTCGAATATGGCCTTTCCACATAGGCAGAAATCTTTCTCTTCACTTCTGTCAGAAGATAGTCAAATAGAGAATCTCGTCTCTTAATTAGAAAGAAAAATACTCATCAAACACATCTCATCACTGGAAAGCTAATGATCCAAACTGCTAGTCTGAAAGGGCAGGCTTTTTTTCTGAACAGTAGGAACTGTTAATCATTTTGGTTGAGATTTCTTTTTAAAATATACTGTAGTTTGCAAAAGAATAGGATATTCAATATCCTAACTTAAATTATTTTTTGAAGTGTTGTACACTAGGGATAGTGTCATGTGTCTCTCTGAATGATCATTTAATGCATGTGTCTCTCACTAAGAGTATAAACTGATGTGGTGTTATAAATGGCCACTTCATGTCTGTGACTCTGAAAACTTTGATCTCATGGGAGAGAAGAAAAAAGCCCTTCCTTATATTCTTTTGTATAGGAAATGGCAGTTGTATTAAACTGTAACCTTTGAGACTCCCACTCATCTCTTAAAATAGTTAGCTTGTTTCGGTAGTGATGAGCATCCTTTTTTTACATAGACAGACATTATTTTCTTGGAAGATATCATGCCAGATACAGTCCACTAGATGCTTTACAGACACGGGCAACTCCCAGAACTGTTCTTTTACACTTATTCTTCAGCTTTTCTGGTTTGGTTTGGTTTTGGGATTTTTTGGTCTATACTTGCTTAATGGATGGATATGTTGGTTTACTTCCCCACCTTTAATAAAGGTTTGTACATACCACTGCCCTTCTTCTCTCTCTTTCACCTCAACAATCAGGCCTTTTATGCATACGAATTAAGTCCTGGAGTTTTATTGCTGTTCTGCACCAGAGTTTGGGTTTGCTCATGTTTACTTAAAAGTTTTGTCTGATACTGGAAATCTGCTTGTTTTCTCTCATATGCATTTCATGAGTGCATTTCTTGTCTGGGAAGAATAACGAGGCCATTTAGGTCACAGTGCCATCAATGTGTTGGTCTCACACAGCACACATCTTATTTGTGTTGCACTATTTTTGTAGTGCCTGGCTGAGACAGTTGCCTGAAAGGAGGAGCTGGTTAAAATTCAGCCAGACTTGACGGAAATTAAGGTCAGCAAAAATCATCTTCAGGAGAAGTCAGGTGTAATATCCACACTTTTGAATGGTATGTCCATACAAGTTGTAAAGCGGTAATATCTTAATACAATGTTTTACTGGCCCTCCGAGTCCAGTACTGTAAGGAATTAATGCCCTTGAAGGTCATTTGGTATTTAGAAACTTCAAGTGAGAAGCGTTTGGGTGAGAATTCATTGATATTCTGGATTACAGACTACATGATGACCATGTTCCTCAGACTCCAGTCAGGTCCATGTCTCCTGAGACTCTGTGTAGATTGTTGGCTTTTTTTTCTCTGGGGCCGGGGATTGGTTGCATAGTACTTGATTTTCTAAACCTCTTTGTAACCGAAGTTCAGCTGGGGCCCTAAGAAAGACTGTATGTGTTGCATTTTCTCAACAGATCATCTCTCATACTTACTTTTCTGATACTTGTTTGCTGGCTTCCAGAGCCCCCTTCAGTGTGCATCCATTGACTTAGGGCATTTCTGGGGTTAAACCATGCACGGATTTTTTGCCTTTTTTTGAGACATAAAATTTGTTGTAAGTTGGTTACATCTAATTTACCACTCTCTTATAGACAGCAAGCTCACAGAACAGTTCTTGAGTGCTGTAAGATGTTGTTTGCTTCTCTTGTGGTTTTAAGCCCAGCAGGAGATGAAGCACCATGCAGCCGCTCGCTTAAACCCCCATTTCTTCCCCCACATCCTGGTGGAATAAGGAGGAGAACTGAAGTAAAATTTTTATGTTGACATAAGAACAGTTTAGTAATAGAAAATAAAGTGAAATGCAATAATAAGGGTAAATAAAAATAATAATGGTAATAAAAAGGAAAAAAACCCTAACAAAACAAGTGATGTGCAATTCAATTTCTCACCACCTTCTGACCCTTGCCAGACCCCTCTTCCTGAACCCAGACCACCCACCCTTCTGGGTAAATCCCCCCAGTTTATATCCTGGGCATGATGTTCTGTGGAGTGGAAATAACCCTTTGGTCCGTTCAAGTCATCTGTCCCAGCTGTGCTTCCTCCCAGGTTACTTTGAATACCTTCCACTGGCAGAGCATGAGACAAGAAGAAAGGTCCTTGACTCTGAATAAACACAACTTAGCAAAAAAACCAAAACATCAGTGTGTTATCAACACCATTCTCATTCTGAATCCAAAACAGCTACTAGGCAGAAATTAACTTTACCCTAGCTGAAACCAGCACAGCTTCTTATGTATTACCATGTCTAACAGATTCCCTTTTAAACTAAACAACCTAAAAAAAGTGTTTTTCTTTCAAATGAAAAATTTTTAGAAGTGCCAATGTCCTGGTTTTTGTCTCATGCACACTGCTTTTTCAGTTCTTTCAGTATTTATCATGTTTGTCTTGCAGTTTCATAGGACTTGCATATACATAGTAAACAATGGTAGAAAGCACAGGGGTGAGGTAAGTTAGCTGATCTTGAGAGAGATTACCTAAGATGTAGATTTTTTTTTTTTCTTTCTATGTGGGAGCTTGTGTTTGATAAGAGAATTTTGTTTCAACTCCAAACAAAAATCTAGTGGAAGACTATTAAAACCTGCATTTTATTCTTACTCACCTTTTACACATCTTGGTGACTAATTTGGGAAAATTAGCTCTGTTTTGGTTTACCTAGGTATTGCCAATGCTTTAGGTTTGTGAGTTCTGTAGCACAACATCTTCATTCTTTTTAGTAGGTATTAAAAGTAAAAATATTCAAAAGCTTAACTATTTGGATGAAAAGGCTTATCAGGATTTCTGAAAGTTTATCCAGCTGTGGTACATAGTGTGATTTTCTTTCACTTTTTTTGTTGTTGTTGTTGTGTTTCACTGTTTTGTTGTTTTTTGAATAAAACAAACCCAAGTGGTGGCTACAGCTACCTTAAATAAAAGGGGGGTTCATTCACAGGGAAAATTGGAGGTAAAAATGGTTTTAGTTTGACCCCATCCAAGTCAAATTATTTTTAGTTCTTTCCTATAAATCATTAAGCATCAGTAGAGAACAATGTCTAGACAGTGGTGTATGGAGCTGGCAGTGGGGATGGGTTTCTCCAGGGGTGTGATCCCCAAGTGGATCCCATGCTGAAGAGCTGCCCCAGTTATTTAGGCACACATCTCTAGGAGATTTAACCCAGCCAGGCTTCTGGCAGTCCCTGGTCACAGAGCACTTGAGCTGTTTTGAGTAAACACTGCAAAAAATCAAAATTTTCAAAGTGGTCGGCTTAGGTGGCTTCTCAGCATTCTTTTTAATCCCATTTTTGATGAGTCTGTGGTCAATTCTATTTTACTATACTTTCATTAAAATAATCACATGATTTTAGCTTTTACTGTGATCTTTTACTAGCTTTCCATGCAAAAGATTTCTGATTGCTGCTTCTGCTTGTTTGTATGACATTAGTACAAAATGACCATGTTCATTTTTCTAAATAGCAAAATAATCTTTATTCAACTCTTGTGCCACCTTTCCACTGCTACACGGTTGTTTCAAAGCTAAAACCAGATACACTGACATATTGAGGTCTTCTTTAAATTAATCACATCCCTGTGACCTACAAGAAAAATGGAGAGGGACTTTTTACAATGGTATGTAGTGATACAACAAGGGGTAATGGCTTTAAACTGAAAGAGAAGAGTTTTAAATTAGATATTAGGAAGAAATTCCTTATTGTTGAGGGTGGTGACTCTGGAACAGGTTGCCCAGAGAAGTTGTGAATGCCCCATCCCTGGAAGTGTTCAAGGCCAGGTTGGATGAGGCTCTGAGCAGTCTGGTCTAGTGAAAGGTGTCCCTGCTTGTGTCGGGGAAGGTGGATCTAGGTGGTCTTTAAGGTCCCTTCCAGCCCAAGCCATTCTATGATTCTATGATTCGTGAAAGCAGCTAACCTTTCTTAAGATGTAATCTTATTTTTATGCTGTTTTGCATTGTCCACAAAAGCATTATTTTATGAGAGAACAATTAATATTCCTCTTGGATGATAGTACATCAGTTTTTCTTTTCCAAGAATTAAGGCAGGAAGGATTGGGAAGTATAGCAGTTGTATCATGCAGGTAAGTGTGAGTCAGCAAAGTGATTGAACAACGCTCCTGTCTAAGGAGATGTGGGTTTCTTTAGAATTGTTTTAATTTATTGGTCTTAACTTTGCGCAAGAGTTTAATGTAATGCTGATTTCAATCACTTTTTTTCCTGCTCTGTCTTCTAGCTTTTTCTTTTTGTGGTCTGGAACTTTGAGCTCTACATGATACCACTGGCTTTGTTGTTGCTGCTGGCATGGAACTACTTCTTGATCGTATCAGGAAAAGATAACAGGCAACATGATACAGTAAGTCTTCTCTGCTTCAAGGGCATACATGTCCTTTTTTTAGCTAGGTAAAATTTTTAAACTGCGTTTAAGTACGATATCTTTTTCAAAATGTCTCCCGTCACGATGTTCGATGGACTGTTTTCCCACCTGCAATTTAATTTTATTCTGGGTGTCCAATAAGTGTGTCTGGTTTTGTTGAAATGTCATGTAAAAATACAATAGAACATGCACTATCTATAGGATCTGTTTTGTGTGGGAGCAGAGAGGCTTAATGTTCAGGAAAAGGCAAATTCTTTGCAAATTATTTTGTATAGGTAAGTCCTTATGTTGCATTTTTTATTTCACATGTTGAAGTTAAAGAATAAAATTTTTCCAGTTTGTTAACAGTTTCAGAATGTATCACATTTTACTGTATTTCACAATTCATCATTAATATGCATTGAGCTTAACATTAGCCTTTTCTTTTTTTCTTCTCCTCATCTAATGCCATCATTTAATTAAATGCATGTAGTTGGGATATAACATAGCAAAATTTTACTAATAACTGGCATTTATTAATAATATTAAATGGTTTGGATTTTCAGAAGTACATATTAAAAGTTGAAGTTGTATTCTATGCTGTGCAAATTTTCTAGCATCCAGGCAGATAAAGGATTTTGCATGAGGTACTTCTGAGCCTTATGAATTCGATATTTGTACTAGGTTTTGTATCCCAAAAGCAGCATGTTGTCTACTACTTCATGATCTGAATGGATAACTGAATGGGCAGGTGAAAAGCCAAAACAGATAAGGTAATTGGTCTCTGAGTGGTTAATGGAGATCAGTAACAAGTGGACTACCACAGTGCAAGGTCCTGTTTGACATCTCTTCCAGTGATGTCCAGGAGATGATAGTGCACCCCCATCAAGTTTTTGGGTTACATCAGGTGTGTGGGACCATCTGACACTCTGGATCTGCCACTCAAAGGGATCTAAGTGGGTTGGATAAATGAGCTGGTAGGAACCCCACGAAATTAAAAAAGGAAAAATCCTGCTCTTGGGGAGAAATAACCTGTTGTGATGATACAGAGTGGGAATTGATTGTCTGAAAGCGGCTGTCTGAATTGGGCCTAGAGGTCTCAGAAGGCAGCGAGGTAAGCAGAAGCACGGACAGTGGATTGAGGGAAGTGGTTATCTCCACTCCTCAGCACTTGCCAGAATGCGTCTGGAATAGTGTTCAGTTTGGGGCACAGCAGTTCAAGAAAGTTGTTAATTGACTTCAGCGAGTTCAGTGAAGGGCTACCAAGATGATCAGGGGCTTAGGCCCTCATCAACCAGCCCTTGAGGAGAAGCTGAGGGAAGTGGGCTTGAAAGATCCTGGAGAACAGAAGGCTTTTAGTGACTGTAACACCCTATAAGGAGGTTAACAAGAAGATGCAGCTAGACTGCACACGTGACCTGTGGTGGAAGAGGCAACAAGCTTTTTGAAAATTTGAAACAAAAGAGGTTCAGACTGTAAAACTTTTTTTGCCATGACAATTGTTAAGCAGTGAAAGAGGTTGTCCAGGAAAGTGCTGTTGCTATAGGAAGTTTCCAGGACCTGACTGAGTAAAGCTCTGAGGAACCTGATCTGACCTCATGGCTGACCTTGTTTTAAGCAGGAGTTTGGAAATCCCTTCCAGCCTGAGTGATCCCCTAATGTCTAGCAACTGTAATTATTAGAACCCATACAGCCCTGCTCCCAACACTGTTGTTACCTGTCTACGTCACTAAGACTGTTATGCTTCCAAGGATCATCTAAAATTAAGGGTGGGGATGGGAGAGGTATTCCCTAGCACCAAATGTGGTTACATTTATGGAAAAAGCCTAAGATCAAGATTTAAAAGATGCAATACTTAAAAAAAACCCCATTGTCTCCTGATGGCTGAAATGCTTACAGCTTCTCAACCTGAGGATTTTATAAGTACCTGAAATCCCTGGTGAATGGAGAAATTTCACTTGTGAGCTGCAATACACTTAATTTCTCTCTGAAATACCACCTGCCTGGGAAGATTATCTGGTCATGTAACTTTTCTAACAAACTAATGAAGCTAGTGATAGACTCTCAATTGAGAATACTAAATGCTACTCCTAAAACTCTCTTCTTGCTGAAAGTGCTTCAGACCAAGCTAATACAGCATATGTCAAGCAACCATGTTGATCCCAAAGGTTTGATATCTGTACCATTAATGACTGTTTTTTCTCTATGTATATCAGAAGGAGGTTGGGCCCTTGCTTTTAATTCTTTGACTTTGGTTATCATCGTGTTAAGTATCTGCCTTCAATGAAGTCATCTGCAGATTTATTGTAAGCCTTTCTAATTAACTCGTGAGTCTTCAGTAATATCAGGAGTCCTTAGCTCAGGTCATTAGCACAGTATCATTAGAATAGGAGTCATTTAAATACTTATGTTTTCCTATGCAGAGTATAAATTTTATCTAAATTAATTAAGCAGTGTTTCCTAGTGGCTAGAGAATGCTTCAGCATTCACATGATCTGGCTTCTGTTCCCAAGTCTTCAGAGATTCCTTGTGTGTCTCAGTCATTGACTATTTATCTTAAAAATATCATCTAAATTTAAAAGTTACTTCGAAATCCTAAGGCTAATGATAAGACACAAAGATCAATGTATTTGTGAACTTTTCTTACCTGATTAACATTAGACAAGCATAGTTAAAAGTTGTATGTGCTTTGTACTTGTTTGATGTCTATGGAACATACTTAAATTTGGGACCATGCAGAGCAGCTCAGAAGAATTGGTTTCTGTTGTAATATCTCTATCAGAAAACGATTGTCAATTGTCTCCTCAGTCCAGGTGCTGGGGACCACACTTCTGCAGGTCAGTGATTAGTGATCATTGAGTTTCTGTCTGGGTGTGGCAGATAGACCAGCCTTTACTTCTCCTTGTTTGACCATCTCTACAGATAAGGTATCACTTGTTTTTTTCCTCTTGGGCATCAGGGTATTTTTGAAGTAGTTTGAAACTTATTTCCTCGTGGAGTAGTTCACCTGCCAAACAAGGATCTGGGTACCTCTGTTATGACATGAACCTGTGTTTCTTGTTTGAGTGCAAGTATGGTTATTTTGCCATTTGTTACTACTCCTAATGAGTTACAAATGCGATTCCTTTCTTGAATTCAAGGTGCAATGTGGTTGGGGCAAGGGGGAGGCCCAAGTGTGTTTCCTAGTAGGAGATAAGTCTAATGGAATGCCCAACAGAGAGGTGAAGCAGAATACTATACCTCCATGGATTCAGTTGGACTCTTTGTAGGATTGATGGTCATTGTGGTTTTAGTCCAACACTGATGCAAATTTCCAAAAGAAACGTTGGATTCCCTATCTTTTGTACATTTTGATCAAGATAAGTTGTATTTCTGAAAGATAGGAACTCTTGCATTAAACATTGGTGTAAGTGACTGTAGATAGATGTAGGTTTAGTGGATGGTTCTGAACTGAACTAAAACAAATGAATTTCTGTCATTGAGTCATGTGGCAAGTGTAAAAATCACATTATAAATATTTCTTGCTGGTATTAAGTGAGGAAAAAATAACTAAGATGGCATTCTTAATGCCGCCTTCTGAATTTTGTGGTAACATTTTTGCCTGAGTTGCTTTCTCCAAGGATCTTTACAGTTCCTTATAATCATACTCCTGAGTATCTGACCTCACAAAATAATTTATTTTTAGCAGAATTGCTGTTGTCATATTAAACCATGATCACCTAAACACACAAGATTGGAACTGAGACAATCTTAATAGGCTGAGATTTTTTTGCTCCTCCTGCCTTTTTTCTGTCATCTTTTTCACATCCTCTGTGGGAGAGGTATCAACCACTGCTGTGTTTCTGTCACCACTCCCTGCTGCTCCTTGTCACCTGTGCTGGATCTGTGTGGTAGGGAGAAGTATGGAAGTGCTGCCCCTACACCTTGCCAGCCCTGCGCCTATGGAAGGTACTGCAAACTAACAGAAAGTATGCTGGGGTTAAAAGCTTATTTTCAGTATTTTTAGGAAGCTACTCAATATTTTGATGATTTCAAATATACCCAAGAAAATCCCTCACCTTTGTAGCTTGGAGAAAACAGCAGTGCTCCTGTCTGGTGTCTGGGGTCTTTTTCTATTTCTACGCAAAAGTCACAGTCATTATTAACTGCATGGAGTTAATGGGGAAAAAATTTTGTTGGTTTTGGTTTTTTTATTACTTGTACATTTGTACTTCAGGCTGTGTTCTGCATATTCTCACTACCTGCTGGAGCTGCCTAACGTAAGGAATGGTCAGATAATCTCTCAAAGTGACTTAAAATGTTCCCACTGTCCAGCAGCTCGTCCATTTCCTTGGGATGAAACAGTTGATTATATAGTTGGAGTGTGTCATATGGAGAATTAAGAACAGTTTGTATAGCTGTGAATCATTATTTTTACCCTGTGTACATAAGCCTGGCTACCACAAATAGGACAAACTGTGACAGTCTCTCAGCTGCGGGTCTGTAATGCTTAACTACGGTAACAGGCACATTGGTGATGCTGCAAGTTCTTGTTCTTCCATGACCAAAGAGGTAGCAGACAGGGAGTGCAGGTCATTTTCTCCTCCATCCTGCCTGTGGAGGAGTGGGCAGATCTGGAAGGACGACAACCAGTTGCTCTTACTGACAGCAGGGACTTGGTTTTCACAACTGGAGGATACTTTTGGAGGATTGAGGACTACTAGGAAAAGATCCACCTCACCACATGGGGCAAAATCTTCTTTGCCAGAAGGCTGTCCAGCCTGTTGAGGAGAGCATTAAACTAAAAATAAATGGGAGAAGGAGGTGATTGTGACCCACAAAAGTGATTCGAGTGAGGAATCACAGAATAGTTTGATTTGGAGGGGACATTCAGAGAGACACCTTCCAGCAGACCAGGTTGCTCAAAGCTCTGTCCAACCTGGCCTTGGAATTCTGCCAGGGATGGGGCACCCATAGCTTCTCTGGGCAACCTGTTCCCGTTCCTCCCTACCTTCACAATGAAGAATTTCTTCCCAGTATCTAATCTAAACCTGCCTTCTGTCAGTTTGAAGCTATTGCCCCTTGTCCTGTCAAGAAATTTGTGGTCTGAGTTGGCAAGAAAAGGGTGCAGAGTGAATGGCCAGGAGAGCCCTCAAAACTAATCCAATAGGGCAGATGTGCTCCCCAGGCCAGGTGTAGGCACACAAATAACAAAATGCCTCTGGAAAAGTCTCTCACACCCTCTGTGAGAACCCAGCATGTCAGAGGTCTCTCCATTAAGTTCATTAGTGTGCACAATATAGGAACCAGTAGGAGTTCAGAGGTCCATGTGCAGCTACATTCATTCACGATCACAGAAACGTGGTGAAATTGCTGTTGTGTCTGTTATGCAGTGTATGTATACTGGCTTTTTAGTCAGGATGGGCCGGGAAGATGGGGAGTGGGAGTTGCTCTTCATTCCAGCAAAGGGAAGATGATGAAGGGATCAAGGCATCCGGCATACAAGGAGAGGCTGAGCAAGCTAGTCCTGTTCTGCTTGGAGAAGGGTTCTTGATGATGTGTATAAATGGCTGAAGAGAGCAGGAGAAGAGAGAGACAGCCTCTTCTCAGTGGTGCTCTGTGACAGGATAGTATCAATGGCCACAAACCAAAACACAGGAAAATTCATCTGAGCACAAGAAAGCATTTTAATTGTGACTGTGGTCACAACCAGGGCCAGATTGTGATGAGAGGTTTTCAAGCGTTCATCTGTGAAGATATTCAAGACCTTTCAGGACATGGGCCTGGGCAATGTGCTCAGAGGTGACCTTGTGTGAGTAGGGAGGTTGGGCTTGATGATGTCTGCCTGCGTGGGGAGGACAGGACGTCCCTGCCAACCTCTGCCACTCTGATATTCTCTGAAGATACTAATCTTTCTCTCCTTTTGGTCTATTGTTTGTTAGGGATTTTTTTTCCAAGCAATTTAACATTTAATAGAAGAATAATGTACATCCCTGAAGGTACCTGTGAATGTTCTTCTGCTGTATATACTCCCATGGAGAAGAGGTTTGATCACTTCAATCTTGCATTGATAGTTAATACTTAGAGCTTTTAAGGAAATATAAATAGCCAATTTCCTCTTGAAGTTGTGAGATGCACATGTCATTGTATAGAAAATGATGCTAAACAGCTGGGAGTTAATGTGCCATACACTATTTTTTGTGGGTTTGCATAATAAAGTATATATATATTATTTATCTTATAAGAATTAGGTAAAGTGACAACAAGGCATCTTCTAATTTCATTGTAGATTTTTTCATACAGACTTTGATTATTTATATGAGTATGTCTCTATTGGATGTTAGAACTAGCCATGTTTAGGATGAAATTTTGAGACTAGGAGATAAATAATTTTGTTAAAGACAACCTTTTATTTTGAGATTTCAAGCAGTTTTCTCTGGGTACTTTTCTGTAGTCCTCCAATATGAGGACTCAAATCCTCATGTGTGTTCTGGGAATTGCCAAATGAAGAAAAACAAAAGTGAGAATGGGAAGAATGATGCTTATTGAATATATCCATCTCAGTGAATTCTTTCTTCACTCAAGAAAAGGTGGTTAGCACAATGAGCTTGAGTTGATCATAGAAGCCCAGCTCACTTGCTGCTAGGAGATGTTTTCTGATTAGAATCCTGTCACTTTGTTCTAGGAGCCAGGCAACAGTATCTGTCAAAGCACTGTCAGGTGGGTTTGTTGTTGCTCCTGTTTGGGGCTGAGACTGCCACTTGGCAGTACATTCAATGCATAAACTAACCCTACCAGGAAAGTGCCTGACTTTACCCAGCTGTTTTCCTAGAAATTGAAAACTGAGTTACCAAGTAAGTAAACAAAGCAGGAATTTGATTTTTTTCTGTTTCTTCACTTTATGGTCTTAAAGACTGAGTCCTGATGGTCCTTAGATTCAAAGGCTTTCATGTGAACATGAATACAGGACAAACACCAAGTGCTTCAGATCCCTTGCCAGTGTGGTACTTTGGGGTTTTGAGCTTCAAGTCCAGGAGTTCTACTCTGCCAGGGAGTCTGCAGAGATTTCTCACTGCAGATTAAATTCTTGCTATGAGTTAATGGAAAAAATAAATGTCATTGTACCTGTATTCTAGCTAGACAGTGTCTGGAATATGTCATTTGCACAAGATACAAGAAGGACATTGTCAGGTGAGTAAGTACATCTTGCCTTCTTTCTGACTGTACTTTCCTGAGAAGTTTTGCCTCTGGTATGATAGCAACAGCCGCAGCCACAAAACCCCCCAGCATAGGAGGTGGTGAGAGCATACAGAGTTAGCCACAGAACAATAGGTGAGTGAAACTAGCCAGGTTTATGACTCTGAAAGTAAGGGAAGTACAATTGTTTTTATAAAATTATTTTCAACATTAAGCAGAACTGATTTTACCTTGTATTTTCTAGCTCCTAACTAATCATAAACTTTGTCTGCATTTATGATCAATAAAATAAGTTAGAAGGGCTTTTGCAAATGAGTTCTAATCTGTCTCTGGGCAGAGTGTGTGCTGTCAAATAACAAGGACTACTGGCAACAAGTGCCTGAATATTAAGTAGTCCACTAAGAATCATTGATGTCTCCATACAGATGGTTTTTTTTCCCTATGTGATCCATACAGTCAGGAAATAAAAATACAGTGTAGTGCTTCACAATGGGACAGGGTGGGGTTTTTTTTAATATATCAGAAAAGAAACATGAAATGTCAGCTTAATCATGCATTTAAATTTTATTGATCAAGTCTAATTTTTATGAGTGTAAATAATCACTGAAGCTGTACAAATTTGCTCTACATTGCATCAGAAACATAATTTTAATGTTTGGAGGCCTGCTGCATTTAAATGGAAATTGTCTTTATGAAACATCCTCTTCATAATTTGCTATTAAATGAGAATTGAACAAATCAACATAAATCTTACATAAAGGTTATTTAACTAAATGTTGATCTGCGGCGGCGAGGGAAGGATG
>VWZW01006377.1:760819-808257 GCA_013397115.1 Edolisoma coerulescens | reverse complement strand
CTGTCACTTTCTTTCTCTCCCCCTCCTCTTTTCTATTTCTTTACCTCTCTCTCATCTCTCACTCTCTCTCCCTCGTCTCTCACTCTCTCTCCCTGTCTCATTTCTTGTTAAATATAACCTATACTATTGACTTGGAATATGGTCTCATTTGTACCTTAATTCGGGCAGAGGCATCTTTCTAGAAATTTTCATAACCAGATTTTTACACCTATACTAACTAATCATAGAATTTCTTTCAAGTATCGCAGGAATTAATCTTGTACTTTGATTAGTTCGGTGAGACTCCTACAGTAGTAACTACTCTAATGTACTCCCTGCAACATAAAAGACCCACTTAAATGCAGGTTGTTAACACATTTTAAGCCAATACTGCTGCATGCTATGCTTTTCTCAAATTCTCATGTCATAACATCACATGATTATGACCTGATTATTTCTGTTCCCCTTCTTAAAAATCTATTTACAGATTTATGATTGAAGGAAATTCTCAAAACCGAGTTCGGATATTCTCGAACACTCGTCTCCACACCTAGGCTCTTGCAAATGATCTGTTTAAACACCTGAAAAATTTTCTTTTTAATTTCATAACTGGAGAATTTTAAAAGCTAAGACAATACAAGTTTGCCTAGCTTTAACTCTTCAATCCGAGCAACTAGCCCCCAGTTTGGTTTGGTGGAACCAAGAAGAGTTAATATACACACCTTCACTCAGGATTTAAGAGTAATTGACAATTGAGAGCCTTGTAAACACCAAACATAAATATTTGAGTTTGGATGTTTGAAACAGGGTGTTCTCCAATCACACAGGATGCAGATGAGAAGCTATTACATACATACAGAAATGTGACATGGATATCTTTCTTAGCACTGCAGCCATTAAAAAAGATTTCCCCTTTCCTCAACACTGTGGAATTTAAAAGGATTTTCCCTTTCCTCAAGACTTTTATCATCTTTGTACAATCAATAAAGAAATAATTATTTTGTCCTTATTTCAGGAGTAATACAAGAAAAACTTGCCTGCATTTAAATTCTATAAAAATATATACTATGACTCCAGTTTATTTGTACAATTTTATAGAGTTCTTCCTATGAAAAAATTACTTGGGGGATATTTTTCTTGTGGTTGGCCTCAGATTATTTCAGAATATTTCCTTATACATTCCAGCAATTAAAGCTGGAGTCACAAGGTGCTTCTTCAACTTCATTAAAGCCAAGTGCCTCAGGGTTTTGCTCAGCACCAGTAATACTAGACTTGCCAGGTGCTTAATGGTCAAAAACGTTTTCCAGGGTAGTCCAGGGACTTCATATCCAAATTCTTGTTTGATTTCTAGCATTACCTGTTTAGGTACGCAAGCAAGTTCAAGGTCTCAAAAAGAAAAAAGGAGCCAGACAACTTTGCCAGATCTCTCCACATCTAGGTCAGTGCCCAGGCTGCCAGGCCAACTTTTTCTATCTAATCAGTGAAGCCAGTCACATCATGCACTCCTGCAGACTGTACTTGCTGTAATGTCTCAACCTAAAGTAGGATCTTTCCTCAACTGAATGCTGCTGGAAATCTCTGTGGTCCCTTCAATGTCCTCAGCTTCCAAAGATTTCCTCCAATTCAGATCTCTAGAAAACTTTTAAACTAAACTAAACATTGAAATGTGGAAATTAGAGAGAGTTCATGTTCGGTCCTACTGAAGAATTAGCCACTTCTGAAATCTGTTACTAAGTCATTTAGGCAGAAAATTAATTAATGTCATCTGACACTTAATATTGATCTGCATGGTTCATAAGTGACCTGTAGTTTATGCCCACTATGAATCAATAACTTTTATCCTTTCGCTTTCTATCCTTGAAGGGCTTGAGCAGTTCCAACAGTTTTTGCTCACACCAAATGTCAAAACAGTGATTTACCAAACTCTGTGGGCTCTTTTTTTCTGAGTCCCTTCTGTTCTTTTTGTTCTCCATACATACAAAAACAACATCAATAATTTCTATACAGTCCAGACAAACCATCTCTTGTTTTCTTCCTTAGTATACACATTCTCTTTATATAAAAAACTCTTTAATTTTTACTTGTCTGTATAACATATGTGCACACATTTATGGATGAAATTTTAAACATTAGTTTGAAGTTATATACAGTAGCTAATATTAATGTACTTATTCCTGTACCATTAACTGTGTATTTAAAAAGTTCTATATCTATACTATACTCCATCCATAAATTTAGAACCTAATTCATTACAACTACCCTTCAGTATCTGGTGCTCTGAAACTACACCAGTTCTATAATTTTGCCAGCCCCCAAAACATCTTTGTATTTCCTTTGGCACCTAATTCTATTTAAGGAATACCTGCAACTTAAAACACGTAGGTTTTCTGAGTTATCAATCAGTTTATGTATTAAAGCATCTTTAAAAAAAAAAAAAAACAAAACAAAAACAAAACCACAACTATGCGCCTGCATCAGCTGGTTTTGTCCTCAGAGTGATGAATTACAGTCTTCAAATTCCGTGCTGAGTCACAGAATGTATTTTGATCTACTACAGTATTGTCTAATGGCCTAATACTGAATTTCGTCAGCATTACTCTGTCAGGCACATGATTACGTTTGTGTTTAAAGTGAGAAGTTGCATAGTACTAAGTTTAAAGGGAAGTTGCATAGTAGTAAGTTCCTATTTAATTTTGATTCAATAGGCTCAAGTGGGGTGCAAAAGGCTGCTGAAGAGTAGTGGCTCCCAAAAAGCAGGCTCATGGTTTACATGCAGGCACAGGCTTACCAAGCACTGAAGGACCTCAGAACTACCTTTCACAACACGATGCAAAAACAAATTGCAAGTACGGAAACGAAACAGAATGCAAACAAAAACCTGAGTTCCACTTTGATCGAGAGTGTCAAAAGCACCAGACTTTGTCACCAAATTCTCTTCCTAGAAGCAATTACCTGGAACGGACACAATTAATAATGCTATAGTATATACGACAGCTGAAAACCATATTTGCTTTCAAATTCATTCCTTATTCACATTTCCACACAAGTTGTGAAAGAAAGCTAATGTTTCTAAGACCAAGTTTAATAGGCACATGTCGTGGTTTGACACCGGCCCAGCGCCAGGCACCCACGAGAGCCGCTCGCTCACCCTCCCCTGCCACAGCTGGGCAGAGGAGGGAAAAGGGAAAAAAAAATTAACGAAGGGCTCATGAGTGAGATAAGGGCTGGGAGAAACACTTCAAGGGCGAAACAGGCTCAACTTAAGTTGCAAAGTGAATTTATTACTAACAGAATCAGAGGAGGATAATGAGAAGTAAAGTAAGCCCTAAGAACACCTTCCCGCCAGGCTCCTTCCCACCGACAGCGCAAGGAGACAGGGCACGGGGGTTTGCTCAGTTCATTTCCTTCCGCTGCTCGGGGAG
The DNA here is from genome assembly GCA_013397115.1 of Edolisoma coerulescens. Taxonomy (NCBI): domain Eukaryota; kingdom Metazoa; phylum Chordata; class Aves; order Passeriformes; family Campephagidae; genus Edolisoma; species Edolisoma coerulescens. The sequence continues at coordinate 804,856 of VWZW01006377.1, read as the reverse complement.
AGGAGTCCTTCTCCTGCGAGGCCATGGAGTCCCTCCCAGGGGAGACAGTTCTCCGTGAACTTCCCCGGCGTGGGTCCACTCTCAGGAGCAGCAGCCACACCGCACCTGCTGCAGCGGGAGCCCCTCCCACGGGCACACAGCCCTCCCAAAACTGCTGCGCCGTGGGTCTCCCCACGGGGTGCAGCCCTCCAAGGGCAGGCTGCTCCAGCCTGGAAGCAGGGCCCCCTCTCTCCACCGGCTCTCCCACTGGATCACAGCCTCCTCCAGGCATCCTCCCGCTCCGGCACGGGCACCTCCCCCACGGGCTGCGGGTGGATCTCTGCATCCCCCGTGGATCCCCACGGGCTGCAGGGGCACAGCTGCCTCACCGCTGCCTGCAAGGGAAGCTCGGCTCCGGCGCCTGGAGCACCTCCTCCCCCTCCTCCTCCACTGACCTGGGAGCTGCCGTGTTGTTTCCCTCACACGTTCTCACCTCCCCCTCTTCTCTGACTAGAATCCCAAAATCTAGTGACTTTGCTTTGATTTTCTTCTTAAATATGTTATCGCAGAGGCGTTACCAGTCTTAAAAGATTGGTAAATATTACCTTACCAATGACAGTACTGAATCCTACACTTCCCAGGGAGCACAGAACTTCCTCCATTGAAGACTTCTAATGCCAGACCTCTGTGGAAGGCTAAAAATTCATGATCACCAGCTATGAAACACTTCAGCCCCTCACTGTTTTTCTAATTAGTTATGCCACGCAAGCCTCTGGATTTGGGAGTTTGTTTTTCCCTCCAACTTTTATGCTATTTAAAGAGTTATAGAGATGAACAGCACTAAGAATCTCTGAGACGTAACAGTTTAGGCCCTGGCTCAGGAAAATAATGAATATATTAACTTTAAACATTTTTTAAGGTTCTTCAGACCTGGTACCTATTGTTAGAACAGCACATGCATGGATTGGCAAAAAAGGACAGTATATTTAAGACCATTTTAAGAATAACTTGAAGAATAAATATGTTTGTAGTTGATTATTTTCAGAAGACTGCAGTGAAACATTTGGAGGTTAAACTGTTATGTTAATCATCCTTCTTTTTTTTTTTTATACCCAGTAAAAACACATTTTAAAATGTCTCAATTTCTCTACCATTACATGAAAACGAAATGCCTTAGAAAGCCTTTTAGTTCCTTCGTTTCTTACTATAGAGAAATTTATGGGGCAGCATAAGCAACAGATAAAAGTACTGACTCTGTAAGATTCAAACTTGGATTCTGATTTTACCAGTCCCAAAATTCAAGATAATTTGATCTGGGATTTTCAACCAATAAGCAGATATCTCTTCCAAATATCTACACTCTCAATTTTGAAGGTCATGGTAATTACCTGTTTATCTCATGAGACATTTTGATATGTAAGATGTTCCTAAACAAGAAAAGTAGTTGGTTCATGCTGTTCATATTGGAATACAAAAGAGTGTAGTAGAATGATTATTACTAAAACAAAATAGGAATAAGATATGATTCCCTTATTCTTTCTCTGATGAAAAAAAAATGAAAATGAAAATCGAACCACACCAACAAACAAAGAAAACCCCAACCAACCAATTAAAAACAACCCAAAAGATGGGAAATAGGAATAGAGAGGAAGAGGAAAAGAAAAACCTGTTGGTTCAATGTTTTTCCAGTTCTCTTCCCTGTAATATAGAGATGGAAAACAAAACTGATGAAGGGGGCTTTGGGTTAGTGTATGACATTTAGGTGTCACAAAAAAAGTCTATTAAATCCTCACCAAATATTGTTCCAGCTGCTTCGGAGTACACTCTGCAGTCACATAATGTTGAAGGTGCCTGATTCCTCATCAGAAATGTTCAACACCTCATGGGCCTGGGTCCTGTTACAAAAGAAACAGTTTAAAGGAACTGGAAGTGAAAATAATCTTTGTAGCAGATGGTGTGGACGACATAAGCCCATTGTCAGAAAATACTGGAAATTAACAAAAGGGAACCAAAACTGCTTCTTTGTATAAAGTGTGCTAAGGATTATGTCAGAAGACAAAGAATGCCAAATAATGAAGAAAAAAAATGGAATAATCAAATTTAATTTAAAGGTGCAGTTTTAAAGGAAAGAACTTCATCTATTAGACTAGTAAGAAAAAAGCATGAAATCTGTAATAACACATAAATTTATTCTAGTCAGAAACATATTTAACAACGTCATGTGAGTAGTAGGATAATTGCTACGATGTGGCTAAATAGACAAAATATTATTATTTTAATATTAAATACAATTACAATTTCTTGTTTTCTTAGTTCTTTCTTTCATAAGGGCAGTCATAATCCATCAAGTCCTAAATTTGGCATGTGTCTCTATGTGACTTTATGATTAAATTCCACACTCGAAATTCACAAAGAATAAACCTGATGAAGTGCACATGCATCTTAATAAGTGAAAGGGACAAATGAATTCATTGTCTATTGAAGCAGTTTTATAATATCTAAACATATGCTGAACAAAGCTGCAAGCTATTAAAACAAATCATACAGGCTTTAATTACAATCTAAATCTGCATTATTAAAGTAATAAAATGACCCTAAAATAAATGTTATGGAAGTCATGTTGTCCCTGCAAATGAGCACAGCATGAGGGAGGGATACAATAAAACACCCTAACATTAACATGTTGTATGTACCACTGTGGCTTCCCACAGAGCTAAATCAACAAGACCTAATTCTCCTCTTCCATAGCTGTGGGCAAATTTCTTCTCTCCTTTAATTTGCCTTTGTTGGCCACATTCATCAGAGTTTCAGGAGCCTGTGTGGGGCAACATGAGCCTGCTGGGCCCAGCCTCCTCCCCAGGGTCCCTGGAGATCTCCAGTTCTGGGGGATCTCAAGGCACAAATCCTGTCAGGAGCCAGATGGGGCGATGCAGAGCTAGGGACTAACTCAGCTTAACTGCAAAAAGAGTCCCAGTTTAAACTATAAATTTTGTCATTACTGTGTGGCAGCCAATTACAATGGAGGAGTCATTCTTGAGATTATCCATGTGAAGAACATTATTCGTATGACATTTACATATGAGAATTTGGAGGGTCAGCCATAACTGTGGGGTTTTTTTTCTTCTGGGCAAGCACTGATCTCCAAATGCATGATCTGATATTATTTCCTAAAATAATCTGCTATTTTAGAATACTCGATATGTGATCATGACATTTATGATCTGTTGCAGAGCCTATACTGAAGTCTAGAAACATTTTAACCACAGTATTTGCTGCCATTTCCTAAATCATCACATCCCACATTGATTCTGACAATAGAAGAAAGGATGACAAGGGCACTGAAATAGTTGAATGTGAACAGAAGGCTACAGTTCTTACTTAACCATGTATTTTCCACAGACTATGAGATAACACAAATGAAGGACTCCTTTCCCCTCCTCTGTGACCCAGACTGGGAAATATCCAAACCCTTCAGTCCAATTTAAGCACACGAGGACAACTCCTCAGGAGGGTCCCTTTACAAAGAAACACTCACAGGTATCTGCACCTTCTGCCAAACCCCACAAGGTCCTCTCTGGATTCCTTCTGAGGGCCGGCCCTGCGCACTCATCCTTCCACCTGAGACACGGCAAACGAGACCGAGCCTCACCTGGCTAGATCCTCCTTTGAGGTAGAGAGCCATAAGGTCTCCCCAAGGATCCTTTTCTCCAGATGAACACCCACAGCTCCCTCAGCCACTACCAGACATGTTTTCTAGACCCTTCACTGCCCTTCATGGGACAGGCTCCAGCACCTCAGTGTCCTTTTGGAAGTGAGGGGCCCAAAACTGAACACAGCACTCCAGGTGCTGCCTCACCAGTAACTGCAATATTGGTTCTAAGAAGGAGATTTCTGACTTCTCCACTGTTACCCCTCCCCTCCAAGGGCAAACACACAGAAAACAGATGAGAAAACGAGCACATATCCTGTCTATCGTAAAACATGAGAATTTAAACAGACATTAGACCACTTAACCTTGTTGAAAACACAGCAGAGATCAGCAGGGTTTTCTGCCATGTCATAGTGGGCCTAATGTGTTCAGGCCTGAGTAAAACAGGAAGCTGCTCGTAGTCCCTGCATTAAGTATGGCAGCCTTAACTGCTAATTCCTTGCATTATGTTTGGTTCCCACTGAGGCAGGTGGGAGACTACACATCCATTCTTCTTCAGATGCATTTATAAGAAAAACATGAGTGTATGGGAAAAGAAAGAGAGGAAATGTAAGAGACTGCAAAACTGTGACTGGCTGAATAACAGGCAAGCAAACTACCAGAGCAAAATTAAAATCTATACATGGCAATGGTCCCAAAACTGCACATCATGATGCAATTATATTCTATATCTTTGTTATAATTTCATGATATTGATTAAGGATGTTGATTATACCTGAGTGGGAGTGTAGATCTGTACTTACCTCTCCTAAAAGATGCTAAAATTCTTAGGAGCTTCATGGAAGGCACAATGATTAGGCATAAGGGGATAATTAAAACATTTTAATTTCTCACAGCAGCATACGACTCTTTAAAGTCAAAATGTATTAGAAGGCTAAATGCTTAACAGATGGCTCTTATATCTACATTCATAAATGAATGACTTGCAAAATAACCAAGCCTTAGATTTTGCACAACGTGATCAGATAAGATTTATTTTTTCTATTGAAATTTCCATATTGGCTATATCATGGTATAATGTTGATTTTTCCAGTTTCACTCAGGAAAAATAAAATCATTCCAAAAGATTCAAATACTATGTTTTAATGCACTCAGGTTATCCTACTTGGCCTTGCCATGAAAGAGGGTAGAAGAGCTCACATACTTCATCCCCACTGTACAGTTCTGGCTTTGGAAAATGTCTCTCAGCAAACTCGCAGTCTTTTTCTGTGCAAAGTCAAAATGGTCTGCTTAAACCACAGGCGACCACTTCAAAAAAAAGGCAGCTTTACAAACTATTACCTCTCTTCCTCTTAATTACCAACTTCCACACCCATGTTTCTGTATGTTTACAGTTTTTTCATCTACTACTGCCTACCCTCAAGGACAGAGGAATCACAAGTTCATCACTGCTAGCTGGCTTTCCTCTGGCTCCAGGGGGGATGTAAGGGGAGGCAGAGTTGGATATGTTGGTCAGTAAATTACAGCTCAAGATCAGACACCAGCAGAGGCTCTGTGTAGCAGGAGTGTGCAATGCAAGCGCCTCCGTAAAAGGCACCTTACCGAAAATGAAATGTGCAAATTAATTCCCACGTGGGAGGCTGGCTCAGAGTAGCAAGGATACTGCAAATTCACACTGCTGCTCACTGCACATTCGTTTTTTAGGTAGAGGACCCTAATTGAGTGCAATCTTAGAACACACATACTGTAATGGTTATAGCACCCTCCTAGAAGGGGAGAGATCAGGTTCCAGCTGGGAGCTGTAACAGGGGTCTCCTCCTTCCATGCAACTGTTCCAAAATGCCAAAATACAAACTTCGTGTGCAATTCAGTCATGCTCTGTGTGTGCCTGCCAGATGAACTCCTGAAGGTGGGGTGTGTGAAGTACCAAAGCTGTACACTGAGAGGCCCGTACGACTTAGGCAGGAATTAGAGGCAGCTGCCTTCAACTTAGGTGGTTGAGAGTGTGTCTAGTAACAGAAACAGAGGTACTACTGGGACTTTCCTAGAAAGCTTTGGCACCTAAAAGCATTACACATTTCTGAGGGCAGGTAAAATTGAATTTTTTGCAGACAAAAGTCCATGGAAGCGTTGAACCTGCCACCCTACATAATTTGCTTTAACGATGGCCCAAGTATTAAGGCATGTATAAAACATTTGAAGCCTCATTTCATACCTGGTGCCTTTCTCACTAGTGTTATGTTACAAAATCCTGCTCATGACAGCCCTGCAAATGCAGATTTTGGACAGAACAGATGGCAATTTCTAATTAATGCATGTTACCTAACCTTTTATGGACAGAGTAGTAGGAAGAATTCATCCTTCCTTATATTTTAACTTGTTAAAGAGAAAACAATCATATAAAAATAAATATGTCTGTCATACTTTAGAGACCACTTTAAAAGATGGCTCTGATTAGGTTAGTCCTTGTCACATTTTTATTTTTCAAGCTATTTACATAGCTTAGGCATTTAGAACATATTTTCATTTTAATCTCTGGGAAATACTTTGGAACATTTTAAATCCAGAAAAGCATTCAGATTCTCTTTTCTTTCATTTCACTTAGGATTTTGGCAAAAGTTATTCTTCTTAACTGCTACGTATCTATACAGTCCATCATTTTATTCTTTGGAGAAATAACTTCAGTAAGGTCTCAGCAGCTATAAAACATGTTATTTTATCATTATGGGGTATCAGTGGGATTAATCACTCTTACCCAGCTATTTTATAGTCGTGGTGTGAGAATGTCTAAGGTTTATTTGGAGTATTGCATTTTTTTTCAGGATAAAGCACAGTAGACCATGTCAGCCACAGAAAAATATTACTCACTTCCTTCTCGTCACTCTTAATTGGGATCAAGTGGTTTTAGGTCAATCACTTTGGTCAAGAAAAGTTATGAAAAATACAGGTCTATTTATACATGATAGAGGTAATTAATGTGCTTTACAGACAGTCATTATAATAGAAGCCTTTCATTCCTCATCCCTCACTGCATCACTGTGAGAAATTCTACGGAGGAGATGAATGGCTGGATTGTAATATTGATTTCCCTGGGTTTTCTGGCATATGCTCAGGGTAGCACACAGCTCAGTATCACTCGCTTGTTAATCATCAAGCACACACACACACAACAACACAAAGCTTGTTTCAGTTTCTAAATTCGTGCAAGTTGACCAGATGGTAATCTCAGACTGACAGGTGTGTCCTGAAAACTCATTTAAATATTTGTAAATAGTGGCACCAGTCCTGCATTAGGTGATTGATAACTGCTGATCCTGTCACTCTCTTTAACATCATTTCTGTCTTTAACAAATGTTGAACTTCATACCTCAAAGGAAACTTTAACAAATACCTTTTCAACCTTACTTGCTTGTCTTCATTAATTATCCAGCAACTTCTTTCCCACAAACAGTGAACAGCATGTATTAGGTTGTGAAAATTCTAACTCCTATTTACAGAACTACAGAAATTCAGGTCTTGCTTATCAGTTTAGCAAACATGAGTCACTGGGCTGAAGGTTTTGGATATCTATCCACCTCATGGTGAGATATCAGACACAGTTCATTAATTTAAAAAAATAAATATATCTAGTACTCTAAAAAAAGTCATGAGTTTTTTCATACCTCTCCATTTTAGACCTCTTATTTAGGTTCCTGTACCAGAAGACTTGTCACACTTTAGCTCTGTATATTGGGGAAGGGAAGGGAAGGGAAGGGAAGTCATGCAGTACAGAATTACTTTGGGAGCACAAGGTAGGGAAGAGTGCAGAACCAGGCTTTGAGGATGGAAGGGCAGAAATGGAAGGAAAAACAATTTGACACAAAAGGAAGGGTATCACAGATGGCTTAAGAGGACAGTTTGTGGGAAGGAGCAATAGAAGAATGGGAGAGACTTTGGGACAGAAGTGGAGACCAAAGCTGGGGAGAATACATGGGCTGGAATGAGATGGAACAGAGAGAACTGTTAGAGAAAGGCACTTCCAAGACCCAAGGCTGCAATCGGGACATCACTTTTCTAGGGGCAAAACATGTGCTTCCATTCCCCTCTAGTGGCAGGTACACTTTAAAAAACCACCCACCGGTTAGCATTTTACTCCTGTGGGGTTCAAGGTGACACAGTAACCTAAACTTTAAAGCCTCAGTGACTAATGTAGGGTGCTCATACTGCTTGCTTTACCCCCTCATCCTTCCCTCTTTTGTAACCTTTTAAAAACCTTTGAAACTACAACAGAAGAATTACACAGATATTAAATATGCAATATCAAACAAGAGAAATTAGGAAATTAAGCCTGCCTTTCGATACCTACCAAAGGGCATAGCAAGGGGAATGCACTTTTTAGTAATGCACACACATTTCCCAAAGAGCTACAAATCTGTGTGGTTCCACACTGGTTGGTTCCCACTGAACAAGCAGATAATTATTACTGCTATCCCATAACATATATTGGGAAATTGCCACTTGGCACTCTGGCACTATCCCTTCTGTGCAATGATATCTTTAATTTGCATGTTAATAAATGTCAGAGCGTGCCTTCTGCTCTGATTTGGTTTCCCCTTTTTTTCTTGCTATCAAATTTACATTTTTCCATATATGCACTTCCTGCATGGTACCAACCAAAGTATTCCTCTGGAAAAGTCATAAAAAGTAATTAATTTTACTCAGTTTGGAATTTTTAGAGGAACATGTATTCCACTATACACAGGGATTCTCATTATGGTAGGAATTAAACACTGATCACATCACATAGAAGATTGTTATATAATCCTGCACATTCCAGAGAACCACACCTCTTCAATAAGTCCTTTTGTTTTCTTCTCTTTCCAGATCCTATTTTCAGAAATATGATTGCTTAAATGAAAGCTGCAGTGAAAGAGGAACTATGCTGCTTAATATATTTTTCTGTGCATTATGTTGATATCTTTATTGAGATTGAATGGAGCACTTCAAAGTGATTAAATCTTTGCCTTGGAGTTGTGTGTGAAATTAAAGTGAAAGTAATTATTTGTCATCACTAAAAATTAGTAACTGTTGGCATTTTACAAATGACCTAATTTGAAAGTTAATCGAGAGCAGTCATTATTTGTAGGGTTTATCAAGTGACCCAAAACACAAGCTCAGCCTGATGGCTTCTGTAGGAACCCTTACTTTTTTTTTCTTTTCATATTGTTTAAAGAAACTCGCCAGGGTGATGTATTCCAAGAGTTAACAAACCATATTAATTCCATTCACTTTAATTGTTCTTATCCTGAGTTTCATTACAGACTTCTAGAAACCTTGCCTTCACAAATCTGAGTAATGTTAGCTGGTGTTTTGATCCCAGAAACCTTTTTTAAGCTGTACTTCATACCTCAGAACACTAAGTTTTCTGTTTAAAAACCTTTCACTAAGCACACAAAATCACTGACAAAGTTTGCACCTGAGGTTGCAGCACAGTCAGAAGGTCTAGCTAAGCAGTCTGATTTGTTAAGTTCAAGTTGCTAAGTCAACCAGAAGAGAGAGCTTCAAAGACAAATATGGTAAATGGTTTGGAAAGCCTGAAACCACCAAATGTCAGGTTTTTTAAAAAAGTAAATATAAAGTTCATTTTTGCCGAGACTACTATGGCTTATTTTCATCTGTAAGGCAGGGAAAACGCTCTCTGCTCTTTAATTGCATGCTCATAAAGTTTTAATTAGCAAAGTTTCAAAACATGGCAATCGTACTGCTGAAAATCAGCCACAGTTTTGATTTACAAGTCTGCAAAGGATTACTTGGTAGCAATCAGGATGGATTGCAGTGCTTAAGCCCAGAAAGCTCTAATATGTTATAAACACAAGCAAATGATGCAGTAATTGCCCTTGATTGCACTACTTAGCAGATTTTTAGAGGCAACCCGAAGAGAATTGATAGTACCTATGTGCCTATGGCAAATAGTATGTGAAAAGATTAAACCCATGCAGGAGATCCTGAAGCACTGTTTCCTTTTTCCTAAATGCAGGTGATACTTAGGAGACCTGAGAAAGCCAGCTCTTGGACAGAACATCGTCAGGTCTGAGTACACGTGAACCCATCACCACCCAAAAGGGGCTGTGGAAGGAGAGTGTGGGGTTCCACAGGGTCTGACAGAACCAACAGAACCTTTAATGCAGACACAGTCACAGAGGAGTGGTTTTCTTCCCTACCTTGTCTGTCTGATGGGAGTGAGCTTCCCTTTTATTGTATCCATAAACCGTGTCGTTAGCCAACAAGAGAAAAGGGATGGATGAAATTTGGGAGGGAGATGTGAAATCTGTTAGGTTATGACATTACATTGCGACACAACTTCTGTAAAAGCAGTGGACAAAATCGTTCACATTCCCATTATTTATCGATCCAAAAAATCCAGAGTACAAATGATCAATGAACAACTCTTCCTTTCCCCTCTAAAGATACCCACTTACTAAAATGTGAACAGCTTTAATAGTGTGGCCATTTCAAACTTACAAATATAACCTTCCATAAGCTTACACTGCATGAAGATGATTACTAATTCACCTCTGTAATGACCTTTATCATTTATTTCCTAATAGAATTTCTAAGAGTAAAAGTTTCCTGAAGCCTGGGGCTGGAGGGGACTCTGCTCAGGAAGCCGAGGGAACTCCTCCTCCTCCCCTCCTTGAATTTATGTCAGAGGAGCCAAATTTGAAGAAAGCACAGCAGTTCTGGAAGTACAGCAGGAGGCCCAACATCCACATGTGTTAAATTTAGCAAATAATTGCACACAAATTCTAAATTCCTTGAACTGCTGGTGTTTCAGGTGGTTATGTTTTCAAATATTTTACAAGTAATTACAAATACTGGATTTGACACACAACTGTCAGTACTAACTTCAGAGGCAAAAAAACTGTTTATTTTGTTATCAGCACATTACACATCTGGGCGTAAAACTTAAAGTTGATAACACAGTTAAGTCTGATGGAATTCCTAATGACATCATAAGAAATTCTGATAGTTGCAAAAAAACTTTTACTTTGGAACCACATGCTACCACAGTCAGATAAAATTACTGTTCAATTTTACTGTCAGATTTGAGAATACTATTTCTTGAACTGATATTAGGATCCTTAATGTTTCTAAAGAATTATTTGAACTCGAAAAAGAGCTATACCCCACCAAATTCCCAGAGAAGAGCTCCCTGTGGAGCTACAAGGATTTCCCTGCTACAAGAATTTCAAAATCTCATTAGAAAGCATTTCCACGGCTCTTTGAGCTCTAATCCCAAGTGGAAAGAGCTAGATAAAAGGAATGTGGATTTAATAATTTGTGTGTTATCCATACTCTTTTTTTATAGGTAGTTTACACTCACCCAAGAAAGATTAAGGTGGCCACTGAGCTCCTCAATTCTAAAATAGCAGCATTTCTCAGCTGCCTTAGCTCTGGGCTAAGTTTGCTGAAATCTACAGGTCTATATTGTTTTTAGGACAAATCACAAAGAAAGAGTCAATTATATATTTCAATGTTTATTGTTCTGTTCAAAGCCTTAAACAAAGCTAATATGCATATCTTTAAATCAAATGCAAAAGTATGTATTTCAAGAAAAAAAAAACATTGCTTTTTAAAGGAAGACAATTATTTAGCTTCGGTTAGCGTCTGCAACAGTAAAGAACAAAAATGCTTCAAGTCCTGAGAATCTTGTTTTATATTTAATATAAAATATTTGAGAAATGTACCACCTTTACTGTCTCATAATTTTTTTCCTTCTTTTGGTCACCAACAATAAGTTACCATTTTAAGATCACAAACATAGCACTCCAGCTTCCATTTGATTCATGTGTATACATAAAGCAGGCCAGTTCCTGAGTAGCTTTATGTAAGGCTAACTGGATACAGTCCCAGAAGAAAAATGAATGAGCCAAATCATACCTGAAGCCGTATGATCTTGTTTATGATGACTGTGATCTTGGACAAGTGGCCTGGTGGAGCTGAACAAAAATTACATAAATGGGCATAATTATTCAGGATTTATCTGGAAATGCCATAATCTTTTTTTAAAATTACAGTCACTTTTCTCTTTAAACCCTGTTTGATCTATATTACTGTACAGGCACACAAAGGAAAAAAAAAGAGAGAAGTTTTATATTCTATAAATGTTATATGTTCTTATAGCACTATATTCCACTGAAGCTAAAAAAATTATTGTAAATTTTGCTTTGAAAAATTTAAAGAACTCTGTCTTCAAAGTAAATGGATACGTGTTTATTTGCTCTTAAACACAAAAAATTGTTTATGTCATATATATAAAGAATGATTCCCACTTGATTTAAACACAGCTAAGACCTACTCTCAGTCTGAGGGAGTTCAAAGGAGCTACCAGTTACCTCAAACATGGCCAAAAAATGTTCTTTGGACAGATTAGTGCATTTTGAGGCCAGAAGTACCATTTTGATTATCTAGTCTGATTTCCTGCATAATAATTAACACGTAACTTCCTGTACAGACCCTCACCAAGTGATTTCTTCATCAAGCCTTTATTTTATGATTTAGCTAGACCACATGGTTTATAAAAGAACCAACTTTATTTCATTCAATATTGACTTACTCCTAAAGTTATCACATGTAGAAAAGGGACAAGCTGACTTGTGTTAATACCAGATTAGAAACGAGATGGTCAGTACGAGGTACACCTTAGAGCTTCGCATTTTCCTGCTTCTGAAACTGCCAATTCATATCAGTTTATCTTCTTCTCCTAAATCTTTAAAGTCTTATTAGACATCAGTCCTTTGATATCACTGACAAGCTTCAGAACCTTCTCAGAATAGTAACACTCCTAGTTAAAACAGCCTGAAGAGGACTTGAACAAATAATTTTCATTGACAAGCTGAAGACATATTTTCATTGAACCTTGCAAACACAGAATGTCACCCTGTGCACTTACAACTGCTTTTCCATTCTTTTTTCTGCCTAAAATCAGCATCGTTAGAAATGGAGCACTTGCATTGAATCTACTCTTTCCCTGCTCACAAGATCAGTGTGTTCCAACAAGGCTGAGGACATTTTGCCTCTGAAACCAGCGCAAGAGAATTTCCTCAGCTGTAAGTCCACTGAGAGGTGCTGCTAATAGCAATGCCAGACTCCAGTTTACCTCTTCCTCCATTTCAAGGGCACCTGAACAACTCAAGGTCCTCAACCTGTTCTGATGCATAATTACTCTGAAGGAAAACACGACAAACAGGACAACTGGTAGAGATTTTCTTTCTCTCCAACATTAGAGAGTTTATTCAAATTCCCAGTGCCTGGCACTTAAGCAGAGCTGATTTATTGTAGTGCTACGCAAAACCAGACTGATACACAAGTCCCACAGCTGACCTCTGGTTCAGAAACATCTGGCCCGATGCAATGAAAAAGGTCACTACATCTGTACACAGTAAATCAATTAGTCATAATGGGACTTGGCAGCCAGTAATATGGAAGTATGGCACACAGAGTAAGTAATGATGGCTTTTACTGAGTTAAAAGATACTTCAGGACACACGTGGTTCAAGGGTCTTCTTTCCTAGGGTGTCACCATGTGCATAACATTAATGATGAAGACAGAGCCCAGATCCTGCTTTCACAACAAGAACATATTTTACTTTTTTTTAAAGTTTTACTTTAGGGGTCAGGTCCTTATTCTTTGATTATACCATCTCCTCTTGGCCCTCCAACAGCAGCAATAGAAAATCCTTCTACAACCACAGGCAACTCTCATGTTAACAGTTAGCAGCTTATAAACCAAGGGTTATAGAACCAATCCCTTCTTTAATCCCTTGGATGACTCTCTTATTTATTGGTTTCTGTCTCTACAAAGGAAGTACCTTACTCCATGGCTCCATAGGTAGGGAGTTCACTCCTTTAATTATGCTGTTTTCAGATGGAGAATTCAAGACTTGGAGGTGAAACCCAAACAGAACCTCATACAACTGGATTTTCTAGGGAAAAAACACCTGAGGTATTTTTAAAAGTACTTACTGATCAGAGCCTTTTAGAGACCTGACCTGCAGGAACACCCCGTTTGGGGGCTCAGAGTTACACACCAAGTGGGCACTGGGACACATGCCATAGTTATGTTCATGTGTGCACTGAGGAGTAACTAAGAGGGTGCAAGGTTTTGGGAGCTTTTCCTTAGAAGTCTGTTCTGCAATCCACTGTTTCTGTGATTGCACTGTGGGAAAGCTGAGTTTGCTCATTAGACATGAAGGAATCCAGAATGGATTCTCTGTTGTCTAATAGGCCATAGCTCACAAAGAGTTTTTCTGTGGGTAAGCTTTCATTCTGTGCTTATTCCTTCACACCCATTCTGAGATGCCTAGATGAAGTGCTCCTGATTTCTCCCCTCAAGGGGGGCATTAGTACAACATCTTTGATATATTTGGGCCCAGCTATCTTTTGTTTTGTAGAATAATATCTCCAGATCCCTAGTTCTCTGCCAAGTGTGGATAATTGGTTTAAAAGTCTAGGAGGGAGAGCATTCTTACATATTTGTTTTTGTGGGATACTTACAAACAGTCAGTAACCAAAAAAAAAACAACCCAAACCAAAGTGACCAAAGCTTTATCTTCTTAAGATATTAGGCAAAAAAGCAAATTATTAAAATTGAAATATTTATTTCTTAAATAGATTATTAAAATTAAAACAGGTCTCCTGAATCAGGTGCTGGGCAAGCAGGTGTTTGCCAGGAGGTTTTTGATCTCAATTCCTGCCTTTCCCTGCAGAGTCATCAGCTGCACATTGGCACATCCACTTGCTATGATTAGTGCTGCCCATGAGCAAACCTTCAAAATACAGCTGGGTTACACCACGGTGTTGTAACCAAGCTTTGCATTCCCCAAATGCTTTTCATCTGCCCTGACACCTCTCTTCTGTCATTTTTATTTACTGACTGCACTTGGTTTTACTTATTTTTTATCTTCCATCGCATCCCTCCAATTTCTCAGTCAGTAGAGTGGTTTTTATTTCTCATTCTCTTCACATTTAGAGATAATTCTTCCTCTGTCTCTCTCCCTTATCTCTTACCCAAGCAGCTTTGTTAAATGCTTGTTTGGGGACAGCAGGGGCTCTAAGTTAATGTTTTAAAGGCTTGCTCAGTGCCCTCCCTGCACAAGCCCGCCAGCAATAAATAGCACTATCTAACCACTCTAAGATCTCTGTTGCATTTACTTTTACTATTGAAGTCTGGAATTGAAAATAGGAGTTTTAAAGTCCCTCCTTGATGAGCAGCTGATGTATACTTGAGCTAACGCAGTGTTCTTTCTTTTATGGTTCAGCTACATTGTCATAAGATCAGAGGAAGGATCTAATTAATGCACCAAATATCAGTTCCAGCTGCAATATGCTTTTTTATTATGACTTAGCACCTTCTAGTGCTGTGGTGTATTTATGGTTAGAAAAATAAATTAGTATTTTAAAAAACTATTAGCTCTAAAACAATAAAAGCCCACTACATTTAGTAGGTTGATCAGGAGGAAAAAAAAAAAAAAGGCAGCTAGGGAACATTAGGCTGAAAAGAGGAATATTAGCTCTGCAGCATGAAAACTGGTA
Source organism: Edolisoma coerulescens (assembly GCA_013397115.1). NCBI lineage: Eukaryota > Metazoa > Chordata > Aves > Passeriformes > Campephagidae > Edolisoma > Edolisoma coerulescens. Next base: position 789,654 of record VWZW01006377.1, on the reverse strand, counting down.
GATTTTTGAGAGTGGAATTCAAAACACAGTAGGCTACAGCAAGATTCCCCAACAGCTAAGGAAAATACACAGCTCTTACGTGAGCAGTACTTTCCTCACTTGTATCTAATTTTGGACTACACAAATTGAAAAACTGCTCCAGGTGAACAAGCCACAATCATCTGCAGAGTTTCATGCTGTCTGCATTAGGAGGTAAGGCTGGTGATGGCATCAGGCTCCTCTTTGATGCAATCCCACTTGAGTTACAACAAATGTGCACAAAGTCCTGTCTTCCCTCAGCCCTGCACAGATCCATCAGGAAGAGATAGGGATTGTCTGCTTATACTTCCAAGACTCTTTCCATCAGATCTTCTACCCCAAACGCTGCCCCTGCATGCTCTCAGTCTCTGAGCATCTCTCTCAGGTGTATCAGTTCTCCTCTGAAGGAAAGATCGATTCTAAGCATTTTTTTGGCTTGGTTTCAGCTGCAACATGGGCCCCTCTGTGCACTGCCTTGCAGTTCTCTTTTTATACTGACTTTCTGACTCTTTCTTGTGCACACATACTCCTCCACTAAAAATATTCCCTGTATGTTCTCAGAGCCAAGGGAAAACTTCAGAATCCAGCATTCATGTGGCCTTGTGCTCTGGGCATTTGCAGACTAGGCAGAGGCTGCCTAAGTAATAGCAAGATAAAGTGCTTCTGACATTTTGCTAACTGACCTCTCCTGCTTATCAGTTCCAATGAGATCTCCAGCTCACAACATCATAACAGGCAGAATCAGTCAAAAGTAAGAGTAATACATAAAAATCTTAATTTTAGAATTTTTAACCTTTAAATGTTATGTCTATCACATTCCAAAGCTTATGCAATTACAAAAAGAGTTAATAAAGGCATTGTACTTTACTTTTAGTGGCTAAATAATACTGAATAATTATGAAGAAGTATACTTAAATACTGCAATAAGGCAAAACAAATACATAAATGAAAATAATACATAAATACCTCCATCAATAAGTTAAACAATGCTCTTGAGGCAGATATTCTAGTTTCCCATAGTGAAAAAGCAATATCTTTCCTTGAAGACTACAGTTCTGTCACTGAATTACAAGGGGAATGATAAACCTTTGGGTAGAATATGATCTTCACCAGAGAACCCTGATAACAGCCAGAGGGAAGGCAATAGAATAGAGATCTTCCTAGCCAGCAAAGGGAACACCACTGCACCACTAGAAACCAGGAGAAAACAAAGTGCACCCAGTGATGGGGAATGTGAGAGTGAATCTGAAGTTACAAAACTTCCTGAAGTGAATTGAGCTGAGTTTCAGGCATTCTCTGTGTAGCTTTCTATTTTTCTGGCAGTACCTTTTTCTCTTTGCCCACAGCTGCTGGACAAGCTACAGCTGCATAGATGATCTCACTTGCATCTCACTTGCCTCTTAGAAGATAATCAGAGTGAGGTGAATGACGAATACTTCTATCAGTGCACTGTACTATTCCCAGAATTTCAGACCTTCCAGCACTCTCCAAGTATTCCCAGCTCCTTCACCACCCATGGACATTTTACCCAAACAAAACATAGGATATCCTGAGTTGGAAGGGACCCATAAGGATCACAGAGTCGGAGTCCTGGCTCTGCAAAGGAGAACCACAAAACCCAGTTTGGACTGTCTGCTAATGCCCTCCCCTTTACAGAGGCTCAGCTTCTTCCACTCCCAGTTGTGACCTAACCCAGCCAAACCTCACCGGCACTTGTTCAGAACACTTTAACAAACACTTTCACTCCTACTTTCAGTTCCTACCATCTGTACTCAGGCTGGCTTTGAAGCAGATCAGCTGATTAAAAAAGTTCTTTCTTCTCTCTGTTCGTCTTCTGTCTCCTCAGTAATTTAGAAGCCCTGCTTTGCTAGACTCTCTTATTAGTTTCAGGCCTTGGCTATCAACCTGTATCAGCATCAACAACAGCCTCTTCCACAGCTTTTAAAGGATTTTTGTTCAATTGTGCTGTAACATTAACTGTTTCCTTCAAACGTCTGTATCTTCAAGTTACACTTTGCTAGTGTTTCTGTTTCTTTAACAGCATTAAAGGCTCTTGTTCTGATTAGCAACCCAAATAAAATTTCATGTTGCGGTTGTTCAGTTCTTGGCAATTTTTCTCACAATTTTACACTTAAAAAGATAGAGATGGTGAGCAGGAAAATATTCCAGAGGCTAGATGGTTGAGAGGTCAGCTGGAGAGTAGATTACTAGAAAAATCAAAGCCAGAAGAAGCATGAGAATTCAGTATCAGTAAGGCCTCAATGTCAACTTTAATGATTTTTGATATTCAAAACCCCCACCCCAAAACCCAAAAATTTTGTTTCTTTTCTTTGATATCTCACCTTAAAAAGATTTTTTTTGTATTTTTTCCAAATGAGAACTGGAAAAAACCAGTCAGCTGTACAGGGTCTTCTCCCCAGATCCCCAACCCTGGGGGATCTTGTGGGACTAGAGACTCCCTTGGGCAGACAAGCACTCTTCCATCACCTACAACTCTTTGAGGCAGCAAACTCTGTCAGAGCTTTATATCAAAAGATCTAGGGACCTGCACTGGGGGCAGTCAAACCCCCAGAATTATACTACTTTGGTGCTGTTTCAAGAATACCACTGGGATGGTACCTGCTTACCATAGCTTAGTCTATTTTTAACTGAATTCAGCTGGATGGCAAATTTTGTTGCATGCAGATCTGTCTTCAGAAAAACTAACACAGCATTTACAAAAACAAGGTAATTTGAAATACTTCTCTGTCTGATTATTTGCTGACTTAGAATACTTTCCAAGGAGACATTCTGAAAGCTGTCCAATAGCTTCTGGCATTTAGGAGGGAGGCCACGCTTACTTTATATGGGTCAGCTCTGCCCTCAGATATGTGATTTTAATTTCAGTGAGATCCCTATGCTGTACACCATTATCCAAGAACAAAATTAATTAAGCCCTTTGTGCCCAATTATTGATTCTCTTAAGCTGTGCTGAATTACTTCTCTTTTTTCCCAAAAATATGTCGTATCTGTACAGAAAATTAGGACTAAATTCACTGTCAGATACTTCTCTGGGAAAAACAAACAAACAAATACATTAAAAAAACAAACAAACAAAAACACACACCAAAAAATCCCAACACCCCCCCCAAAAAAAAAACACAACAAAAAAAGACAGAAAAAACCTCCTCCCTTTAAACCCATTATATTTCGGTGTAAATGAGAACTAAACCCTCACTGTTTGTGCACAGTTGAACTCATTATGATGAGAATAGCAGCCCTATGATTGCCACTCTTGAGTCTTATTTTGAATAATTTTATTGGTGGTCTGGCTGCTGTCTGTAAAGATGAGGCCACATCTGGTCAAGTGTGCAGTCAGTAGGTTCAAGGCTTCAGTTCCCAAATGAATATTGCAATATTCTGACACTTTACTGACCAGTTTCTCTTTTTATAGACCCTGGATGTAGAGAATTAAATAGCATTTACCTCCCAGAAGCTGTTGCCTTCTTAAACCATCTGGGTAATGAGAGTATCATTTACACCACATAAAACTGTGACATCTGGAAAGGAAAAGGCCAGACTGATAAGATCACACATACAAGTAGAGTGAACCAGCTTTTAATCAGCCTTTCACAGTTTGTGGGGTGGCTTGGGGGTTTTTTTGTAGTTTGTTTTGTTTTTAAATAGTGGAGTTGAAGTAATGAGTGTTTGTTTAAAAAAAAAGTTGAAAAATAGACAAATAAAGCATTTCCAACAAAGAAATGCATCTTCAATTCACACTGCAAACAACTAAAAATGTGAGTGTGGTGAACAACCACAGTCAGGATTTCTTTACAAAAGAAGTATGAACAACCCCAGAATGTAATACAAGCCTAAACTTCATAGGCACAGAGGAAAGATCTGTATTTCAGTATTATCGGAGGATGAACATTGTCATGTCATTGCCGTTGTATAGGCTCCTACTTTTTAACACTTACATATTTATTAAAGAATGCAAAGATGATCTTTAAAGTAATGTCATTTTGCTAAGAGGATTACATCACTAAGAACTCCAAAAAAACCACACAGGAATTCCAGTTCTATTCCCCACAGTAAATTAACATGCACACTCAGTTTCTTATGTTTATCAGTCCAAGAGTAGGCCTTTTCTGCATGCCATATTTCCCCTCTTTGTTTTATTGAAGGTGACTCATCCTGGACACAAAAAAAAACCCCATCTCATTGTGCCCACGTCCAGCATCACCTCTCTACAATCAGATCAACTGGACATGGAAAACAAGTTAATATAAGTGTCTCCTGGGGAGACAAGATCAATGGTGCAAGCATCATCAAAGCTCCCCATGACAAATAAAAGCACATCTGCATTCGGTAGATCTGTGCCCCCAGTTATGATCCAGCCAAATTCCTAATTCTGTTTTGTTTTCTCCCATGCAATTAAGGTGCTTTCTCCAAGGCCAGTGTTCCCAGGAAGGCTGGATGGAGCACAGCTGTCCTTAGGTGTTGCATGGGATGAAGTTCCTTCCCTGGCCCAGATTAATCACAACACATAAGTACTTGGCCTTTTTTATTTTTTAGGCTCCTATTTATTTCCAATAACATGAACAAATGATGGGAGCATCCTTGAGCCTAATTTTTACACGTTTAAGAGTCAGAACTCAATCCCAAATTCTGCTATGCTGGGATTCGACTGTCTAAACAAAAGCACTGTTATTCTTCTGGAAATACCAGGTTAAGTACTATGTAACTTTGCAAAATCAAAACAGATCTTTTACTTCCCAAATACAACACTCGGCTAGATTTTCTCTTTGGATGCAATACTGGGAAGGTTCCTTATTTCAGCTGTTATCTCTTTTTTCCTCTGCATATTTTCCTGGAATTCTCTTTGAAATATTAAAATGTCTACTTAGCCATGCCAAACTTCTGATCCTCCTTGTCTGATGATGAGCACCATGCCAGAAATCTTACAGGAAATGCCACCACCTCTATCATTTTGTTTCTACTTCTGTCCAGTATCTGATTTACATCAAAACAATGTAATGAAAATCAGAATTCTTAATTAATTAGGTTTATTTCAAATCTATTTTATTGTGGTTTTGAAACACCGCCCTGAGGACTCCTTAATATATTTAAGGGCATGAATAACCCAAGTAAATAGTCCTGGGGACATCAGAGAGACACATGAATTCAGTTGAATACAGCCTAAAACAAGACAGGAACCTAAATGGATCACAGAGACATCCAGAAAACTCATCTCTAATCCTTGAAGTGCCCACATTCCTACCAATAGAGTCATCTTTTTCTCCACGTGTTTAGGTTCTGTATCTGTTCTGATAAACACAGAAGTTTAATGCCAACTCCTGTTCCCACATTGATGGTTACATTTGCTGCACAGTAATTTCTTAAACATCCAGTCCAAGAGATCAGGTTTTATTAACAACAAGAACTAATTTCTCTGACAGTTCAAATACGACCATGGCTTTCTTGCAGCTGCTAAAATTGCTTAAAAGCAGGAATATTTCTTCCAGTTGGGGAAAAGGAAGACCAAGCTGTGCCTAAGTTTTCAAATATTTTCTTTATATAAAAGCACAAATAAATTTTTCCTCGGAGAGTCTAGAATAACTGTTTCAGAGAGTGAAACAATCATAAAATCACTGTGAAAATTATTCCTGAAGAAAGAGCACTGATAGCTAGGGCATGACTCCCACCAGGGTCAATTGTAACTAAAACCATATCGTAGCATCCAGGAGCATCCTTGGCTTCAGACGCGCATCCTGGCACTGCCCTACCTTTGAAACAGGGAGCCTGACATACCATTTCCCCTTTCCAGCCTTCCCACACCCTGATTTCCACATCAAGGAAACGTGGACACACAGATTGGGTTTAGGAGGTTCCTTGAGTGAATAATTTTTGCTCTGAGAGAAAAGTTCCAGTATCAGAAAATTCAGTAAATATGCAGCAGTTCTTTGACTCACTGAGAAAAATGCTGGTCAGCTGCAAAGGTCTTTTCAAGGGGCTATTTAATGACAATATGTGCATCAGGCTGCAGGTAACTATTGCACAGACAAGTTATTGTCCTTTTAAACTATCAATATTGAATCTGCACAGGCACAGCAGATATTTGCACCAGAAGAACAAAATCTAGGGAAGATGCAGCAGATACATTTCTGCTTTTCTGTGTTTACTCTTCCACATCCACCTATTGATTTAAACATGCTGCTGATTTAGCTTTAACTAAATAAGCAGAATTTTTTGCACCTGACTGACCAAAATCTTTGGCTGCCTGGAAAACAGAAACTGCACTGCCAAAATAATTGCCGAGGATAAGGATAGATCCAGGCTCTGGAAAAGGCATAATACTTTCAAATTGCCAGTTTTCACCTGTCCAGTACACTGTGCACTTTGGCTTAATGCAGCCTAAGCTGACTCCAGTGAAAACAGAAAAGCTCAAGACCAAAGCTATGACTGGGAAGGCAACTAAGAGGGTCCTGTCCCGTTTGGGAATGGAGGCCTGGAGTATAAAGTGTGTGCTGAGTGTACTCAAAATAGCTGTGTGCGAGTAGGGGAGAAAAAGGGGTTTACACATTAAGTGTTAAGATCAACATTTTAATAATTCCTTTGGCTTTTATTGGCTGCTTTAGGGTAGTCTGCGTTTGCCTTTTTGAGGTTCTGTGCAATTTCCGTTGGACTTTGACAGGTGCCTCAAATTGCTAAAAATAAGCTTTTTCTGTGCCTTAAATTATCTTTTTCTTTTTTTTTCTTTCACTATTTAAGTGTTAGAATTCTGCAGAAAGTAGAACTTGGCTTATACTTTAGTATAGTCTCCTTTCAGAAAATCTTTTATTCACAGAATGTAAGGAAAAAGGATCCATGAAGTTATCCACAGTCGTCCACTGTCACCTCCTGTAAAAATGCTCCTGCATTAATGTCAATAATTTTCTTTATTCATAAATTCTACGAGAAGCAGCTAAAAGAGACCATTCAAATCCTCAAAAGTGTTAGAATTTGGGGCCCTGCTTCAAGAAATCTTTTCTTTAGTCCTCCACAAAAAAAAAGTTGTGCTCTGGTGAGGTTTTCTTCCTCCTCACCTCCCATTGGTTCAGACATAGTTCTCATTTCCAGTCATACTAAATGTTCATAACTATTTTTGAAGATTCTTTTGGGACCTTGTGACACATGAACTTTCTCCACCACCTTAGAGAGCTGGAGTTCTCAAGTCACCTCCTTGCTTCATGGCTACTCTGAACAGGAATAGAAGTCCCACCTGGAAATTAATCTCGTTTTTAATTATTAACTTGCTTTAACGATTAAACAGAAAAAAATTACTAGGACACCAAAGTTCCTGGAAAATATGTCCTTTCTCAATACAGGCAATATTCTAAAATGAAGCCTCACATGCAAATTTTCAAAAAAGCTGAAATCCACAACTCTAGCTTGCTTTCACTTAACTTTTCAGCTCGAGCCCAGACAATGCAGACATTGTTCTACCTTCAGCTGACAGCAGGAATATCTGGGATGTTCAGTAACACATGGAGCCATCTGATGAGAGATCAGCCAGCCAGCTGAAGGCAGAGGCAGACAAGCTCCTCCAAGATCAAGCCCTGCGAGCCTGATCCTGCAAGGTGCAGGGAGCCTCGTCTCCCGCCGGCTGCAATGGGAATTGAAAGCAGACGAGAAGTTTCAGGAGATGATCAATATCTCCGAGACACGGGCCCTTAAGGGGCTCGGATTTCAAATGCCTGGCTCTCACTGCAGATGTGCAACAGAAATAAAACTTCCTACAGCTCTGAGGAGCTGTTGCATTGGAACAGAACGTGGCCAAATCTTAATGGTTATAGGGACATTAGATCTCCCAAAAACATAGGAGCCAGCGAGACAGAGGAGCAAGTTTTAAAACCAGGTTGAAAGCAAAGTCCATAAATGCACTAGCCAAGAGTGATAGCTAATTTGCTTGTGGTTCAAATTACAAAATCATCTCCCCTCAAAGGAGCTGTGGGGAAAAAACAACTGCGTAACCCACCAAATGGCAGGTATACAACAAACAGAGCTCTCAGACAGTTTAAATACAAGGCCAGCATTGCTGTAGAAGATGTACATCCATGATGTCAGCAGCACAGGCAGTGACACAGAGTTAAGATAATGTGCACTCAACTGACAGGGACTCCATCTAATTGTGGTGCTCAGGGGTGTTTCTGTCTCTCAAGCCTGTGGTAGCACCAGAGCCAGATGCTGCTCACACGACCCTCTCCTCCCCTCAGGGCAAACCATGTTGGAACCAGGACCCCCTGTTTCAGAAGGATGCCCTGGTCCAGAGCTCATTTAATTTTTGTTCCCTTTTTGGTCCTTCTTTGGATTCTTGCGGTACTCCTTGTTGTGTGTGGCATCACTTCAAGGAAAATATTAACCCCTTCCCCCTCTCAGACCATTTACCACCATTTTGTTACTATTTTTTAATTTAGTTCTCAAAGCACTGTCCTCCAGAACACGGTTTGAAGACCTGAGAACAGAGTTGAGCCCTGAAGCTACTTCTTTAATTTCATTTTTTCCCCAGCAAAGTGCTCTATCCAACAGGCTGTTATACAAACAATTTGCACTACAATCATTTTTTATTAAAATTACTATGGTTATGATGCACTTAGATAAGCTCTGCATTTCTACCTTCAGTCAGCTTTTTATCTAGCAGGGGTTTTTTTAATTTTATTTTTTAGCATTTTCACTGTCAACTTTGTACCTGGTCACAATAGTTGGTCATTTTTTAAAGATTCTGAACTTTTGATTTATTTACTAGTTTTGAAAAGTTATGTCAAACAACTCTTAAATATTACAGAAGACTTACTATTAAAAAGCTGCATAAATATGCAATTGTTCATACACATTATTTGGTTGCAGGCCAAGGATCCACTTTACAAATTCATGACCCAATATATATGTAAGTGAAAATAGGTAGCTAAGCAAGGCATATGAAAGAAGAAAAATGACATCTGAAACCAAATAAAAAAAGATCCTTTCAACAAAAAAACACTAAATATGTATGACTATTCCAGATGTTTCCTGAGATGAAACAAAACATGCAGCGATTGCTAACGGATTGATGATAGAGGATTAAAATGGATGGGAAAAAAATTCCAAGGCGCTGGATATATGTGACACCTGAAGGCTTCAAGGTTAGGCTGGGAGCCCAAGAGAACAGAGGTTCCAGGACGTCGATCATCCATCAGGTACAAGCACAGGACTAAAGGAAACCCACGAGCGGGGGAAACATTAGGGAACATTCGTGAGCGGGAGGGGAATGCGCATGGCCAAACACATGGAAGAATTACTGCACTTTCTTCGTGTATTTACTTTTACCTCCAAGAAGATAAAGAGCAAGATCCCAGAGCATTTAAATGCCTTGTGGCTTGGGATCCAAGGTTTTGGAACTGATTACAAGGCCCACAAAGACTGCATTTTTCACCTCTGCAGTAATAAGAACCTAAAGTTACAAGCAGCTGAATTGATTCTGTAACAGACAAAAACCAACATATGGCATTTTGATGTCTTTGTTTTAATCCTGCAGTTCCCACTTGTAACATTACAATACGTAAAGTCCTCTAATAGTTGTCCATCTTTGTTCATTACTCTTGGAAGTGTTTAGCTAAACAAGAAAATATGCACATTTTTTCACAAGTTACCATCCCATGTTTCAGCATAAAATAACAGGCTTGCTTGTGTCTCCTAAAAAAATAGGATTTAACTGTGCTGCAGCTCCTAAACAGTACCCAGCTCCCCTCCTGCCCTCCACATCAGTATCGAAATCTCTCTTGTTTAACTTCACTTGTTGCTCTGACTTTCCAGTGTGGGTGTTGAACAAATTTGGTTTGTCTGGATTATTTTCTTTCACTTTCATCCACTCACCAGTATTTCTTTTGAACCCTGGCACTTTGATACTGGGGGAATAATCCAGGTCCCAGTAAAATCAAACAGAGGTGTTAGATTCAGAGACACCACTGTTTCCCTTATTCTGGCTATGTTTGCCATGAGGATAAGTTGCAGCAGAGCGAAGACAGACTCAAATTCCTATTCCAGAACAAACAGGTCTTTGTATTCCCAAATACATTTTTAGCTTATCATGGAAAATTATCTGATGATATGAGACTCCTATCCAAGATAATAAAGATGAGCTCCAACTATGAAGGGCCAACTTGTGAGCCTAAATGAGTGGAGAATAGGGTGACAGTTTTTTCTCTGTGTGCTATATTCTACATTTATCCATAATAATGTTATTCTATCTTAATTGTTCACAAAAAAATGGACTCTGAAGTGGTGATTACCAGTCAGGAACTGAAACTTTGGGGCCATCATGTACATTGCCATGAAAATGAGCTCAGGAGCTTAAAAAAACCACCAAAGCAAACCCAATAAAATTCCAAGGAATAGCCTCACTAAGCCAGCATGGTACTCAACATCCTGAGAAAAAAATGCAGCCTCTTTCACCTCAAAATTTGTTTCAGAAATGTACTTGCAAAAACCTGAAAATCCTTCTAGACTGACCAGTGAGTACAGAACTGCTGCTCCTCTTTTCCTTACCTAGAACCTCGATTGTTACCCACAGGTGAGTGTTAGTCACCCTTTACATAATAGTCACTGTTCAGACTCTTACATTTTCCTATACACAGCTACTTCTGGCCCCAAAGACAGGATCCTGGCTAAGTGATCTGACCTGGTTAAACCGCTCTTAGCCGCTCCTCTCCCCTCAGAAAGAAAATGAATCAAAAGCTTCCACAGGGATGTGAAGACTGATTTAACTTCTCTGCGTTTTCTCCTGCCAAAGGAAAAGCACTCCATAGTTATGAGGGGCATAAACTTGCCCAGTTTCAGGGAGAAGTGGAAATACTTGACTATTCTTACAAAACTTTCCCGAATAAAAGTGAAAATTTTGATGTACTTCTTCACAGTGAGAAGTGGCAATATTTTCTATTTATGCTTCACTCACTGGAGAGGTTTCAAAACCATCATCCCTACGCTATTTTGAGCTACCACTGAAATCCCTCAACTCTGTATAGTTCTTGCAAAAGTCTTACCTGATTCTCACAATTGAAAGTGGATTCAAACTGAAGCTTTCTAGTTTTACTCATTACAAAATTACAGAATGTGTCCCTGGGTAGGTAAGAGCACAGGACTAAGAATCACACACAATTTATCTATTTTACACACCACGGTATCTGAGCACTTAAACAAGATGAGAATCAATTTCTCATTTTCTAAGATTAAGTTTTATGAACTGTGGTCATTTATTACCAATTTTAAGACCCAGGCAGTGTCACAAACACACTTGAAATTAGAACTACCAGAAAAGTAATTTATTAGCAAGATATAATGTATTAGGTGAGAGCTGCTCAAGAATATAGTAAAAAGAAAAATTACTACCTGCACCAAGAGAAGGAAAAGAGAGAGCCTTTGGGAATGAGAAAAACGTAGGTGGATGCACGGAATTCTTAATCTACTTTACTCTTTTATAGGTTTCCCCCTCCACTCCAGGCAGTGGAATAAGGCTTCCTGAAATTTCTGGCATAAATGCCTTTGCTGACGCAGAAGGAGAATTGAAACCTACTAACCAAAAACATCAAACACTGACACAGATTCATTGTACAAAAAAAAAAAAAAAAAGAGTTAGAATCCCAAAGAGGTTTGCAACAACCACGCTTAAAACCTTGATGCTGCTTAGTTCTGGGCTAAATGGTGTCCTTCTTGCTCTGCCCTTTCTTGCTCTGCTGGTTATCAGTGCACCTCATCCGGGGCTCCGCTGGCTCTCCCAGCTCCCACAGCAGATTTAGGATTTGCTGTGAGTAATTCGGTAGTGCTGTATTTCCTTAGAGGAAAAAGAACAAAGAAAAAGCTCAGTAAATCCAAAGCAGAAAGAAACTGAACGGAGTCAGGCTAGGAAGGATTTTTTAGGGATATTTTTTAGTTTCATTGCTGAAAAGATTTTAGGTTCAGAGGTACAATCACAATAATTTAGTCTGACTAAATTTTACAGCCTCTTATCCAGCACCTCCAGTTCAATTTGTAACCCACTGAGTAACCTTGTCACTTCCCCTCTCAACAGCCTCTGCAGGGGTGGGAATACCATCTATCTCCTGTGATCTGAGATCTCTTGATCTCCAAAAGCTGGATGCCAGCCTTGGGAAAACTTGGTTATTTGCCAAACAGTATTAAAAAACAGGCCCCATGCTGACATTTCACATGAGAAATAGCTGAGCAAACCAAGTGTCATTTTGTGGCAAATCTAATAAAAGTTTTACTTTTTTTTTTTTAATTAGCATTATCTCCTTTTTACTGTCAGGCCTAAGTCAAAGCTAGCACATTTTAGGCCATGAAGAAACTTCAGGGGAAAAAACCTGCCATTATATTGAAGTGACAACATAATTTTTCAGGGCACTTGATAGAAAGAGACAGAAAATATTTACAAAATAATAACAACAACAACAAATTAATATTAATATTATCCTTACAGATATGTTGAAAATACTATTCAGTTAAAGAGTGCCTGCCTGAGATTCTCACCCCATCTTGTTTTGGCTTCTTTTTCCCCCCTCTGCTGCAATGAAAGCTCCATTAATAGCTTTAAAGAAAACCTTCCAAAGCAGCACCTTCCCCTTGCCTACCTAAGATCCTTCCTTGCCAACCCTAGCAGCTCCTGTCTCTTTCTTAACATAACTCTTTTTTTTCAAAGCCCAGAATTTATGTTTAGTCACATTTTTGTTGTTCAGAAAGGGGTCTGGATTCAGGAGTTTTTGTGGGCACTTCGGGGGTACCCTAAAACTACTTTTCATGAAATATTTCCCATGTAAATCAAAATCCCTGATTCTCTCCAAGATTTAGACAGCTACATTGCAAGAAGCTGAACTGTTATTTTGGAAAAATGGCTTGTCTTACAAAACAACCCCTTTATAAAACCCTAAGAGATTTCTTTGTGGTGATAAGCATTACTGTAGAGTGATGCAGTTAAGAAATAGATCAAGACAGTTTAATGCTGACTTAAAACTACAATCTTCTACGGCAGGAAAAAATTAGAAAAAAAGGATCTTTTCTTATTTTACATTAAACTCATAAGTATCAGGAGTATCTTTATAAATGCACTACAGCATGGAAGAAATCTATCATTATGTATTTCGTAGCTTTTTATTGTACTAAATTAGCCTGACCTCAGGAAATGTGTTTTTCTCCTTGTGCCTCAGTCCCTACCCCATCTCCTCTTGCAAAATATTTACAGTAGGATCCTATTCACTTATTACTTCATGAGGACACTGTGTGTTTATTTTTGCCAGCAGAAATCCCAAAGTATGTCTTTATTTCCTAAGAATAATCTTTTCAACAGCAATAAAGAGGAAGGAATACTAGATCAGCAGCAATGAAAAGAGCTGTCAGAAGATATCAATGAAAATATTCCAAGGACCCCTGTACTGTAAGCTATGCACTTCCACTTTTAAGCAGCTGTTTTAAAAAAAAAAAAAATCTCTTTATCTCTTTGATATTTATATTTTCTTAATAATTTAACAGAGATGTCAGTGCCATGGTGGCATCACTGCCCTGTAATGATACCCTCAGCTGCTGATACCAGGTTGGCTCTCCAGCTGAGAACACTTCTCTTCAGTGCAGGATTTCTTTCCTCTTTCCAGCAGTATCATTTCCCTCCTCATGCAGGGGCAAACAGTCCCCAGCTGTTCAGACAGCTATTATTAAAATACCAGATTATGAAAATTCACTAATTCTTCACTCTGCAAATCCTCTCTAAAAGAAAGCAAAAGATAAAAAAAAAAACCCCACTAACCTAGAATCAGTTAATGCTGCAATCAGTCATTTTAACTCAGCAATAAGACCTGTTTGCAAGCTTTCTTTCCCTGCCCAATAGCCTAAAGACTCTCCATTTGTTTTCAATTTATTTTATTTTAGATTATTTTCCAATCTCTAGTTTAGATTATTCTCAGTCTCTCGAGCTAATTAATTGGTACCTCTTACCACAATGCATGAAAACCTCACAATTTTCACTGGAGGCCCTTCTGTGAGTGAAATCAGGCCCACCAGCACTGCTGCCTGCTTATGGTGATCCTACTCAAGTCTTGCAGCCCATCTGAAATCTGCAGTCATTTGCAAACTCTGTTCATATTCTCGTAATTCCCAACACCTTCTGGGAAGGAGTGAGCGACGATCCCCAAATTATCGGCTTCCCACTGCTCAAACAGAGCCAGTCAGCTGATGAAAACAACAGGCTGAGCACCAAAGGGCATCATTTCATAGCTCTGAAACACGATTAAAAACTTACAAATGAGACATAACCCCTGCTGCAAACCAGATTGACCGGCATCCCATCTTTCCAAAGGGCCCAGGCTTTAATCTGGCACGCTAGAAATCCTGACACGCCAAGTGTAACACTTTCAAATGGTGTTAGAGCTCAAATCCTGCACACTCAAAATAGGTTACACACAGATATGTATGGAGGGAGAGCCAGAGGGAGAGAGGGATGGCTCATAAAGCAGGCTCAAAGTACTTCATTTTGCTGCCTTAGACAATTCCTTTCTTATAAAGTATTTCTGCTCCAAGAAAGAGGCTCGAAGAAGGCCTTACATAGAGTAGCCCTTTTAATGTGTACATGTATTACTTTCCCAGTATAACCCCATGAAGAATCGTGACTGGCTGTGCCAATCCCTCCAAGGATGCCTCCCTCACATGTCCTCGTCCTTTGCAGGCCTCTTTGCAGGCAGAGGGATTCCTGCTCCCAACTACTTCTGCAGCCTGTGGCTACCATGAAAAAAAAATAAATAAATAAAAGGAATTTTTGGAGTCATACCAAGCTTCCCTTCTCCCTGTCCATTTCTTTACCCCAGTGCACTGGAAAAAGATACTTGCCTCACACTGGCAGCTAAAAATAGTTTGATCTAAGCTTATTCCCCCTTCCCGCATATTTCTTCAAGGGATTTAAATGACTATAAGAAGACAAATTACATATTAGGACATATTCAGCTTTTGGCAGGTTACCTAACAAGATTTTTCAGCAGAGTTTATGTCCTGTCAGATCTTATGCATGATAACTATTGAGTATTTATGTAATAATATTTATTCATTAAGACCTTTGCTTCATCTTTCAAATTTCCTTCTCTTTTTACCTAAAAAGTACTCCTATGAGTTAAACAAAGTCAGATGAGCTGATGTCTCTCAGGTCCTCTAAAAGCACCTGAGTGACAGTACTAAGCAGCAATGGAAACATTACTGCAACTGAATTATGGCTCTAAAAATCAAATTTGATTAATTAGAGGCTTTGTGAACATTTCTAATAAAGGTTGTAAGTAGTCAAGTCTTTTTCACTTGGGCTCCTTGCAACTGTTTTTACTCCTCTTGGTTTCATTTTAAATTAATTACCATTAACTATATCTCTCACTTAAAATAAATGAATGAATAAAAAATTAACAAATCTTGCTCTAAGATTAATCCATGAAGTTATCTTACAGAACACATTTTGTTTTCTCCTTCACTTCACACTCTTCACCTGAGCCTTTCTGGCTATATCTAGTTCTACCCCAGTACAATCACACCATACCATTTCACTAAATAACCTAACTTTCAGTTTCTCAATTGCCAGTGCCGTGCATAGTTTAAATAATAAAACATCTTTCCTCTTTACCTGGTGTTTTAGCCACCTTCAGCAGCAGTAGATATCCTAACCTCCAGATTGGCTGTGGAACAGAAGAGAAAACAAGAGAATAACATCACCAGGCAATACATTCTCCACCTGAAAGAGATAACAAAAATCACCATGGGAAACACCTGTGCTCATTCAGCCCTTGTTGGGGTTCTGATGGATAATTATTGTACAGGTGTATCACACACCCCCTCAGGATCTGCTTTAAACATTCCACAGAACACCTGGCAACAACTTTTTATTTCCCTCCCTGCTTACAAACATAACCCTGCCATGTGCTGTCCATGCATAAAACACAGACACGCCCCTGGGCTCAGAATTAGTGACAAGGACAGGGTTCAACAGCAGCTCTGCAGTGTGCTCAGAGATTCCAAAACGAATCTCAAATCCAAGTGCACAATACAAATCTTTGAAAAAATCTATCTAAAATCTTAATAAGAATATTAAGAAAAAAAAAATCACACAGCATAAACCACTAATTATTGTCCTGTAGCAATGAGAATTCTTTACAGAAAGGGATGCAGACCCTCCACTCTCTCCTTGCCTGTTGCTGGAGCTTCTCAGCTGGGACAATGTGTGTCACTGAAAACAGCTATCAGCTGCCCAGAATTTATCTGTGAGAAATACTGCTTTAATATAACTTAGAGTTGTCACTTTCAAAAACCTGAAGTGAGAAGATAGAAAACCTAGACATGTTCTGGTAAAGAGAAATCACTGTACAGAACAATGGCCCACCCCTGTTTCCTTTCATGGCCATTTGTGAACACCATCCACTGGTTCTCATCACCACTTGTGAGCTACTTTTAGAGGATTTGTGAAAGGCAAACCTAAGAAGAAAGCAAGTATTATGTGGCTTAAATTCTCTATAAAAGTGTCTGTACCAGCAACACAAAATGTTTCCATCTGTATGCTCTTATTTGATTTCTAAGCTTCCTTACCTCTGTGATTTGGTGTAAACTACTTTCCAATTCATTCTGTTAATTCCACTATTTCCCCATTTCCCCTCCAAGCAAATAAATCCTCTCTCCTATGGAGGTGATGTTGGGGCCAAGGCACACTGACTGATCTCTCACCAAAGGGATTCCCTGAGCCAGGCAGTTTTTAGAGAAAATGCAAGGGAAGGTGACAGGCAGGCCCAGTCTGGGTGATGTTTAACACGTTCCTGGTCGCCTCTCTTCCACTGGTACACAGGAAAGTCTCTCACGTGGATTTAGCTTCCCAGGAGTAAAAACAATAATCCCAGTGGACATACTGACTTCTTGCTGCTGAAGTCACCTCCCTGCAGTGAAGAGAGTTTTGCTGATACAGTGCAGTGTAATTTATGACCCACTTCAGACAGAGTTTGTCCAAATGCCTTTTGAAAACTTGGTCTGGCAAGTATAGGAGCTACATTAGCACTACACTTCTAAAACTGCCTCAAGGGTTATCAAGCTATCCATCTATCTTTCATGGAAACTGGGGGTGGAAAAGAGCTCATAGGTGCTTAGCTCATATCCCTGCCAACACAAAACTGCTCCATGCTGTGTTCCGAGAGGTTTGTCCAGTTTTTAATCGAGCAAAGAAGCTCCCACCATTTCTCCCAATGGAGAAACTATTCTCTATCATAAAAGATTTCACTGCAGAGAAACAATTCCTGACACTTAGCCTAAAATATTCCCTTGCTGACATTTTTACATTCATCTCTATTATATACACACATATATTTATATACACATGCTGTACAACAAAAGCCAAACTGCTCCCACTTACATCATAGAGGCCTTGAAAAGTTAGTCACATTGCCTTGGTGTAAGGCTAGAAAGAATTTGTTCTCTCACTTTGTTCTTCAGGAAATCTTAGTGGGGGTAACAGCTTGATTTTCATGACACACATTAAAAGAATAAACGATACAAACTGTCAGAAAACCTCACGTCAAGTGAAAATCTGCAATTCTGCATGAGCCGGGCCCCTGATGAAAGTTATTTTACAAAGCAAAAGGTGCTGGGGAGTGTGTAGGTAGTAGAATGATGTCATTTACCAGCAAACAGATGCACTCTCTGCTCATTTTTCTCATTGCAAGAAGCTCATTCCTGTGTAGAGCTGCTGCATCTCGGTTTTCTTCGAGTCCTTTAAAAGGTACCATAAACAAAACCAGCAACAATAACATTGTTCTGCATCTACACATTCTTAATTTCTGAGCAGCCATCTTTAGGATAATGAACTGCTGCAGCTTCATGGCACGTGTGGCCCAGGGATTCATAAATCCTATGTCACCAGTTGCACAATGGTTTTGCTAATCTTTTTTTCCTAGATATCCCCTAAAAATAATCTTTTTAAGAAAAGCCTGTTCCTTTCAAAAGTCCAAAATTCCTTTCAAAACAGGTACTAGCAAAGAAAGCTTTAATCTGGATCACTTTGATTGTTGATCAGATTGCTTAATGCAATTTTCTGAAAAATTGTACCATAAGTAGTTCTAGAAAGCAGTGTGTATGCTTCAGAGTTAACATCTTTATTTGTGAAATAAAAGCTGAATTTGAGCCCTGGTAGATACTAAAAACAGATGAAATTTTTCTGACTTTCACTGACAAGTCTTTCAATTAGTTTGCTCTTTAGTTTTGCCAAAATTACTTGTGACATTTTATTCATTGGCACAATAACTACAGGTCATTTTCAATAACCCATGGCTACCCCCATACAAAGAGATTAAGCAAATTCCCTTATTTCTCATGGGAAACGTTAAGGTCAGTGTTAAGGCTGTAGAAAGATGGAAGGGTTAAAACTCCACCACCAGAGCTTCCCCAGCAGTTACAGATGGAAAGAAAAGAAATCAATGTTAATTACACTAGTCCCTCAGGAAGGGGGGAAAAAAATTGCACAATGAAGAAATATCTTTCTCTCTTTTTAAACTGGTCAACTGAAGTACTTTATTACTCTATTTTAGTCACAGCTTCTGAGAGGAAAGAATGCTGTGGAGACCTCAAAACTAGAACATCTGATATGGTACTCCCAACCCAGTTTGGGTCATTCTTACCTCCTGTCACATCCCTGATTTTCAAGAAAAATGCCACTCTGGCTGACAATGTAGGAATAGTGACAGAAGCCCACAAAACCCTCACAGGAGATTCACTGGCCTTGCTCTCTTGATCTCTCACAAATCACTGTTACGGCTCAGACCAAGACCTAGGCTGAGCCCATCTCCTGAAGGTGTGGGTGTCACTAATTAAGGACTTGGAATTTACAATAGACAAGAAATTTGGGCGATTTCTACTGAGAGCCAGCACCTGGTGCTGCAGGGCAACTCCCAGCTCACCCCAGTTCCACCCTTCGGATTTGTTAGTCCATTCATTCAGACTCCAGGTGACGCCAGTGCAGAACAAGCCACATGGGCAGAGTTGCAGGCACAGAGAGCTTTGGATATGAGGAATTCCTTTTACACAGCTCCCTATGTTTCCAGATCCCCTAAAGAAAAGCAGGCCAGCAGTCTGACAAAAAACATGCTGCCTGAGCTACTGCATTTTGAGTTTGCAGTGCCATGGAGATTATGCATGCCCAAATCAGCACTTTTTTTCCCCTGTTTTTTAAACCTAAAATACTTTCCCTTATGGACTTAGTTTGTCCTTATGACCTGCAGAGTGAGGCAGTTCTGCAAAAACAGCCCTTCAACAGTGGCTTTGTGAGAGCCTAAATCTGGCTCATTGAATCAAGCCAGCAGTTCCTCTGTTTATTTATTTAACTTTGCTAATGCAAACTAGCCCCCTCAGAGCTTACCTGCAACTGGAGGCTAGGATTTTTCTTAGTTTTGGTTGTGTTGGATTTTAGTTTTCTGGTTTTAAAATAACCCAAAAAACCTCAGATAAAATTAATCCCTCAGTAATACTGCTGTAATTCAATGTACAGATGATATTTAGATGCCACTGGAACCAGAAACTAAGATGATATGGTAATTCTATTAACAGTTATCTCATTCAAACTAATTTCTCTGACCTGAATGAAACCTGAAAATATGAGTAATGAAATCCTAGGCAAAGGTCTCTGTTGTTCTTGCAAAACTGAACAGCTTTGCTTGCACATAAGGGACAAGGTAGCTAAAAAGGACTGGTCTGAAATAGTAAAAAGGGCAGAAACACAAAGATACCTAAAACAGAAATGTGGGATAAAATTTGTTTTGATTCCACAAAGCTTTAGCATGACTGTTGGAGGAAAAACATTTGAAAGATAAATAACTGAGATCAGGCAGACAACTGAAGGCATTATCTCTGGGAAGAATTGTCCAGCAGGTCATGTGTGTTTTGAGATTATTAAAGTAAATCTGAAATGTAACTGTGAAATAACATTATGCACTTCTGCCACTGCTGCTGCATGTGAAAGAAAACATAACAGTGGTAGAATGGCTCTCCCAAGTACCATTACAGTTATATTTGAGAGATGGAGTTTTACCAGTAAATCTATAAGTCTTCCATATTCCTCCCATATCGCCTCTACCTGTGAAATTAGGTATTGTAGAAGAAACTGGATTATTCAAACAGTACAGAAAATCCATCTCACAGAGTTCAAGTGCATGGTGGTAAGGGTTCAATTTGTTACCATTTCTCATGCTTTGTGAGAAAACCACCCGGGACATGTTTTGCAATGCAAACTTTTTGAGATTTTTTGTCGTAACTGTAACTTTTGGAGACAAATTGCATTTATAAAGGAGGAGGGTGCAAGACAAAACATGAGTCTATTCCTAGGCAATTGAAATTTCCATTCATATTGAAAGATTTTGGCAAGAAATTTCAAAGTTTTGCTAAAAAGTAAAAGAGTTCTTGCTGCAGATTCCGAGGGAAAAGCAAATGGCTGATGAATGACCAGGCTGCAGGAGTAACACACTTCCAGTAAGAGTGCTTGGCCGGTGTCTGCAATTCTGAGGGGCATGAGGCTGGAGCAGGGATCCAAGTGCTGCTTATCCACGCCCCTGGAAAGCACGGTAAGACTTTTGAGTTTCATCTCCAGCTGCTGACACAGCTGAAATATTTGCCCCAGTCTTGTAGGAGCAGCACATTATGATGGATTCCCCATCCCTGGAAGTGTTCAAGGCCAGGCTGGATGGGGCTCCAAGTAACCTGGTCTAGGGGAATGTGCCCCTGCCCATGGCAGGAGGGTTGGAACAAAATGGTCTTTGAGGTCCCTTCCACCCCAAACCATTCTGTGATTCTGGGATATTACATGAAATATGATGAATGGTCATTGTGGATCATTTATGAGAGCGAGAGACTTCAAGTGGACGGTCTCAAACTGGTCACCACCTCCACAGCACGAAACTGTCATTAAATGTGAAAAGCTGCATTGGTGTGACGAATTACAAGGTATGGAGCAGTTGTGATTGCAAGTCTGCAATTCTCATACAGAGGCAACAACATCACCAATAGTGATTAAAAAAAAAATTTTCAAAATCGTAAGATTTTAACCCATATTTGTAATAGTAAGTATGGGGATCTTTTGTGGTCACTGAACATCATTGTTCTGATTCAGTTCCTACTGGGAGAGATGCTATCATCTAGCACCAATGCTATAATTCAAGTTTACTTTGAAAGCTTAGGGAAATCCCTAATTCATTTCACACATATGAGAAAGCATTTTGGAAAATGGCAGCCTGACTAGTTTTGTCATTTTTACAGGTCTTCCTTGCAGCCTTCTTTTATTATTACTTTATCTTATGGTTGAAAAAGTTTAGTTTGCTTTTCATCTTCTTCAGCCTAAACATTTCAGGAAGCATGAGCAAAAAGATGTTGATTCTTCACATTGGATGGCTTCAGCTGAGCTCCAAATTTAGAATTATGTGCTGGCAAATGCCCTGCTCTGCTCCAATTTTATTTTTTTAATGAGATACCCAGAGTAAGTGCTTTCTCAGATTATTGCCTCCCAACTTGCATGATTTAATCATGATATATGTCTTTCGTTTGGATTCTAAATTTGAATTCTAAACTTGGAAGTTTCACTCTCCAAGTCCTTAGAATACTGAATAGTATGAATTACTCACTGTATCTGCATTTTTCTCTCAAATTGCACGGGGCTGGTGTTCAGATCAACATTTCTGATCACGGTTTTGTGATCCCAGTAGTACTCTGAAGAAACTACAGTGGCTGTATCAGGGACTGAAGATGGCTGTATCCCCCTTCTCCTCCCTTAGATCTCTGAGCTTGGATAAATACCTTGACTGCGAAAATGAAACCTGTTCAGGTGAAAGCGCATGGTTGGCAATTCACTTTCTCAGCCTGGGATAAAACCCATACATTTTACACCAAATTTGATGAGGACTTCCCCAGTATCTTTATCACTGTGCACTTCCAGGAGGGGCCTTGCAGCCTCAAGGGCTTCAAGGAATGGGGAGAAGAGGTCATCCAGCCAGCACATCTGAACAAGGCTCAGGTTGTATCTGAGCTTTTTCAGACATCCAACAGAATGTCACAGCATGCGTGCAAAGGAACGAGGGGAATGATACCAGAAACGAAGGACAAACACTGATAGGGTAAGAAAATAATTTTACAGAAATACAGCCCTGACAACAGTGCAAGCAGAGCCATCATCTCCTCCAGGTTCCAACACATCTGAATGCTGAAACCATATTTGTCTTTGGCATCTGGCAATGTCATTTAATACATTCTTATGGCCCTGCATGCAGTTAAGCATGCACTGTATATTATTTTATGATGTTTGGATTGGAATCATACTTTCTGGGTACAAGTATTCATGTTTTTGCAGATTCTTGTGTAAAGCTGGGAGAACCTGTTTCCAATTTCACGACCGTTTATCGCTAATCCAAAATGACTGCAGCATTACCTACAGACAGGAAGCTGGATGAGGCCTTGTGTGTTTTGGATGCATCGTGCTCTTCCCAGGAAACTCTGTTAAACTAGTTTTATGCTTACATGAGAGGAAGACAGAAATTACTAATGGACATGACTGTGCCTAATCTATATATAGTTTTACAAAATAGAGTTAAAACTAAGATGGGTCTTATAGCAGCTCTTCATCCATATGAGCTCGAATAATCATTTCAGCATTCCATTCAGGTTTTTGCTTTTGCGTTCTGAAAGCTCAAACTGCATAAAAGCATCCTGCACTCACTAGTCCAGCCAACCTTCAGGAATTTTACAGGTTTTAGTCTCTAGGCCTAACAGTTAACTTCTCCTGAAATAACCAAAATCTTGCTGCAAAACAATTCCTCTATATAATTCACGCTATCATCTCGCAATGGTGGACTGCAGTTGTATTACATGTCAAAGAAAACATATTGTAGAATATTCCCTTGAAGAGCAAAAACCAATGTTGACGAGAGGACAGATTAAACTGTCCTCCAGAGCAACTGGGAACTGCCTAAGAAAGATGTAGTTTCCATTTTATGAACTTCTAAAACTTTAGAGGCTCATTTTGGCCAACAGCTGATTTAGAATTCTTCTAATAATTCTTGTGAGAAAAGGATTTCTGCTGATTTATAGCAGTCCAAGATTTTGACGGATAGAAATACCTGTCAGATTACTCTCTTAATAATTCTGGAATTTTATGTTTAATCATAATCATACAGTAAAGGTGCACATATTTTTTTCCTCTTAGAAAGTTAATCATTTCATTGGAGCTTTGCCGAAAAGTATTAGTATCCTCTTTGCTTGAAAAGGATTTGAACTGATTGGATTGTTTATTTTTCTGTTCAAATACTTTGCTCATTCTGTTACTCAAGCAAGGTTTTCAAGGAACATGTATTGCTGGTCAGTTTGAAAAATCACTCCAAGTTTAACTTCCAATTAATTGAACCTGTTGTTAGTTAGTGGTAAGCTTAAACAACAGCAAGCAAACCTCAAAGCTGCACTTCCAATTGATAGCATTTGATAGCATTTGATATTAATGAACATCTATGTGACCCATTCAGCATTGCAGGGAGAAAAATGAAAATATGAATTTCAAAAACACTGTTCATAACAGTAAGAAAACAAGAAAAGGTATTACTAAGGCTCTGACTAAAAATCCATTTTCAAAAACCATTTAAAACTATTTGATACCATAATGTCATACATTGTTTAGGTCTTTTGTTGTCTTTTACAAGCTTTCCTTAAGAACAAGCAATTTCAGTCAACCAAGCTCAAATGCCTGTGTCTAACCCCTTCCCTCAAAACAATTCCATACTTAGATTTTATTCCCTGAGAAAAAGCTGTACCTACACCTGCTCCTTGTAAGAAAGTTAGGGAAGGAAACCTTCATGAAGGGTAATGCTCTCAGTGCTTCTGAACATGATGGAGATCTCTCAAGACACTGTTTTCTAATTCTTGCTTAGTCTGTAGGATAAAATTTGGTGGTTTTTTTCTGTTGAAAACAATGGTTATTTGACTAACATAATTATGAATTACACCGTGTTTTGGTGTTTCTTTGAATGATTTACATTTTTCTATATTACTTCATAAATGCCTTCAGGGTTTTTTCTCAATAATTTTATTATTGGATTTTTATGTATTTAGTTACAGTAGATTAGGATTTCCCTGGCTAGCTTTTTAACTGTCAAACCATTGGATAGAGTCAAAATGTAAAAATCAACAAAGAATATATGTCAAAGTATGTTCACAATCGATTTGTAAACCAATAGAAATAATTACATTTGTAGGAAACTAAGAACAAAGCCGTGTTTGTCCCTTGCCACTTGAGCTCTATAGTGTGAAGCCCACCAGAATTCCATAGCTGTGAAGCCACAGGCACTACTTAGTATCCTGAAGGGAAAATAACCTGTCTGAGGCAGCTCTAACAGCTCCCCTTGTCCATTCAGTACAACCTCCCCTCTCCCCAGAAACACTCTGTCACTCGGTCCCACTATTTTTCAGGCAGGTTCTGGGTGATTTTGTCAAGGAAAACAGATGAGAACCATGTCTACTTGACCAGAAGGTACCTACAGAAGTCAAACATCTCAAAAGGGAAAACTAACTGTCCATCACTTTCCCCAAAGGAAAAAGTACTTCAGCATGAAAGGGAAGTATGAAATAAGAATTTCTGGGGTGAACGAGGGGGTACAGGGCTGCAAGAATGAGTTACCTTGACAGCAGGGGAGGCTCATGAGGATCCAGAAATCACAAGAATGGCTGTGCCCAATATGTAGCAAGTCATAAAATGCTCCACCCCATCTCTCTTTTCTACCTGCAAAATCAGGGACTTGACTGATGATCACAGTCATACACCTAGTGCCAGGTGTCACATCCAGGAGGAAAGGAAGAGGGAAAATGCTCAGTTCATGGGAAAATATCACAGTTCAAAATACCTACAGCACTATGAAGAACCCAGAGAACAATTCATGGATGAAATGCAGGAAGAAGCATCAAAAGGTGTCCTTCCCATTTCCAGCTGCCAGGACCTCTTGATGAGACTTTAAAGAAAGCAATTAACTTTCCTGTGCCCTAATATCCACAAGATGTTTTTACATTCCAAATTATTCTACAGCTTGTTGAGAAATAGGCCCAGTCCTTTCTGATAAATATTTCACATGGAATAATTAAATAGCCAGCAGAGATAAAAGAGTGTGTGAAATTATCAGGCACCTTCCCAGCTGTTCAGATTTTAAAATTTTTACTAATATTATTTAAGAAAAGTGTTTCTCTTCAAATAGCACAGATGTGTCAAAACCAAACCTTTTGTAGGAATGTATCAATTTAAATTTAAAGTGCTGCATGTCCAAAACACAAACTGTTTTGCAACCCCAAGATTTTTTACTCCTAGCCACCTCTCCTATGTCTTAAAGGTGAGAGACTCATCTCAGGAATCCTGATTTAAGTCCTGGTTTGACTCAGAGATAAGAGGTCTTGAACCTGTGTCACCTAAAGCAGAAGTAATCTATATCCTTAACCAAAGGACAGAATGGTCTTGTTTGTAATTTTTTTTTCTTAATTGCTATTATTATCCAGATGCAAAGTAGAAAAAGTTCTACGTCCCCATTTTATTTTTTTTATTTTTTTTCACTGTGGGCTGGGAAATCTATTTCCCCTTCAGCTTTAGGCACAACTTACTCACCTCCGCACCATTTGGCCATCGTAAGACTTTCTGTACCTGCAGTTATTCTCTTGATTTTCCTAAAGCTGCCATCAGGGAATTAGTGCTCCAGGTTCATTTTTGAGCAGCTTCCAGGGATAAAATGTGTCTGTCAAAGCAAGTGCAGTGCTCCCAGTCAGTTATATTCAACCTGTGAAGGCAGAGCTTGGCCCAAGTACTGCGCATTCAGGAGCTCTGAGTTCTGAACCATGTTGGCTTCTCATCTCAGGAGACAACCCAGCCTCTCCCACAGCAACCTGCTCTATGTTTAAACAAAACAAAAAGAAAACCCAACCAAACCCACGGGTTTCTGAACGCACTGAAAAGATATAAGATCAGATTCACCAATAAGTTCCAGCTGCTTTGAACTCCTTTGGCTGCACAAAACAGCTGTAAAGCTGGTTTATCTGTGTTTCGCCAAGCCCATGGATAGTTTGCATCATCAGAGTATGGAAAAGTCAGGGCTTTATACTGAATCAGGCCAGTAGAAAATATTATACTGCTACTACACAAAGCACTGGGAGATAAAACACAAACCTATCTTCAGCCTGCTGTACACTATTACTCTGGACTAAATCTTGTCACAGGTTGCACAGAAGGGGAGGGGGAATCTTCATTTTGTTCTTTTCAGTTATATATCCGAAAAATGCTCTGCACACATGCTTCTTTAAAGATACTCAAGACAACAAATAACCACATTTAAATGTTCCAAAAGTATCAGTTTTTAATGATACTTTGAATGCATTTTGTTATACCACGTATTTGAAATATTATGAAAATTGGCAAAGTTGTCCCATTTTAAACAGACAGTATTATATACAGGGGATAGATATTTTAAATACATGTGCAATAAATTTTGAGCAAATGCATTAAAAGTATATAGAAAACCTGTATTTTTTTCCATATGCGAAGCAATGATCCCTGTTATAGCCATTTTATTGCTCACTGCAGACAGTTATGTGAAGCAGACTGCATTCATTTTATTTTTTCTCCTAGAAATCTGGAAAAATTTTGCAGATCCCTCACTTACCATTAGCACGATAACTGAACCCTGTTACAGACACTGTGTAGCTGCAATGTAAAAGCTACTTCTTGAGCTCTATTGACAGAGCTGTGTGTTTCAACATGAGCTCTTAAAAAGCTGGAAAGCAAATCAGTCCTGCTTGGGTTCATGTCCTCGCTCCTCAGAGATCCATATCGTTATATCCTTGACTTAATCATGCTGTATCTGAAAGCCTCCACTCACAGTTTCCTTTCAGTACTGGAAATATCTGCATCAGAAGCAGAGGGCCACAGTTAAAATAACCTGGTGACTAAACCAAGGATTACTTGCAAAATCCCCCTAATGTTGGTGGAGTGATTTCATTTCACAACCAATTTGTTGTCGCTTCCAAATTTTCGAGTGTTTCGAGCACTGAAAGAACCAGCACTCGTGGTTTAGCACTTGGGATTATAGATCTTGCTTGGCTGTAAAACAGCTTGTTTGTTGAGAATGAATTCCCAGCTGAAAGCAAATTTATTCATATTCAAGCAACTGATCTGCCTGGGATGCAGAGTTCCAAGCCATTCTATGGCACTTCTCAGGTGCCCAGAGAATAAGAAATTAGGAGTCAGAAGAAAGACAAATCTCTTCTCCAGTCATGTAAACTTTTGATCCTACTTGTGAAGAAAACGATTTTGTTCAGGGGCAAACCTATTTCTGGAACTTTAAAAGATTTTTGCTTGTCATCTCATCCCGTTGTTGCTATTTTATTTCAACAGTCAGCTATTTTAGTGTTCGGGTTTCCACATCATTGCCGACTAGATCTGTCCTCTTTTGACAGATCTGAAATACCAGGGTGTGCAGAACATGCAGTCATTTTACAGCTTTTTTAGATAATAAATTTTACTCTTCACACAAGAAATTGTTTAAATCATATCCGCACAAGCTCACTTAGGAAGCTCCTGCCTTGAGCCATTAAACAGTATTTTCCCAACTGCTCTGGAAAGAACAATACTCAATTTCCTCCATCAAACCCCATCCAGACCACAGCCAGTAGATGACACCTCAGACTTACTGAGAAATCCCTTGTGAGATTTCAGGCTCTTTCTAGCCATTTCTGCACCCTGTGTATGTGTTCCACCAACTGAAAATGAAGAAGCCTGGCATCTGAACAGACACAAAAATTTGTGTGGCTTCATAAACCGTCACAAAGACACAAATGTGGTTCTGGAATCACCAGCTCAATAGGCAATGGGATCCTTAATTGCTTACATGGCAAAATACTTCATTACTTAATAATTTATGAGTTACAATGTAATCAGCAGCTCTGAGCCACAGCACTTCCCCCACAGCTCTCAAAAAATTCTGTCCTCTAAGAGAAATTATGAATGTTGGTATTCTCTCCTTCTTCCTCTTACTTCAGTGCTATGGAAAAGGACTTCTGAAAGTCCTACAGTGACTTTAGATACAATCAAACAAACAAAAAAAAAGACATTTAAATGGTGACTACAGTGCACATGATAGTAAACATCCCAGCTTAGTCCAGGTAACAACAGCAAGAGAATACACAGCATTATGGGTCTGTGATTCCTGCACATAACCACAGCTGGGGAAGAGTTTGCACTCTGGTTTTGATGTATATAAAAACTTATGCCATCTCTGCTCCACTGTTATTTTATCATGGTAAGCAGTTAAGACATGAGTTAAGACAGGGATGCAAGCACATGCCAAATACCTCTGGTTTTATACATGGATTTACTCCTATAATTACAAGTCACACTGTCTGTGGTGCTGGAAGCCAGTGCATCCCAGTGGGGATGAGAATCCTTGGAAACACCTCCCAAAATGGGAAAGTTCTGTAAAGTTCATGTATCTTTGTGTATTTAAATGACAGGTATGATACACAAAACTCTATGCATGTTTATACATGTTGCATGTCTGCAACTGTATAGACATACACAATCAGTCATCCTATACATTTCAGACATATATGTTAATCATATAATTGGATGCCACCATCACTAATGAGTAAGTCATGTCACAAAACTTACATTAATCTATATCAGCCCTGCAGAAATTGTCATAGATCAGCGTTAAGGTCATGCGTGTATCTTTATTTTTCATTTGAAAGTCAAATATTGTTAGGATTTTCTTTTTTTTTTT
>VWZW01006377.1:392139-760792 GCA_013397115.1 Edolisoma coerulescens | reverse complement strand
GATAAATAGCTTTTCCCATCATCTTGGGCAGCTTTACTTAGTGGCTCATGTTTCCTCAATTTCTCTGAGTACAATGAGACTGATTTCTATCCTTCCTCAACTGCCTCCAAGAAATGAGCCAGTTATGGCCACATCTCTGAAGATGCTTCAGTACAACTCTTATGGAATGAACCATCTTCTTATGCAATAAAAATATACCAGGGCCAAGAACTAGTGTGTATCTGTGCTTCCACTTACCATCTCCCCAGTTACCCAGAGGCTGCCTCAGAGTCCAAGTTCACAATGAAATTCCAAGAAAGCCATATGATGGTATTTCCATCCAACATCAGAAGAATGTCTACCTCTCACACACTTCCAACTCATTCTGAAGAAAACAAACAAGAATTCAAATTTTTTCTAAAGGGCCAAGCTAACTCTGACTCTTTTTTTATCACTACCTGCAGTGAAAGATCTCACAAACATCCGGGAGCATAATCCAAGCAATGCTAAGCACTTTGGGAATTCCCTCCTGTGTTATTAAGCAAGCATTCATTTTGGTTTGCTTTTCTGGGAATATTTCTGCAAAGTATTTTTGTATACATCAATTTGTGAGGGAGCAAGTGTTCCTCTGAATGGTGCACCTGAACAAATACTTTTGCATATATGTCTGTAAATATCTAAACTGATGTGAATCAGCAGTGGAACTGCTGCTCTGACCACCCTGTCTGTAAAGCAATGTCTTCAAGATATTTGACCAGAAGGAAATGAAATGTAAAGCCTGTAGGTCAGCCAATAAATCTGGCTTGTGTCTTTCTCTCTTCCTCAGGCAGGAAAGAGCCTAGATATTTGTAAGTCTGGTGTCCAGGTACATAGCCAAAACCAAATGCTACTTCTGCTGGAGAAGAAGACAGGAAAAGGGTTTATACATTCTAAAGATTTTCCTCTCTCTTTGTCTTTGGTGTGTCTCACACTCTCATCCTAGGATAATTTACTTCCCACTGATTTTTTCAGGAGCTGCCTTATCCAGTGAGCAAACAGATGTGCTCTGTGCTATTTAGAGTACAGGCTTAATAAAAAACCAAACAAAAACCAAACCCCCAAACCAACCCCCCAAGACTACTTAATTTTTTATTTGCAGAAGTCAGAGTAATGAACTAATATTTGTTTCAGAACATTTACAAACCATTCCATAACCCAAGTCTATTCAAATTATTTACTGTAATAATTTCAAAGAGTAGACACTATCATTAGTATTAGAGTCAAAAAGGGGAAGAAAGGTCTATGGAGATTTTATTTCTGTTCAGGACTTTTTTGTTTCCTTTTATTACAAAATTGTTCAGAAAAATAGCTTGATTTCACCTTATTACCACATAATTAAGGTTTACAGACATAATGTATCATTAGAAAATCTCCTGGACATTCACAAAACCAATTCATGTAAACTTTAAGATTTGTTGAAATTATCTTCCATAATTCCTCACCACTTACACTTCATCCTTCTTGATAGTCAGTTAAAAAGCGTTATAACTAATCATTAAAGCAAAATCAAATTTTCTTCATCACTTCTCTGTTTTTACTTCTCTCCCTCTTCTCTTGATTTTTTTTTTCAACCTTTAAGGCCTGACCAGAGCTTTTGGAGATTACATTAACAAGTTTCTTTCCTAAAAGGTATATGTGATTTATTCAACACTGCATTTCTACAGCAATTCTATGCTATAAATCGAGATCCAGTTGCAGCTATTCTTCTGAGAGTTTCAGATGGCAGACAGCTCCAAACATGGGCAGGTAGCATTTCAAGTTGAGTGTGAGCTGCCTACAACAGAAATATCTCACATCCAGTCAGGAACTAATCCAGATCGAACTGATGCAACTCTTGAACCTCTTCCCACACAGTCAGCTTGCCAATTTCAATAAATTAACAAGAAGATATAGCTGCCAAAGGACGTTTTGAGACATGAAACAATATAATTCTCTTTTAATCATGCAGCATAAGGGCACGTGTACTCCAACGTTCTTGTGATGGATACAGCTGTAGCAGTAATAAAACAGAGGAAAACATTGTGTAAGTGCATCTTCCAAGCCCATGGGGAGCACGGTTAAGTGACAGAATTCTGTGTACATAACAAATGTGTGGATTCCCTGGGCAACAGACCTAAACAATACTTTCCTCTAGACCCTTTCCTTTGCAAATTACAAAATTTCTTACCCATTTCAGCTAAATTGTTTTGTTCAAAATTCATGATGACCGTTCCACCGCCAGGTTTTCACTAATTGTTAGGATAAAATTTTGGAATTCAATTGAATTCCAAGGAACAGATGAACCAACAGGAGAAGAAAAATACTCCAGTTCCTCACCACAGATTGATTTTGAAGGTCATGTGTTTGGGTTGTTTAGCTACAATCCATCCACGAGGGCCACACTGTATCCTCACTCATCCTCCGGAGTGCACGAGGTGATTGTGTTTGAAGGGTTGGAAAGAGCAGACCAAAGCTCAAATGGATCAATTAATATATTTATTGGAAAAGGCTTTGGGACCCTGTGTTCTCTAATAAACTTTTCTCATTAGAAAAAGGCAGTGAAATTATTCAGTTTAATAAATCCTCTGGCATTTTATATAAAATATAATATTAAATAATGAGAAAAGAGATATTCTGCTCTTTTTTTGTTGTTTGGGTTTTTTGGGGGTTTTTTTTGCTAAACAGATGGCTCCAGAAAACTACTGGAAGAAATGCATTAAAAATATTCTTTCCTTTTGTGAACAAAATGAAAATGTCTCATCTAAACCACTTTCTACGGGGGGTTCAATGAACAAAAATCCAGAGCCCGTATGGGAAAATGCAAATGGAAAAAGTATGCACTACCCTGGCAGAACAGTGTGGAAATGTGCATCGCAAACTTCCCTGACATAACTTCACCTGGCCTGAAGTTCAGCCAAGAGATCTTCTGGCTGCAACGCAGTGAAACCTTCATTTCATCACTAACACTCCAGAGCATCACTGCAGTCATTTTACAGGGTCTGTAGAAAGAACTGGGGGAAGAAAGACAGGAGGAAAGGTAGAGATGGGGAACACAAACCATAGAAAGTGATAAGATTTGTTTTCGCCGGAAAGCTGGCCTTTTGTGTGTGTCAGTAACATTTCTTAGTGATAAAATTTTGTAAACACACACCAAAAAAATATATAGAAGGGTCTGTTCTGGACTGCTTGTGCCACCCAAAAGGAATGTAAGAAAAAGTCAAAGAGTGGAAAGATAAAACAAGGCATTTCCCATCCCTGTGGTACAATGGGAAACATAAAACATTTGACTCACACCAGGATGCTCCAGGATGCAGTCATAAAAAATAAAAGTACTCCCGGGGAGTAACAGCATTCTCAGGGCTAAAAACTTACCGCTTTTATTCCAGCATATTTGAAAACAATGTGTTCTCTTATTATTTTCTCATCTTTCAACTCAGAGGAAAATGCTTAGATGGTGGTTTACCCATCAGTAACTCCACTTTGGAGCTACAATTACCAAAATCCTATAGGCATAGTTTGGTTTCCATTCTTGTGCTGCTGACTGTTTTCCTTATGCTGTTGCTTTCTTATGGCAAAGGTTGGTTCAAAACAGATTAGGATTAAGGCATGATAAATTGATTTAGTTTGAAAGGAAAGTGGCTCAGCAGGTCTCTAAGTGCATCCTCCTGGATTTCAGGGGGTCTATTCTGCTCCCTGTCCCCATCTACCAGCTCAGCAGGACAGTTGTCCTGAGGATAACCAGTCTTAGTGCTGAAAACTGAGGCAAAGAAGGCATTAAGTACCTCAGACTTCTCCTTGTCCCCCCCACATGCAATAAAGAATGGAGGTTTTCCTTACCCCTCCTTTTGTTATTAATGTATATATTTAAAAAAAAATCTTATTATCATACATGACAGAAGCAGCCAGGTTAAGTTCTAACTAAGCTTTCACCTCTCTAATTTTCTTTCTGCATGACCTAAAGACATCCTTAAGCACTTCCTGAGTTACCTTCCCCTTTTTCCAAAGGTGATACACTCTCTTTTCTTCCCTGGGTTCCCGTAAAAATCCCCGCTCAGTCAGGCCAGTCTTCTTGACCATCATCTCATCTTTTGGCACATAGGGACAGCCTGCTCCTGAACCTTCAAGATTTCTTTCTTAAAGTATGCCCAGCCTTCCTGAGCCCCCTTGCTTTTAAGGGCTGCTCCCCAAGAGACTCTCCAAATAAGTGTCCTGAACAGTCCAAAATCCGCCCTCCATAAATCCAGGGTAGCAGCTTTGTTTTGATGCCCCTCCTACTTCACCAGGTATTGACAACTCTGTTATTTCATCATTACCTCAGTACTTTCTTCTAACCCAGATGACATTAAATGTCAATATAAGGTCCCCACACAACCTGAGTTAAGCAGAATCCCTTAGGAAAGCCCATCCCACACCAGAATATCCCATGAAAGCCACACCTGAATATTCTCCTGTCAGGTACCAGAACAGACACCAAGGTTTTTAACGTGCCACTTAAGGGCAACGTGCTAACATAGTCTGAGAACCTTTTCTTACCAAACATATGGTCCTTCAATTGAGTCAGATAAATTTATTGCAAAACTAAGGAACAATCTGTGATGCCAAAGATAAGGTATTAAACCTGTTGGTTTTTTTCAATCTGAGAGGAATATTAAAGCAGCAATGCAACAGAATAAAAAAGAAATGGCATTAAACTAATTTAGGAAAGCCAGAAAAGAGTGAAGACAGGCAGTTGAGATGCATTGGATTTCTCTTTCAAGGAACCAAATCTTTGAAAACTCTTCTCTTTGTGACTTTGTCACTTTTTTCTAGAGTAGTACCTCCTGAAAATTCACCACTAAAATAGGTTTTTCACAAGGCTTCTTAAGGCATTGTTTAACAGAATATGCTACAGAAGTCTCCCTCAACAGCATCAGCTCACAACTAGAGAAACCATTGAAGTGCCATAATTTAAAAAAAAAAAAAATTAAGAAAGCAGTCATGTGCTTAAGTGAAACATCTCTGAAAGGAAAGAAGGCTGGATGTGTCATAAAAAAAAAGACCCAGAGATGCAAGAATGACATGTTCTGGATGGGAGAAAATTAGTGTCACCCTGTGCAGTGCTGTGTTTAAACTCAGAAGGATGTGTTGTGTCCTCACTTACTTGGTGTTAATTGCCTATAAAACTGTATAGCTCTTATTAACCTGTAGCCAACAACAACTGTGCTTATCATTTCTCCTTGCTCAGTGAGTGGGGTAAATTAAAAAGTCCCTTCAAAACTACTCTTCATGTAGCCCTTTGAAGTTTGTACTAGTGGAATTTTCCATTTCTGCTATTTGATCTGGATAACAAGGCCGAAGTGAGCTCTGCTGAAATACCCTGGCTAGCTGGAAATGAACCTGATTTTGCCAGAGTTAACAGAAACAACTTCATGTGCACAGTTATTCTCTAAATTATTCCCCTCATTCATCTTGAGATTGAATTGCCTGATTTTCTTTAAATTAAATTTTTCAGTTGCAATTGCCAGCACCTAGGATTTTTTTATTCCAGACTGGGAGCCTGATCTACAGTTAGTAAATGGAAAGCGTGCCAAGCAGCAACAGTAAGAACATGGTGAAGTATCTGCCCTATGTTTTTCTATTCCAACTAAAACAATATCTTGTTTGTTCCACAGTGTTATTACAAGTTACATATCTTTTCATCTGGTAAACCTACCAGAAAAAAAATCTGAATTTCATCTTCTCCTATAGAATTCTCTGATTCAGGAGTACCACACAAGGGATGAAGTTGCAAGGCACTCGGTTCTCCTTTCTCACTGCTACTCAGAGCTGCTTTAAAGAAATGAATTTATATTTGTTAGAAAAGTCTGAGAATCCTTCCATGGGATTGTAATGTAATAAAATTACATTTTGATTCTCTAGAAGGCATAGAATAAGACACTGAGAAAAAGTGGGCAGGACCTACAGTGAAATGCTTCCTTCTGTTTTCAAGCTTTTAAATATACTAAAAGGAAAGGGATTCTTGTGTTTTCTGCTTGTGAAATTTAAAAGGCTAACTTTAAACAGAAAGGGGGACAAAGTAATGAAGCCACAGACAGCTTGGCACATGCAGAAATAAACTCACTTGTGCTGCTGCAGAGCCTGTCTCAGGCTAAAATGACTTGCCCCTGAGACATTACACCCCACTGACCATGAGGGGAGCTTAGGCTGACTAACTTAGACTGAGCCATCTAATTTAGGGCAGGTAAATCTCATCTTGCCTAAGATGATCTGTGTGTTTCAATGCCCATCTGCTTCCTGCACGCACACAGCCCATCACAATTCTGCAGACTGGAATGTGAAATATTGTGTTCTGATGGCTTTAGCCACGGCGTTTATATAATCATTTTCTACACACACCTGACACACCAGATCTTTTGATGGCAAGAGCCTTCCACAGCCCTCTCTCAAAGGCAATGTGCAGGTTATCCCACATAACTTGGGATAGAGTCTTTAGAATATGCACTCTGTTCCTGTCTCATATGCCAATTTAACCAAGGTATTTCTACATTATCACTAGATTTCCATATTATTTCTGGGACCTATTGAACTGGATACATGCAGAATTGCAGCAAAGGACTATTTAATAACATCACAATCAGAGATTCCAACATCACAAAACAGACATTGTTTGGGTCAGATTTGACTCTACTTCCTGGATGAGCCGCTCACGAAACATCCTTTGAAATGCACTGTAGGAATAAAATGTACACTGTAATCCTTAATATTTTTTATTTTTCTTACAGAAATAAGTGTTTAAGCAAGCCCTGGAGCTCTGCATACCATTTTCACCACTGATTTACATTCCCTATCACAGGTGGAATGCTGTGGTTGTTCTG
The DNA here is from genome assembly GCA_013397115.1 of Edolisoma coerulescens. Lineage (NCBI taxonomy): Eukaryota > Metazoa > Chordata > Aves > Passeriformes > Campephagidae > Edolisoma > Edolisoma coerulescens. Next base: position 753,941 of record VWZW01006377.1, on the reverse strand, counting down.
CTTTTTGATTAACCCATTTTCTTCTGAACACTAAGGGCAAGTCATCTGCCTGTTATTTCACAGTTTGGGCTATTATTCCATGCTTCCAGTCTGCTCCTATGCCTTTTAACTACCTGAGAAAAGCTACTTTTCAAGCCACTAGTTTTATTTGGCTATTAATGGGGGAGGTTTATGTTTTATTTTGCCTCCAGACAAGTATTCAATCAAGCTCCTGCAAAAAGATTCCAAGCACGTAGGTGAGCCCTCTCACTCTGTTCATCATACTTGCTCCAGGCACAGTACTTCCACTGGAAGAGATTTTGTACCTAACTTCAGCGACTTCCTCAAAACATCCATAACGTTTCCTGCAGATTACTTCTAGGTTGCACTAGCCTGGAATTTTGGGGAAAATACAAAACATATCTGTCTTTTACTGCCCACCATAGCAACCTTTTTTTTTTTTCCCCAGATCTTCTCTATTTCCCAACACACATCCACACATAACTTTGCTTGCAGTCATATTTTAAGTTACAAGACAAAAAGTCAAGAGCTTCTTTCCTTCAGACAGCTGAAAGGAACCAGTTTGTCTTCCCAAAACAACCTTCTTCAAAAGACAGACCACTGAACGTGACCCCGAGTTCTTGCTCCAGGTTATGGGTTCCACCTGAGTTATATTCTTTAGAAAGCACTCCACTTCTGGTTTAAAAGCTTTAAGTTACCAAGAAAACTCTACAGCTTTGTGAAAATTCCACTCCATCTAACTTTTAACGCATCACTTTAATGCCTGCCTAATGTCCGTGCCCATAAAGTGATTATGGCTTCCCTTGAGTACAAACAGTATTAAAAAGCCCAATTAATAATAGAAAAGGTTTTACAACACGCAGTTAAGTTACACCTTTACTAATAATTTGAGGTTCTCAATGAGCAAGCCATATACTTGCAGATGCTAATATAACCTCCTACACAAAACTCCCACTTTCTGCTGTTCACTTGCTACGTATATGTATGTATAGATATATTTCTTTTTTATTTTTTTTAAATGCATTTCATTTTTAGCTTTAAGCCCCTGATATTCACTGAGATTTGAAATCTCTTCTATTTTATTTGACTCTTGTCTATCTCTGAAAGTTCAGAACACAGATATGAAAGCCATATCCATTAAGGATCTAAGGCAGAATGATACGTTTCCTCACCAAACTTTAAATTGACACATTTTATTTTTCTAGCAACTCTCACTGCCCTCACACTCCACACTAGCACACGTGGCTGAGCCGTGTGTACCAGCTCACTGCCTTCTGGAATTGTGCTCTGACACCACTGGCTTTCTCAATACACAGTTTCATAAATCCAGCATTAAAAGGACATTTAAGTGACCAAGGACAAAGCACTCCCTGGAGAAAGAGGATTCATTTCCTGAGACTTCCTCTGAGACAAGCATTCTAAAGACTGTATTTCTCAGCTCACTCATCTGTCAGACAGCACACATTGCATCCACAGCATAATCCACATGATTATTTATTAAGTATTTAGAGATGTCACCCTCTGCCAACTTGGCATTTGGGATACCAGTTCTTTTAGGGTGAATTTAAATAAGTCTAGCCTTTTTTGTGCCTCAGTCCTTCAGCTTTAAAATGGAAATTATTCTCTTTATCCTCTTCTAATTAGCAAGATACACAGTGATAAAACAATATCTCAGAAGCTACATGAAACTTTCTCTACTTCCTGAAAAAGAAATAAAGCTTTGAGGCCGCATTAATCTGATTCACTACTCTATCATGATTTTGCTAAAACAAGTATTGCAATGAAATACACACTTTGAGATTAAAAACAAAGTGAATATTTAATGGCCATCTCAGTGTAAGAGGCAGCTGAATTTCCTTGTCTCTGCAGACCACTTAACACTAGCAGAAGCCCTCTTGTAAACCTTTTATGGATCACCAACTTCAACTAGTGTCCCACTCTTTCAGGATATCCCTGTAATTATCCACATCCCAAATATTGTATCTAAACCCAGCAGAAGAAACATGGAGAGGCAGTAATCTCTGAGTTCAACCTCAGACATTTATGGCTGTGCTCACACAATGTGTTCTCAGTAGTAAAGCAGAATCAGAAGCTCTCCCCACAGGCTCAGCCTCGTGCCACTGTTTGCTGTTCTCTGAATGCTGTCAGTCGCTGGGCTCCTTGAATCAACTCAGACTGTAAATAAGAAGCATAAAGTGAGATGGGACCACTGCTTCCTCTCCCAAAGAGTGTAAGGAACCTCTGCCCCACTAAATGAAGTTTCTGAAAAGGTTTCTAAATCAGAGTGCTGGAGCCATGGGCTTTTAGTATTACAGGCTGTTACATTTTAAACACATAGTTTTAAGGCAATAGTTTCATACCACGAGAATGGGAGTCCTCTGGCTGAGCAATTTCAAGCTACAGGAGAACTGAATCAGCTCTGGCAAGTTCAGCCTCAAAAAAAAAGGTTACTCAAGCCTCTTTAACTCTCTATTTTGAGCAGACCTAGGCCTTAATAAGTTTTCTTGCAGTGGTGTTTGAGCTCTGTTGTTGTTGTTATAGAAACTTGTAGATGTTTATTGCTGGGTTTGAGATATTTGCAGTTTCCCAGTTAGAGGATGGCTCGTTGCAGCTGCATACGGCAGAGTTTGTAAATTCCCAGTTACTAACAGCTCAAATTATAAGAAACCCCCACCTGACATAATTTACTAGTTCTTCCTACAGCTGTTGATGGCCTAAGTGAGAAGTGAAAACCAGTTTTATGTGCTGAGGCCCGAGCACTGCATAAAGACTCTGTGCTGTACGACAGAAGTGCAGGAGCATAGCTGTTCCCTCCCGCTGATGCAGCGGCCCCTGGGGACCCCAGATGACTGAGGGGAACTTATGGAGGCTGTCAGTCACCTCTGAAGTCTCCTGGCCACCTTCCTTAATGCTTCCAACCTTCCAGTTATCACAGGAAGGTTCCTGAGTTCCTTGAGTAATCAGGGTTTCACCACAGCATTTGTTTTTTAAACTTTGAACTATACCTGTGGACATCCAAATTCTTCTCCCACTTGCACTCCCTGAAGTTGAAGCCGTCCTGGGTTTGAAATGGAGAGCACATCTGCAGGAGTCTCCATTTGGGTTTTGGTGATGACAATACAGAAAAGGGAGAGATCAGGTAAGAATATTCAGGAATTAATCAAAAGCATAAGATGCCTTCTTCATAGTTATTCAAAGGCTTGAGGCCATTCCTGAGCAATTTTTCTTCAATCATTTGGTGATTACATTTTTGGCCCTCTGTGGCTGTCATTCATCTATGTACTTAACTGCGTATCAGTGATGGAAGAAATCTATCCTAACTCATATTCATCCTTGGTGAGCTTATCTTCATGAAATAGAAATTATTCTAGAGATAACAACAACCATAAGAAAATTCTGATGGTTTTGGTTTATCCCCTCGGGCATGACAAATACTGGAAATGTTCCTTGCCACTCTATATGCTGTGTGGACAAAAGAATGCAAAAGGAATTTTCACCCTGGGAATGAAGCCACAAGTCACGTGCTCTTGAACATGTAGAGTGAGGGCATTCTTGAATAATCAAATCCATTAATGTTCATACAGCAACAGCCTCAGTCATAGTTCCAGTCCTGAAAGATCTGAGAAAAACCTTCAAGTTTATTTGAGATTCAGGAAGAGCTCTTGAAAGCTGTAAGGACTTTTTTTTGTCACTTTGAAGGTGGGGATATGCCTTTTGACTGTAATTCATTTTTCAGACAAAGGCTATCTTCATTACTATCTGCCCAGCACTGTTGTGAGGCAGCTTACAACAGCACAAAGGACCCGTTCTCATGTACAAACTGCTCAAGTAAAAATCCAGATAGAGGGGGAGTCAGTGTAGCCTCACAAGAGGCAGCTGTCTCCCTTACCGACAGTGAGAGACTTCAGGGCTCACAGCTCTCAAAAAGCTGTGGCTAACCCTGCTGTTTTACTTTCTTTTTACAAGCATAACAATGTGGGAGATGATGCTGCCGAAGAATCATGGTTAATTCCTTTTTTCATTAAGTCCTGTCTAACTGAGGCAAGACCAGCTGTTTCGGGATAAACCAGGAGCAAACAGAAGCTGTTCCAAGTGAAGCTTTGAATGGCACTTTATCCACCTTTTCACAGCAATCCAACCAACTTCCACTGAGTGAGATAGCTTCAAGTTTTCCCCCTGAACCTGCATGCAAGGAATAAACAGGTATGGAAAACTCAGAAATCTGTCCTGGTTGAAGGGAGATGCCCAACACACATGTCACTTGAGTTTCAGACATCCAGTACTGTCGTTTATCTCCTCCAGCATCCCAGAAAAGCTTGGCTGGTGGTCTACTCATTTTTGGACCCATCAGCTATGTTCTTGCACAGCTCTCCAATCCTTTTTAGCCCCATGCATCATCCTCTCACCTTCCTCCTACCAACTGCGTGCAAAAGGAAGCTACCACATGACACTGAGCTGGTAGAACTACAACAGTAATGTTCAATTTTCCTCTTGCAAGGGAACTCTCTGCAAGTAAAGAAACTTCTTCCCATCTCCTTCACTGCTCTTCACAGTTTCTAGAGGTATAACAGTTTATGTGATTGGATGCCTCATCCATTTTTATGGACGATGACAGAAAGATTCTTCCCTTTCCAGTAATATATACATAATTAAGCAGTTCTGGATTCAGCTATAGAAAAAAATGGATGGGTGCCCACACCCATTTTTCATTATTTGTCCACACTTCAAAATGGCCCTGTAGGATTGACTGAACAAATATGATGCCAGCCATTACTCAGCAGTTGGGATAGACCAGGACAAATCACATGAAACATCTTTCCATTTCACTGCAATTAAAATCTGCTGGAACCAGAATCGGTGCTGCATTAATGAATCCAAATCTTTACTGCTGTGGTATTGGAACAGACAGCTTCCAGAAGAGGAAATGGGAAGGCAGCCATCAACCTCAAGATGACAAGAGAAGAAATAATTTCTTCTGTAGAATCCTTATGAGGACACTGAAACAGTGGTCTGTCACAAGAAGATCCTGCCCATAGGAAAAAAAAAGTGAGGGCAAGAGAAAAGGAGAAGTTTCAGGAGCCTTTCCACCACATTCCAAACATCTTTCATTATCTTAAACTAAGAGCAAGTGATGATCCTCTGTACAGGAAAATTAATTTTTTCCTCCCCCACAAATATATAGTACGAATCCCTGTTTAGGGACACTTCTTGTTCATGATCTTTTATGGATATTTTGGAAAGAGATTGTGAGAAAGGAACAATACACAGTGTAGACAAGAATGGTACATGTGTTGCAAATAGCTTAAAATCTAAAAATTGGAAGGTAGGATAGCTATAAACAGCCTAACTGATGAATTATGTAACTATTCAAAGCCATTCATAAACCAATTATTGATAATTTATTAAACCCTAAAGTACGTTTACTTTATTGCACATTTTCATTCATGGAGTTGTATACTTTCCATGCCTACAGTAACCAAAATGATTCCTTTTAAAATTAGCAGGTGAAGAAACAGAGGTAGAGAATCCCTTCACAAAGTACCAAAAACCCATGACATTAGCAGATAACCACCTTGAGAAAGCGACTGCCACACAAATATTAACTAGAAAAAGACACGTACCAATAGACAGGAAAAAGGACAACAGCAAATCCATGGAGTCTGCTGGAAATTCGTAAGACCTGTGTGTTGGCAGGTTGTCAAGGGGAGAGAAGGGAGGAAGGGTAAGGGGCAAATTCCTGAAATGAGAAGCTTTCTGATGGGAAATCCCCACAACCTCCCATGGAAATCTTCACCTGAGGAACAAACAGCCAGTTGTACGCCCCACTTCTTAGTATGGGGTGAGAGGCCGTGTCTTAGATAATGGGTCCCAGACATGGTAGGATTTAGAAATAAGCACCAACAGCTTGAGTTGCACCTGGATGAGGACAGGAAACTTGTGCAGAAACATGAGCACAAGCATTATCCTCTCTCAGAAGCTCACCTCGCAGATGGGAGTGCTCTGTAATAGCTGCAAATTCCTCAAAGATTGGCTTTAATTAGAGCCTAACCTTGCCATGAGAGGGATGGAGGGCCATTACCCACTCGGCAGGAGTGATCCCAGTCTCCTGCCTGGCTGGAGATGATGAAAGGCACTACTGCCTACTGCTGCTACTCCAGATTGCAAGGCTAGTGACAGACTTTAAAGAAAGACAAGGCTGCAAAACTTCATCATGGTGAGAAGAATGATTATGACATAAGAAGGATGAGAATTCCTACAATCAGCCTGAGCTGGCCTAATTCCTCTCTGGCAAAGCACCACAGGCATTTAAACTCTTTCCTCATTCACAGTCACAGGATTTTATCATGCAATATAAAGACTACAGTAATGCAAGAGCCACATCTTATGGACACTTAGGTTATATCTATACTACAAAACCCTCAGCAATACTTAGTTTCCAGTTCTGCATCCTATCTGCATCCCAGCTACATCAGGGCAGGTTCATCTGTGCACCAGACCTGTCTTCCATGTCCTGGTTTAAGGGAACCTCAGGTGGAAAGGCCATAAAGGAGACAGGATGTCCCTCAATAGGCACCCTCTTGAATGGCAGCCATGAGAGCACCAGAAAGCATCCCCTGGCTTCCCTCAGCCTGCTGCTGTGGACACAGCTGGTTCCACCAGCACTTCCCCACACCTTGAAGTTGTTTTGCTACTGAAGGATGTATAAAGTGATTTCACAGTCTGCATTTTTGAAGCCCACGGAATACCGTAGTAAGAGATTTAGGCATCAAACCAAATCTAAACACCAAATGCACAAACTATCTACTCTTCAACTCAGGGCATCCTAAGCTGCACCCAGCCCCGTGCCCTCCATGGTGCTGCACCAGCTTCCATTCCCAGCAGGGATGAATCACACCCCAGCTCTGCACATTCTTTCAAATGTCTCTCCAAGCAAACAAAGCATCTCTCCTGCTTTATCAATGTTGAATCACAGACAGTTCAGTCGCAGCCGGATCCTTACCTGGTCACAAAGTAATGGCCAAATTTAAACTTGGGCACATAAACTCAATTTAGTATAACTGTGAGACCATAATTTTATTCAGGAAAAATGCTAGGAGTGAAGAATTTCTGTTATGAAAAGAAGATAAAAATCAAAATGTTAGTTTAATGACTCTGCAGTTTAAAAATCTTCCTCAGAGTTTCCTGGAAAGTCTACATGAAAAAAAGAAAACAAACAAGGAAAAGACCATCAAGCCCCAAAGGAAAAAAAAAAAAGTAAAAAAAAAAGATGGAAAAAAAAACCAGACTGGAAGAGGAGCTTCATGAAAATCTGGAAAGGAGAACCTCTAGAAAAGCTGAATCACTGCCCAAATATAATGTGTATTTGAACAAATAGAACTCTTTGCCTACTTCTCACATATACTGATAATATGAAAACAGAAACAGACCTCCAGGTACCTTACAGACATAAATGACAAACCTTGGGTAAAAGGACAATAAAATGAGAATGTCAGTTAGTGCCTCACTGTGGGTCAGGTCCAGAACTGAACCACTCAAATGGAAACTGCCTCCCAGTTACCATTAGTAGGACTGGAACTGGACCTTCCTGAGGTGCCATTCACATTAACATGGTGCAGTGAGGTAGCTGAGCCCTGGACACGGGTTTATCTCTGCTCCAGGGATGGTTGCCTCCAGCAGAAGGATGAAGCAGAGATGTAGGGGTAATTTCTTAGACTTCTGCAGACAGCTTAGTCTGCGCTTTCACCACGAATTACTTTATTTAGAAGACAAGCCCACTTTGATTTATCTGGAAACACAATTTCTGCTTTCTTCCTGCTGTTTTCTGGGAGAAAGCAACTTATTTTATATTGAGGTTGTACAGAGTTGCTCCATTTGCAAGGGAAATGTGTTGGAACCCAACAGCTTCAGAGGAATGCAGGAGAAAGAAGGAAACCTTTGCACTTAGTCTATCACAATGTAAATAACCTATAGAAGGGCATGTTCAAAATCAAGTGAAAGCTCAAATGCATTGCAGAGAAAATGGAGAAAGAGGCAAAACTCAGCATACTCAGAGAGAGATGCTTCGACCACATTTCTGAGGCTTTACCACAGCATTTGTCTGACAGTTACCCAGAAAATCCAAATTTACCCAGAGCACTTAAGGTGCCGTGCTCTGCCATGTAATTGCATCCTACCCATCACAAGACCCATGGCTGCTTCAGCAGCAAACATTTGAGCTAATTAGGGTGCACCGGAAAAAAATGAAAGGTTTTTTTTGCATTATTTCCAAACATTTCCAAACATAAACATTCCACAAAGGTAACTTGTGACTGCTCTACGATGTGCTCTCCAGTAAGAACGTGTCCTCACTCTGTAGCCAAAGCTATTAAGGAAAAAAAAATAATGCAATAATTTGAGTATGAAATGTATCAGTTTAAGTGCATGGCACTGATAGGGGTTTTGGGGTGGGGTTTTTTTGTCCTTTCAAAGTATTGCAAGTTTTCTGCAGAGCAAACTTGGGAGCTAAGAACAGAAGGCAGCTTTGCTGTGTATCGCTGCCATCTAGTGACCTGTCTCTGAGAACGGGACTCCAACAGCAGCGTCACCGTGTCGGTACTGTCCCGGTTATACTCTTTATTTCAGCTTTAGCAGAACGTTAAAAGATTATTTCAGTTCACAGCTCCTATTGCACTGGGTGGGTTTTCAAAGCAAAGAATAAATTTCAGTTAATGGTGGTGGCATATGTGTGATCATTGCACAGTAATGGAACATTTATCCACTTTGCATAATTGCTATACCTATAAATCACCCATAGGAGAATGGTCCTTTTAGAGAGACAGAGAGGGGTTTTTTTCTGTGAAGGCAAAGTTAATGCAGAAGAAAATCAATTATATTATTAAAACATAATTAACATCCACAGACTTCATTATTTGCCTATGACATTGCATTAAATGCTTCAATGGCACGCACAAGAGCAGACATTATGGTGAAGCGTTTCTTTCAGTTGCTTGTGATAAGCTCTCCGTGAAGACTCGATTGTGAAAAGCTTCTGGCAATGACAGTGATTTAGGAAACGCAAGGGCAAGTTCTGCCACAATGTTATTAAGAGTGGGTCTGTCTGAGCTGCAGAGGAGAGGTCCCACGAAACACCTCAGTGACACTGCTGGCTCCTCTGAGGACCCGGGCTAACTCAGCCATGTCAGACCTCTCTGTCCCGGAATTGAGAGTGTAGGTCCGAATTAACAAGGATTTGAGAGATCCTGATATTTCAGAGTCAGACCTACAGGTAAAACATAGATGTGGGAGAAGGGGCAGAACCTGAGAAGCAGGCTGATAACACGTAAGAGCAATAAATGTAATAGCCATAGCCTAATACCACAGCCCAGACTGTGTCTTCGTTTCTTTTATGCTCTAGACTTCTGGGAGGTATCACACAGTCCTGTATGTGGCTGAAAGTAATTTACGAGCCCATGGCAAGGGCCAAAATCAAGTAAACCTATATCAGAGTGTTCCTAACAGGGAAACTCATAAAGGTATATTGGAGGAAAGAAAAAAAAAAAGCTATTCAGCAAATTACACAACCCATTCTCTAAGGAGGTCATTGAAGTCAAATAAATTTCATAGGTCTTTCCTATGCAATAATTTAGATGCAGTTAATATGCCCCAGAATACCAATAACAGCTAGATGCAGAGGTCATTTATTCACATTTTATCAATAGGATCTTTATGAGATGCAGGCTCCTTCTTCAAGATCCACCCCATGCCAACAACCCAGAACATCAATGCCGTCCAGAAACCCACCTCAGTGCAATCATCTATTTCAGACTGCTGACTGAGCTATAAGAAGTTAGCAAATGTCTTTGGGAGATACTCAACCCTCTGCCTCCACCTCAAGCCAAAACTAACTTCAGACTTGCTGGGAGAAGGAAAAGGCTGCCATCCCCCAGCCATGAGAGGTTTTCATATGAAGTATGATAGCATCATGTTTCCTCTGAATAATAACTTACTTCAGCTTAATGCTTGTTTCTTCCTTGCCTGGGGTTCATCATTTCAGTAACACAATGATGGGTTTTGTTCTACATACCCTGGACCAAACAGAGCTTTCTGATGCTTCACTACACAGGATGCAAGCAGAACAAAAATTAGTTTAACAAAACAGATAATTGGCTAATTGACTATATCCCCTTCCCATAACATGGATTTTACTACTATTTCAACCGGGGTGGCTTTTCAATGGAGTTAAGATAATATTGTTTGAGTACACAAGACAAAAAGTATTGCCACACAAATGAACACACAAAAGTCAAGCTCACTTGTTGAAATATATCCACGCACAGCAGTGGAGCATGAAAGTCTAAAGGCCTCATATAATCAGCTGATGAGTGCTCCATTGTTCCAGGTTTAGAAAGAACCAGATTTCCTTTAAGGTCCACCTACACAACAAATATTCAGAGCAGTTATATTGGTGAGTGCTGCTGATCCCACTGCTTCAATAACCAGCTGAGAAAAATTAATTTCAGAAATCACATAGCTCATAATGGAGAGTTCTGTTTAAAAAGTCAGTAATGTGATTGACCCTGGATGAAAAGCTTGAGAAAAATCAAACAAGATTTGGCCTGAAGATCTAAAACATTTAGGATTTCTCAGTTTTCATCTGTAAGTGTTCAAACAGTTTTCTCGGCGCATTCAGAAATTCTGCTCATAAATACGTTAGGTTTTAAGGAATACTTTTCAGTTATTCTGCTTATAAAAACATCACCTCCTCCCTGTCCCCACAGCGATTTCCAGGGAGCTGCTACAGCTTGTTTCCTCCGAACTACCATCATCCTCCACCCCCGCCTACCACCCATTAGGAGCCTGATACAGATATCAAATATGGGGCATAATGGGCATTAAATGAAGACCTCCCAGCTGTCTCCTGACAGTTTCATTGCATAATGGTGACCTTTGCATGTCTTATTCACCAAATAAAAAAAGAGAAAATTATACAATTCCAGGCTGCAGATTAAAAAAAAAAAAAAAAAGTCCTATGATATATTTGGGGGGCAAGTTGGGGGTCTAAATTTACTTGCATATATAGATGGTCTTAAAAGGCTTGCCTTGGTGCTTCCTAGATGTGTAATATTTTATTTCTCAATAGTCATTCTTGCCTTCTTTCTTGCTGAAAAGTGATAGTTCACTTTGAAAGCAGAGATTTATACTGCAGACTCTTCATTTAAACCTTATGTAAAGAAATAAAATCTTTATGTCCACACATATTTGAGCTCCTACCTTCATACATTTATAGCGTGTTACATTTCCCAGCTTTCCCATATTTAATGTTTTACAGCCTGTTCTCCAGATTCAGGTAGTAAAAGGCTTGAAGGCCAGAAAGCAGGCAGCAGCTCACTATTTAATTAGGAAAGAACCAACACAGAGATCTCCAAACTGCACAGTTGCACAGAGGTACTAGCAAGACCTCTCACTAGAGTAAGAGCAATCTGACCTACGGCTTCTACCAAAATATTTTAATTTAGAGAGTTTTAAAATGCTTTAAGTGAATCCTTGTTGGACCCTGTGTTGTCCCATCCGTATTTAGAAATAGCACTGGAGGGGAAAAAAAAGAACGAGAAAGGGAAAGAACTATACACTAAATAGAAAAAGGTCTGGACAAAGGAAATAACTATTCCTGCATTTCCAGAAGGCTTCATTCCCACTCCTTTCAGCTATGCATCTCCCAGCCAAGACATGTGACATTTTCTGCGGATGGCAGCACAGTTGTATTGGTATTCAGCTTGCATCTGACAAGCCCGTGCATTTGGAAGAATCATAGAATATCCAGAGTTGGAAGGGATCCACAAGAATCATCAAGTCCAACTCTTAGTCCTGCATAGGACATCCCCAAGAGTCACACCATGTGCCCAAGAGCGTTGTCCAAACACTTCTTGAGCTCTGTAGGGCTTGGTGCTGTGACCACTGCCCTGGGGAGTCTGTTCCAGTGCCCAACCACCCTCTGGGTGAAAAACCTTTCCTGATAATCCAACATCCCCTGACTCAGCTTCAGGCCATTTCCTTGGCTCCTGTCCCTGGTCATGAGAGCAAAGAGATCAGTGCCTGCCCCTCTGCTTCCCCTCGTGAGGATGTTGAAGGCTGCAATGAGGTCTCCCCTCAGTCTCCTCTTCTCCAGGCTGAACAGACCAAGTGACCTCAGCTTCTCCTCATACGGCTTCCCCTCCTGACCCTTCACCATCCTCATGGCTCTCCTTTGGATGGCCTCTAGTAGCTTAATGTCTTTTTTATGTTGTGGTGCCCAAAACCACACACAGGTGGGGCCACACCAGTGCAGAATTTGTTGATAAGAGGGAGTTATCAAAAAGAACTTACTAACAATATTTCACAGCTTGCAGGGTCTGACCACACCTTTTATATCCTTCCCACTTTCACTATGTGCTTCATTCTTTTTTTTCCCCCATTTCACACTCTATTTCTTAAAACATGAAACAGAGTATAGGAAAATACCATCAGCTAGGGATCTCAGGACAATAACATGATGCCTTTCCCTTGCTCCAAAGGAGGACTAAATATCACTCTGCAACACACTTCAGATGTTTGTCTAATCCAGAAGTGTCCTCTGTCCCAAAACAACCTCCAAGGCTCCACACAGTCACCTGAGGGTAAACCATGCTGGCACTTCCCCCACCTTATTGGATCCATGGCAGGAACCTCGTCCAACACATCCATACACAGCTCACCAAATGACTGCTTTGCAAGTTCCCCAACGCTCCACTGGAAAAAAATTGGGAAAATGGGCACCACAGCCTGGGTCTTGTCCATGAGTTAACGGCTCAGAAAGTGGGTAGGCAAGAGCTGACAGAAAAGTTTTGCCTGGCCCACAGCCTGCAGGCTACTCCTTAAAATACTTCAGTGAAGTTTTCCTTTAGTTGTTCCATGTAGACCACACTTTCCAAACCACTTATACCTGTTGCTATCCTCGCAGTTCTCTCTCTTATTCTCCCCTTTACCTCTTTTCCTTTTCTTTTTTCCCAAATTAGGTCATTAAAACATGGATGCAACACTACCACTGATGACCATGGCAACAACTGCCCACAAATTATTTTTCCAAATACTTCTGAGGACAAGGTTCCTCCTCTGCCACAACATGACAATAGTGACTATGGCTCAGCCTCCAATCCACTCTGATTCCCAGATCTTCCTCTGTGCTAGGGCTCACTGGAATATTATGCAGGTTTATGTATCAGGTTGAAGCATTACTTTTACATTACACTGCATTTCTTATGTGAATTCCTCAAGTTCCTGCAGAAAGCGAAACATAAAGCTGGGATGAAATTCCAAATAGTCAAGATTCCAGGTGTGACCAGTAGCAGTGGCTGTCTGCAAGCAGCAGCTCTGCTGTTCTTCATGGTGCACAGCACAGGCCAGATGTTTTGCTGTCCCAAGGCTGTGAGAAAGGTCGAGAACAGGATACCTCACTCCCTAACCCTTCATCCAAGGCTCCTTTGTAGTGGAAACCAGGGGACAGAGACCACTGGTAAAAAGGAGCTGCTCTGTCCTCCGGGAAGTGTGGTGCTCCATGGGCCCCCATTTTAGACATTATCAGCCAGGCTCTCCATTAATGCTATCAAGTATAATGTTAGGAGGTAAAATACCAAAACCCACCAATATCTTTAAGTGTGACTGAAGCCTTTGTTCAGGTACCTCTTGGCCAGAACACAATTCCCTGCTCTCAGTGCCTAGCATCTGATAGAGAGAATTATACCTTATTTCCAAGCTGTTATTTTAGGGTAGAGGGATTTATCCTGTATGGACTTACTCCGACATAAATCCTTGTCTCTGATTGTAATAAAAGCTCTTTGTGATGACTTTTCACCATGCAAACTTCTGTCAGAAGTCTTTCAGAATTACAAGCCTCGTTTCCCATGCCCTGCCTTGACAAGAGGGAATGGAGCAGAACAGAATTTCTTTTGCTGCAGGCAAGCTGGCTTTGTGTGCTCCATGTATTTTGGCTTTGGGTTTCTTCACAAAATTCAACAAAGTTAAGTTTTCGTGTAAATGCTTATAGGTTTGGAGGCAACAACTTACGGTGGCAGCCTGGGGCAGGTCAGCAGTGGATTTGAGGGGCTACAAGGAAAATGTTTCCTCAAACTGAAACCCACACTGACTCCTGTATTAAGAAGCATTACAGAGACACAAGAGGCCACTGAATCCAGCAGAGATGCTGCCTAAGCAGTACACGGAGGAGATGGGTTCTGGCAGGTTTCACTAAAATCAGGGAGCAAGTTGTGCTCCTTCCTCTGAAGAGAGAAGCGCAGCACACGTCCCTGCCTGGCAGGCTGTGAAGTGAAACCCTTATCTTTGAAAGCACAGATACTCCAGGGAGCCTGATGTGGAAAATCCCTCCATCAAAACAATCCCTGTGAGTTTCCAAGGAGTCCCAAACCTCACTGGTCTGTCAGAAATTATGCTTAGCTATTGCTAAAGCTTTTCTAGAAGGATGCAGAGAGCCAGCTGTATGACTTTGGCAACAATCAGTGAACCACCACAAAAGGTTGCCTTTTTTAATGGAGTTAATTTATATGAATATTGTCACTACTGCTCTCTTCCAAAAGCTCAGTTTGCAACAGTGGCTCAATCTTGGCCTAAAAAAAAAGGAAAAAGGAACACATAAATGTGTATCATGTGATGAACGAACCCATCACATGAAACCTCCCTCCACATGACAAGCTGTCTGAGACATACTGCTATGTATACACAATAAAAACTGTGGGAAACTGGGACTCAGAGAAGTGATTATTTAGTTTACAAAGTTGGAAACTTTGTCTTTATTCAGCTGAGGTTTTACACAGACTAATGTACCCTCAGCTCCAGACACAGACTTACACATATTCCCCTGGATAAATTTCTACAAGCTCCAATTACCATATGTGACTACACATGCTGGAATAACCAAAGCAAATTTTTCACAGAGTACAGCTACGGTGTGCTACAGTGAGTAAAACTAGATTCTTACAACCAAAAAATGCCAGATCTGAAAACCTAGAAAGGAAAATCATCTTCACAAGATATTAGTTCACAAACACAGGTAGAGGAAGAATGGCAAATTGTTGTCATGCATGACAACAGTGCTCAGCTGAGGGATACAGGCAAGCAGCAGAGGAGGTTGCTGGTAAATTCTAATTAAAAGTATATTTTGACCCCAAAAAAGCAGATAAAAATATATTACTTTCTAAGAGAAAACAAGCTTTCTGTTCTTCTGTACCTTTTACCAGCAAGTATTGGATTTAGCAATAAACATATATATGTTCAGACCCCACACTACTAAGAACATTACCAAAACATTTATAATGCCATTTATAATGCCATATTATGACCATATTATATATTATAATATCATATGACTGCCCTAAAACTTCCTGTCTATCCCATTATATATTACAGGAATCCACAAAGCTACAACTTAAAGGTAGTGGTCCAAAACCTACCGAATGTCCTCATGGCAGCTACACTGACAAAACCAAACACAGCATTGCCCCAAAGTTCAAAGGAACAACTCAAGCCTCCCTCACTTAGTTTGTCCCTGAGATCTCCATAGAACAGCAGGTATACTGACTGAGAAACTCGAAATTCATACACAGAGAATACACCAAAATCACTACCTCCCCCTGAAATCGGTGTTTTCCTCTGACCTTCAAGAAAAGCAGGCCTTCCAACCACAACCTTTAGATTCATATGGAAAACCTTTTAGAATTTCATTAGAGAGAATAAAGCATAAGTCCTTTAACATTTGTTATGAAGTAATCCTTACGAATAGATAATTTACCAGAATTCTAAAATAATTGCTGTAAAAATCTATAGAATTAAAAAGCAAGCATCCATCCTAAATTACATTTTAATTGCCATATAGAACTGGAGAAACAGAATATCTTTTCTTGTTCATTTTTATAGGCTGGTACATAATTCATGTAGAAAGATTATCATATTCTATTAAATGCCACAGCACTTTTTCATACAGGAGTCTTATTCTTTTCTCACTCTGATGGTGTCTTATTTGAGGAGGGGAACACGTTCTGCCGCCAAGGCTCCATTATTTGCTTTGGACAGTCAGTTTTGCAGCTGAGCCCATAAGGTTTTTCCATATAATTATAAAGCATGTCTGACTGTTTCAGTGGTGGGTGGACAATTACAGATGTCAAAACTTTTCTTCCAGATAATAACGAAACTGCATGGATAGCAAACCTGTTACATGAACCTCCCAATTAAATACCCAACATCATAACAATTCTTCATCTGAAACACCCTGCTGGGCAGCACACATGGAAATTACCTTATTTGAAAGAAAGGACTGTTCGGCAGGGTAAATATTAACACTATCTGGCATGAAAATCTTGCTTTGGCATAAGTTTTAGGTCAAGAAAGAATAAACAATGACAGAAGAAAACCTCCCAGCTGAATACATTACGCTAGTTAAAGAAAGCAAAAGGTGAAAACTCCTTCCAAGACCTTTTGTTTTTTAGATACGTTGTGAATTACCTGAACCAGATTCCATTTCAGCCATTAATTCAAATATTATCTTAAGTATAATTTAAAAAGCATCAACCTCACTCAAAGTATAGTTTTTACTTCAATCACCTCATGTACCTACATTAGCCTCGAATCCTGCTTCCTACTTTCTGCAGTTTTATTACAATACTACATACATTTACTTTCTATCCATTTTTTTATAGTGACAGTAGTTCCCTCTGCTGCATATAGAGCAAAACTGATGATCGCTGTAGAAAAGTATATTTCAAATATGCACCCACCAAACTAAAGACTCCCAACACACCAAAATGCTCATGAGGTCGCTTGCCTGATGTCCTCCCCAGTAACTTGCGGTCAGCTCTTCCAAAATTTAATCTTTCTATTAGAGCAATAATAGTTCTGTAACCAAAAAGCATTTTATGATTGTTTCTGTATGTATCAAGATGTGTTTGGCACTGCAGTCTGCAAAAGAGAATTTCCTGTTTACAAGCTCATTCTCTGTCCTGAATTTTAATGCATACTTGAGCAAAACCCTTCTGCACGACTCCTCATTTTATTTCAAATGAGAAAGTACTTTGATGAGCATTTTTGCTTTAAGTTAACCACAGTTATTGCAACAGTTTGACCTCTTTTTTCTTAAAAAAAAACGAGAAACAAAAGAAAAAGTATTGACAAATTTATAACAAAATATGGATATTACAACATAATATATGAATATAAACAGCTTTAGAGATCTGAGAAGTCCTGTTTGGTTCAATGAGGCAACTCTACCACGTAGCTGGCCATGTGTGAATGCAGCCAAAGCCTTTGTTTGTCAGGTTTTTCTCAACAGCTGTTAAGCATCATTCATGTAAGTCTGACTTTTTGTTATATTTATAACAATCCATACGTTATTTTAGACAAAAAACTCATGGAATTATGCAGAGACATTAATTTACCTTATTTTCTTATTTCAAGATATCAAACAAACAATCTTTTTTTTCCTATTTTTTCTTTCCCATATCCTCATGGAAGCACATGTTATGTTCTCACTACACAGTCATATAAGTTCAAACAAGTTACATTCATGAACCCGAGTATTTATGCTGTGAAGGACAGGTGCCAAAGTCACCAAGAGAGAAACAAAGGTGAAAGAAAGAAATACACGAGGAGGAGTATGATTGTGTCATCCATGTACCACTTAAAACACTGACCTGGAGCTGTTCCTGACAGCCGTGGGAGACCTCAGGCCCCACATCATCAATGTCCAGGCTGCTGGATTAAGACTGCCCAAATTCCCAGCTTATTTGCCTGAAACTTTCTGTCTTCAACTTAATCATTTCCAACTTACAGCAGAATAAAGGATTTATCATCAGGTTTAAAAGAACATTTGGATGTAAACCAGCCTCAAGGCAATCACATAACCCTTGGTCCCTGGCAACCCCTCCCAGCATCATGCTGGAATCTAAAAGTGCTGCATCCATTATTCAGGTTGAAAGTCAACATATTTAGAGAAATGTTGTGTTTACTTACGTGCACATTATATCAGCCAAAATAGCTACCAGGTACAGAGCCTGTTATTTTGCCAGTTAAAAATTTCTAGTCTTAGAAACCTGTTTCATAAAACTATTAAAAATTACAGTGACATTTGCCAAATGGTGGTAACCTCTATTTAATATTCATATTCTAAAGAAGAGAAAAGCCTCAGATGTCTCGCAGAAAACAGCCACTGAATTAATGTTTCAACCAAGCCATTTTCTATAAGAAAGGGGTTTTGGACAGACTCTCAGTAGTGCTTCTTATGATAGTCATGTACTCAGAAAAGCAAACAATTTTTGTCTGTGCAAAACAATGAACCTGCTGGGGTGAGGCTGTGTAAGGAACAGTAAAAGCCAGCCACAGCACAGTAAGGCAGGACTACTCGGATCAATTAGGACCTGGTTGACTCCTCTTGCTTCTTCACTTCTAAGACTGAACCTAAGGTTTGCTGTCCTCCTGATTATAAAATACTCTGTCACAAGACAGATGTTGCCAGGAGGTTTGAACTTGCTCCACAGGATCCATAACTCCACTAAGAAATACTTAAAGATTTGAAAATTGAAATCTGATGAAAAACCATGTAACAACATAGCTCCAGGCAGGACGAGTTGCTCAATACTTAGGGAGTATAATCCCCAATAATTTAAATTAATTATTCAACAATGATGGATCTCCATTAGATCATCCACATCTCATCCCTATTGTACCCTTCTATGGGGTGTGCTGGGAGCAATCTGCTATGGGAAGCACAGTTTAAATACCACATGGAGGAAAGCAGAGACACAGCCTGGGAATGGTAGGCAGAGCAAGCCAAATTAATAACTTTTAAAATGCACACATGTTTGGCAATCAGATTGCACATTAACATTTTCAGGTGCAATTTCTTTTGCTTTGCAAATACCTTGGTAACTAGAGTAAAACCTCATGAGCATCTCAGCTCAGGAAGCGGAGCTGTGAGAACCCATCTTCCTGACTGAGCTAATCCTCTGGTAACGTGCTCAGAGGCACAGAGGACACAGCAAAAAGGGGAAACCTTTGGCTGTTGCTCTCCATCACTTTAATTGCACCAACATAAACTGAGGACCTTCTTCACTTCTCTGCTGTCTTTTGCACAGCTACAGATCATCAACTTCTGACAACAGCCATGGTCTTTACAAAGTCAAGCAGGTCAAAGCCTAGCTTACATGAAATCAATCAGGGTTTAGAAAATAGAAATTAAACTGTCGCTCCTCAAAGGCTTGATCTAACAGATATACTTAATCTGTAAATATATAAAGCCATGTATCTAGTCAAGAGGATAAAGCTCCTTGCAAAACGTAGCTGTAACAACTGCTTTGCTTTGGATCGCTAAGCTGTGCTTTCATGCAAGAATGTAATTGTCAGGCACTTACCCTGCGGGAGACCCGAGTCGTTTTCTTTTACATCTGCCACCGCCCATGAGAATGATCTAACTACCAGACTGTAGAAAGGGCATTCTTCAGCCTTTCAGTTGAATCACTGCTGTGTTTTCCTGTAAAATACCAGTCTCACTGATAGAGAAAAAAAGCATGCAAGAGACCACGTTTCTAAAGTCTAGTAGTTATGTCACTCACTAAGAAAAGGACAGTCCCAGTTCTAGTTCCCAGACTATGCCTGTATTTCCCATCATTGCATAAAACATATGAACACTACCTCATACCTTCCATCCCTTTTCCTTCAAAAGAAAACAATTATTTCTGTTCAGATCTTTGCAAGAAAAGGTATTTTTACAAATACTCAGCGGATATGCACCCACACAAGTCACCTTCCTCCTGAGCGAGGCGCCTAAATCTAAGAGAGTGATTAGAACTGGAGACAATCTTCTATATTTTTGTCTTCTGCACCTTTTACTAACTATCTTGAAGCATCTCCTCCCTCAACACATCCCCCTTCTGAGACACCTTCACTGCATACCTCCCCATGGGCATCAAGACACTCAACATTTGGATTCTGGATTCCAATTTGCAGCTAGATGCTCAAAGGTTACAATTCTCACCTTCACAGCAGATCTTTGCTACCTAAGAAAAAAGCCTTTTGCACTCTCCAGAAAATAAAACCAACATGCACATTTTTAGCAGCCAGGCTCTGGAAGCAAGCTTTCCTCTAGACATGCATCTTCTGTCTTTTTCTCCTGTCTCTTGTTCCCTACAGCTTCCCTCCTCTTCCAGTCAGTCGTCCCAGTATTTTATCAGATGGGCAAGCAGCAGTTGCTCGCCATTGTAGCTGTGCTGATGAGTCAGGATATACTTATCTTACAACTGCTTCCATCATGAGAAGCCAGGATTTCCTGCCTTCTCTTGGTGGAAGAATTCATTGGGAGTCCACATCCTCACCAGGTACTGCTTTTTTCACCATGCATCCAGCAATTTAAAACTTCTAAACCATGAACTCTTGCCAAATGTAACTGAATTCACCAGCAGATTCTGAAGTTTTTGGACAATAACACATAAATGTACACATGGACAAAGACTTTGGCTTCTAGAGAATCAGGCTTAATATTTAATGAGGAGATCGGGCTGGGGTAGAGAAAGAGAGGAATATGAATTAAGCAAACAGCAGGACGTTTCTAAAGATGAGATTCACCCAGCATTTACGCCGCATCCCTTTTGAGCACGTGCTCAAGAAACCACCGATTCAACAGCCAGGTCTCTTCAGACAGAGAATGTCTGTGTGAGCAAACAGGGCCGGGGAGCGGGCCCAAGGTCCAGGATGCTCAAACCTCAGCAGCGACACCACTTTGGGCTGAGCGCTCTGCAGGACAACGCTCTGAGGATAGGTGCGAGCCTGAACAAGGAACGCTTTCCCAGGGGTACTTTGGATGCAATCCCTCTCTTTGGAGGGGGTGACTTTGCTGTACTGATGCAAGCTAGGCTGGGCCAGTTGGCCTCAGGAGCCGAAAACAAATCCTGTAGAAGTAGCCAGAGAAACTGAGACGACAGCATGTGTTAATGTTGGCCCAGCTTATTGTTCACGAAGGGCGGATGGATAAGTAGGGGGAGTGTCCACCACTGGAGCCCTTTGGCTCTTCCCACACAAGCAGCTCTGAGCCTGCCTTGCTGTGAGGACAGACAGCATCCACAGTTCCAGGAACTCAGTGTTCCCAGATCCTGAACTGATGTGCTCATGGTAAAATGTGCATTCAAAGTATCGCTCTTAGACAATGATCTAATGTTTTCCCATTATGCAGGGGCTGCTAAATTCTCTTTTCTTTTCTTTTTCAATCCTTCTGTGAAAAGCTGAGATTCAAAAACTTGCAGACAACATTAACAGGGGCCCATAAACAGCATTTTCTGTTGCCCATAGGAATTAAATCAGTGCTCAGTCACTTCAGTCACGAACTGGAACACAGGAATAGTAACAGGAGTTAGTCAGAGATCCTTAGCCCTGGACTTGAACCTTTTTGTCCCCAAATTTTACAGGTTGCACTGTTGGCAAAATATATATACAGAAATACACATGCACCCAAAAGTCTCTATAAATATCAATACACATATACAGACACCTATTAATACATTTACATAATAGGTCTACTTGTATCTACCAAATTTCTTAAACATATGCTGAGTATAAACATCTAATTATATATGAGTATTTCTTTAAGTTTGTTTAGACACATGCTCATATGCACATACACAATACAGATAAAATACCTTAAATACTGGTAGGGGAGCAGTTCATGACATCCATCCGGAAATATTTTGGCAAAGGTACTCTGAAGGATGGAAGTGGAAGAGTGATCTGCTAGAAAAGCACCCACAAGTGCTGGCCTGATCTCGTGTTTCCCTGTGCTAGCCTGTATCACACACATGTACGCACAGACACAAACACTCCCACAAAAGCCAATATGAGCTTTGATACAGAAGCAGCCCTTTATAAGCATTTCAGCAAAAATAGAGCAGGTTTGGGGTCATTTTTGTGAGTGACAGAATAACCACTCTAGCTAACATGAAGAATTCTATTCTAATTCTTCCTGGATTTTTATAAATAAAGACTTTCACAGACTAAAAAGTAGAACACAGAGTCAGGTAATCACCTTCTCCAGCCCTCAGTCACACATTCACAAATGAAAAGAATTGAAAAGAATGCACCTTATTTCAAGACTTTCCTGCTTTGTTCAACAGCATCCATTTTTTCAAATTGACCTTTTCTTTTGGCTTCTAATTCCAGATAGGCTGGAAACAGGCTTCCAGATACTATTTGCAATATACTTCATGTTTTATACAGATGAATTCAGGAGCATATTGCCTTCCTGGAAGTTTCTGTCTCTTAATACTGTCTACCCTGGTAGCAGGTTAGCATTGGAAATACTTCCCTTTCCTTTGATCACGCACAGTTTTGTACCCTGTAGAACACTTCCTACAAGGACACTGAAACCAATTCCCTTCCTTTCTCTTCAGGTGAAAGTCTAGCTTTAAAATTTGGGTCCACTGCTATAAGGCCTGGTCTCCTCTCTTCAGACACCCTGGACTCCAACTGTCATACTCACAGCAGTGTTGGTATTAAAAGCCTTAACATTAAGGTCAGTGACAGCATTAACCATTAATGTTAAGATTAATACCTCTGGCTTCATTCTTACTGAGCGCACCACGCTGCTATTTTATGAGCAAGATTTTTAATTCTCAGTTATATACAGTTCTACTGAGTATTAGCCTAAAAGGCAATACCTTTCCAACTGTCCTCTTATTTAATTATCATTGACTGATAACAGCACAGAGCTTTTCCTACAACTACGTTCCCACAAAATGCAGCCCAGACACTTTATCAATAAACTCTTCATTCACTGGTGAGGACTTCTGTAAGATAGATAAAACCTCCTGTTTTCTCAAAGTCTGTGTTTACTAACTTTTCAAGTATGCCCTTACTGCTCCTTTTCAGTCCCTACAACAAGGCAATAAGCTAAATAGCAAAGTTCCTCAGGAAATTAGGCAGTTAAAATATAGGGCAGTGTGATCATGCATGTGCAACATATGGAAAAAAAAAAAAAAAAAGGTGTTAAATTTCTCTTTAAAAATAAATAAATAAAGGACATTGAACCTCACAAGCATTTTGAAATAAACCTGATGAGAGCTGAGTCTATGGAATTTTGTTTTCTGACAAGCAGAGCACTTTTATTTGAGACATTTAATCAGAAATTTGTAAAGCTGGGGGAAAGGCAGCTGGGCATTTCAGAAAGGGAAGGAGAAGGCTCATAAATTAAGCAGTTGGCACAATCCTAACTATAGTATCACGAACAGTGCTGTTATAATATTATTGCTGTAGGTTAATGTGATCCTTTATACAGCCTTTTTTTCCTCCACAGTAGCCCATTTTCAAGAAGTAAAATGGTTTCATTTGAATTGCAAATCCCAACACATATATAGTTTGATTCTTTTGGAGCAGGATGAGTGACAGTGGTATATTAGAGTTAACAAACCTTACCCACTTTTAAATACATTTCTGGTATTGAAAGCTAACAGAGCTGAAATCTGAATGGGTAAAGGCTCTGCTCTGGCATTCATTCCTTTATTGGAGCCCTGAAAGGACCGTATGGAGGGAACCTGATAGAAATTTCGTGTTGCTGCTAAATAGAACTCAGTCCAAGGTAGAAAAAGAAAAGGTTAGCTCTGTCGTCTTTTATAACATTTCATTCCTGGGGGCCACTGCTTTCAAAACTGAAACTAGGGGCTGTGCAGCCTCTTTGATTCAACTGGTCCCTCAGCTTAATGGACTACAGGCCTTGCAAAATTGCTGAATCCAGCCTTTTGAAAGATTCTGTGCTTCCTGTACAGAAATCCATTAGCGCGTGTGGCAGCAACAGAAGATTAANAAAAAACCAAAAAAAACCAAAAGGAAGCTTCAGGAAAATGTGCAGTGGGAAGTAGATAATAATCTCCTTCCAACAGTCCTGCACACTTGGGAAGCTGTTTTCAGGTCCAGTAAGGAAGCTTAACCTGCACATTGCCATTAGCAACAACCAAAGGCATACCATAGACATGCAGGCACAGAGCAGCCAAACGACACAAAACTGACAGAGCGACGTCAGACTGAATTAATTTGCTAATCTTAACTTGTTTTTAAAGAAAATGCTGGGCCCCAAAGAGATACACAAGCATATTTTTATAGGAGGGAGAAATCAAATTTATAACAGGAGAAATAGGACCCAGCCAAAGCTGTGCTCAGGTGCTCCATGTCAGAAATACCTGTCCAAGCAGAAATTGAAAGCAGAATTGTCAAGCATCACCCTCAAGTGTGCTTCCAAAATGTATGGAAAAAATTAGAATGTAAGACAATTGTACAAATACAAATATTCTTCTTGTAACCAAGCTACCCATCTGTTTAAATCATCGAGAAGCAGAGCACTCCACACCACGGGCACAGACACTAACGCAATGTGGCCCAACAAAGACGTTTCATGTTTTCATAGTTAATCTTCCATTCAGCCATTGTACTTTGATGTGCTCTGAAAGCAGAAGAAATTTACTCATCCTCCCTTCAGGCTGCAGCAGCTGTGACTCTGCAGAGCAACACAAAGGGACTGCTCCGTGGCCAGGGGATGGCAGAGACCTGCCTCCATTTGAGGCTGATAACTCATTCTGCCATTTAGAGCTCCACTGTTCAACAAACAACAGAGTTACACTCAAAAATGGAAGTTATTAGAGTGAGAGACCTATAAAAAGAACAAGTCACATACAGGAGCAGACATTAATTTAAATATACCTCAACATCAGCTCGGTTGAAGAGTGTCTGATCCCATGATGTTCTGACACTCATTTCAATAGGTTTCAAAGTCTTGATCATAAACAAAGAAATCCTTTCTACTCTTTCCTATTTCTGTAAGACTAACACTTGTAAAATTCTTTGAATTTAACCCCTCACCATCCACATGATCTTAAATGCTGGCTGCAAACGTAGAAACTAACATTTTTAATGTTCTGATCCCCTGCCAAAATAATACAGAAGACATCCCTAATAATGCAATTATGTTATTATCTGGGCTATCCTGCATTTATTCTACCAGTTACTGTAATAATCATTAACTTGAAGGCCAAGAAAGCATCAATTTCAGATGCTTCAGGAATAAATTTCCAACATAAGGTGAATATCCTCAGCCACGGGTGCACATTCATGCTTTCTTTACTAGGGGCTTTCTAACCTGAAATAGAGCAGTGGCTTTGATTCCTTCATCAACCTTAGAACCAGATAGAAAGCCAAGAAAAATGTGCCTAGGTTGCTACTGCAAATGCTGCACCGAAAATAGCTTTTTCACA
The DNA here is from genome assembly GCA_013397115.1 of Edolisoma coerulescens. Taxonomy (NCBI): domain Eukaryota; kingdom Metazoa; phylum Chordata; class Aves; order Passeriformes; family Campephagidae; genus Edolisoma; species Edolisoma coerulescens. The sequence goes on along the minus strand of VWZW01006377.1, from coordinate 728,661 downwards.
CATCACTTCTTTTAAGCATTGTCTTCATTTTTGTATTTCAGGAGTTTCCAAGAGATGAATGACAGATGTAACAAGTACTTTTAGCTGCCGAAACAAATGCTGGTCACTTCACTCATTGTCCAAAGCCTTTGAATAAACAAATTCAGGATCTAAAGGATGCAAGGAGAAATTCCACGCTATATAATGTACTGTGGGTTTTGCAATACATGAAAAAGATAGTCTGAATGTGAAAATCACATTAAAAAAACTGATCTTAAATCACTTTGGCAGCACAGATTGTAGAAGTTAGAGACAGAAAACACCTTAAAAGAAAGCCACATGTTTGCTCATGAAAATCATTCCTTCAAACACAGTTACCTCTAATGTACTGTTGTTTCAAATCTATGTTTAAGGTAAAATTTGGATGATCCTCATGGAAAGATCTGCAACCAATATACTGGATCACACTTTTCCTCACAGTCTTCCTGACCTTTCCCAGCTTCGTTATTCAATTCTTTTCATAAATATCCCAAACACAAATGCTTTCGTTTTACTAGTTACTATTTAAAATTGAACACAAATGGACACAGTTAAGCAAACAAGCTTTATGGGACCACCTGCACATAGCTTGTATTTTATAATTTATATATATAAAAAAAAAAAAACCAAAATTCATTTTGCATCAGAGGTGATTGTGCATAGGGTTGGAATTTGATGGCCAAATTCAAGGACTGGGAAAAATAGTGAAAGTAGCTAACAAGAGAAAAATTATTTATTTTCCTATGTTCATTTACTTACCTACTAGGGACACATTTAAAGGAGAGAATACCACCTTCCAATTGATCCGATTACTTTCCACCTGTAGTGCTTTTTGGCTCTCTTTTGCCTCCTAAACAGGAAAAAGTTCTTTGTCAGGTAATGTGTAAAAAGGAGCTATTTTTCACAGTTTATCAGACAATGTTTTACACAATCTTATGATAATTCAGGCTGTTCCTTTAGGGTTGAAGAATTCCAATAGTGGTAGGGTAGTAACAGAACCAGCCAACATAATGAAAGAATTGTCAGTGGGATTTCCACACAGGAAAGGTTTCTAAACAAGCAAAATAACCAGGCCATTACTCGCATTTGTCTTATTGCTGCCAACAAAATGGCAGTGAAATCTGAAAAACTCAGGTTTTGAAGGCATGTTGTAAACATTGCTTCCATCATTCAAGCCAGAACCCTGGAAGCTTTTTTTCTGTGATGTTTTATAAAATAAAAAAAAAAAAAAAATTGAGGGAAATCAGAGATTGTTAACGAGACTGCTTCAAAGTATTGAACAGCAGGCCTCTCATTTTGGATCCTCTCTAATTCCTAGGCTGACAAGTGAATCTGGTGAATTAATGTTGGAGATTTGAACAATAAACACTCTGGGCCTTTTCTATTGCTTCAGTGATGCAAAGCCTAATTAGATGGTTAACTAGGCATATGGCTACTTTGCATCATTATAGAAGCAGAAAGCATCTGATGTGCACACTGCTTCTAGAAATTTAAAAGCACTGTAATTGTTGGAACTTAATCTTCCTAGATGCCAATAACAAATGGTTGGGGTTGTAGAAACATGGAGCACATTACACGTTTTTCTTTATTTCTTGTAAATATCAACAGTATAAGCAGAAAACCGAATAGATACAGTGATTATTTTTTTATTGCAAACTCATAAATAAGTCAGACTCAAGCAACAGAAATATATTGACTGAAAACCAAGTATTTTAGATCAGTACTTGGCTTAGTTAACAACTAAGTTAACTATTGCATTTTGAAAGCAAATTCCAAATTTAAAAATTGGTGGCATAATTCTTCAATCTCATCAAATGTAAAAACAAATGAACAAAGACTCAAAGCCTGAGAACAACATTTTTAGAGTTGAACAATTCTCATCTGTACTTTGAAAAACGTTTGTTTTTCAATACTGAAATTTCCATAAAGTAATCACCAAGAGAGTAAAAAACCAGAGCGATTCTTTCAGAACATACGGCTGATCCTTTTTATCATTTGAAGCTGTAATCTAAAGGATCACTATCTTCTCTAACGCCTTCATTATTTAAATTTATTCATCAAATAGGTTTTACGAAAGTTACTTGGTTTACTGGCAATTTACAATCAAATCTTAGCAAACATTAAATATACAGAACTCAAGCTCTTTTTGAATGCTGAATTTGTATGCTTTGCTCCTGCTTTTTTTCTCTGAAGGAAGATTATATTCAATATTGCATTTCTCATTCTGATTCCCTTGACTACAAACTTGAAATCCACATTTGTTACTAATTTGTGCAGCTTCTTTTCAATGAGCTTTACCAGTGAATGTTCCAGCACTCATGTTTGTTTCATAAGAAAGTCACAGGAATCAAAACCAAAGGAGAACATGAAGAAGGATCCTAGAATCTGAATGGCTATGTATCAGGAGTTCTCCTGTCACAAGGGGTATTTTAAACAATTTGGAAACCACAGGTCTATCCAGAGAGCTGGAAAGACACATTAACACATCTAGCTGTTGGTTCATGAGGAAGGGCCTGGATTCCACATTTTTAACATGGACTCTAAAATTCCATTCAACTTATCACCATTTCTTATTGACTTTTACTATTTTAATAAGGAAAACCAGGCTGGTGTCATTTAGCTACCTATAGGAGTGCTTCCAGTGGAATTTTCTATACGCATAAGAATGCAATGAGAATTACAAAGGCTTCACACAGTGCTTGTTTCTGCCAAGTCAGCATGATTACATAACTTGAACTATCCATGATCTCACTCATTAGACAAGGAAGAGGCTGGCTGTGAAGTCCCACGCAGTATTCTAATGTCATAGCTGAGTATTTTGTGCAATTTCCTATATTCCACTTACCTTGGCACAAAATCACTTTTAAGAACTGATGCATATTCCAAAGCACAGAAGAAGAGCCAAATACATAGTGGCCCATTTTTTTTCAGCCCAAATGGATTTCATTCATCTCAGAACACTTCTTCCTAAATCTGTGTTATTTTTATAAGGCATGGAATACTTTTTTCTCCCCTGTCAATAATGTCATTTGAAAACTAGAATAATCTTCATCCTCTTCCTTCATCAAGCTTTATAAACTTAAGACATCCTTCAAGTACTGCTGTAAAAAATATATGCAACTCAACTGTTTGGGTTGCTTGGTCCTTACATTATTAATCAAATTACTGAGTCTCTCTACTTCCTTCAACATCTTGTACTAACGAGCCCACTGAAAAAGATAAACCAGATTATTACCACAGCCACCAACTTTCTGCATTCTGTAGCTGTCATTCTTGCAGTATTGCAGGCATTACAGAAGTATTTGTGATCTCAGGAGGGCTGGGCTAAGCATTCTAAGGCAAAGAAAAAGTGCCCAAAAGTAAAATAAAGGAGTTTTCAAATTACTTCTTTTAAACACTTGAAGTTAAATCAGTCAATATCAGGAGACAGCCAACGGTGTTATGAAAGATAATGGCAATGGGCTTTCTCTGGTTTATCAGTTTATCAGTTAATTCCAGGGAATTCAACTCTCTAACACAAGGCTATTAACAAGTAACACAGCCCAATAGGAGAAGATTCCTAGAATAAAGACCTGGTGCTGAAATCTCATGAATCAAAAAGGAGTCTATAAGATCTCTTTGGGCAAGGATCACGGACAAGGTATCTTACAGATTTCAGTAAGCTTTCTGTACCTACTTGCTTTCAGTGACATTAGAACAAGAAATTAAAACAATCATACAACAACATCCCTCTGCAGACACCACAGAGTTTGCAACTCCTTTCAATGTCACTGCACAACGTAACCACTAATGTAAAAACATTCTTTTTTCCTTCAAAATTACACAATGAATAATTGGCCTTGGCCAGCTCTTGTCTTCATTACAAAGTGGCTGCTGCCAGTTCCTCTCAGTGGGAAGTGATCCATGTGAGACGAAGGCTGCAATTCATATTTTTAAAATAACATCTCTCCTCTTTAATGTGAAGTGATCCTCACTCATTTCACGCAGATGAAAGAGGAAGTTGAAACCTATCCCAGCTTTTTATTCACTCTTCTATAATTAACATTTACCTATCCCCAGCTGACGTGTCTTACATGTAAAATTCAGAACAGTCTGACAGGAATGAACAAGCTTACCTTATAAGAGAGCTGTATATAAGAGAAATGGTGCTAGCTTCCTCCCTGGAAAAGCAGAACCTGCAAGATGGAATAAGGAAAATTTTATTTCAGTGGAAATTAAAAGAAATAAATCTTATGGGCGAAAAGAGAGGATTTGTTCCTAAATTTAAAGAGTGCAGAATGAACAGCTGTAGGCCACCCTGCACTAAGAAATAATAAAAACTTCAAGAACGTAGGTGTTTAGTTAGAAATACCTAGTTCTAAATATCTTAGAAAAAAAAGTGCCAGCCTGAAGCAAGATTTGGATTCAGGAAAAGGGCGTTCTAAGCATCAGTGCAGTACGACACCCAGACAGAGAAGCAGAAGATCATCCCTGCAGCAGGAAAGAGCGGGAAAAGGTTCAGATGAGAACAAAACCAAGAGCCATAGAAGCAATTCTCCAAGGAACAACATAGCCAAACATTCACAGGAGCCATAAGAAGTAATTCACACTATGTCACAGAAAGGACAGTCTGTTCTGTTCTTTGTCAGCTCTCAGTCCCCCGCTGAGAGAGGCCGTGACCACCCACTCAGGACCCATCCATTTCCACTCCAGCCCTGCCACCACCCCTAGCCTAGCTGTGACAAGTGACATTTGGGGTGACACGCAGGCCACAGATTCATTCAGGCTGGGCAAGTAAGCACAGACGCAGCCACAATACTTTGGAGTTGAGGGTAACTGTTCACAAATGTGAGCTGAACCAAGATAATGGCCTCAGAGCTAAAAAACTATGAATTAAAACCCCAAACTCTTCCATTTCCACATTTCTAAAATGAAATATTAATTTATATCCAATATTTTCTTCAAAAATGTGGCCAAGAACGCATTTTATGTAAGAAACTCTCCAAACCAAAACTATCATCTTAAAACAACTATTTAATTTGACTTCAAACCACTCATCTTTGTAATCTTTCACAAGGGAAAAAAAAATGAAATTATTTTCCCTGGTTTTTTCAACTAGTCAGAAAATTGGTGGAGGCAAAAAAAAAAATCCTTACATTGCTAACAACCTCCTAATAAAAGGCATACCCTGTCCCCTTGCAGACATGCACTAGCCCTTTGCATTTCCAACTGCACCACTTGCAAATATCTTCTGCAATAATGGACTCAGTGCATTTAAATACTGAAGCAATGGAAGAACAAAACTTGAAGTGGGGAATGGACATGGCAGTGGGATCTGGACTGCCTCCCTCCCGTATTAACTGAAGTTCCGCCACACTTTTCTCCACTGCAGCTCATCCGAGACCTGCAGAGAACTAACTTTTGACAGGTGGCGGCAGAAGGCAAAATTCTGTGTTTAGGACACTGGAAAAATTATAAAAAATGTGTTCTCACATTTAAAAACCTCCAGCTGCAGGGTATTACTGTGTGCCAAAAACGATAATACAAAGCTTTAAACAACCAAGGCATGAAAAAATGCTTTGTGTTTGCCAATGCTATCTCACTTTATCCCCTATTTAACATGTTATAGCACATGAAAAACAAAAACCCTTTGAAGCTATGAATGAATCTTACAGGTTCAAATATACCTAATATATGTACACTAATACATAGTCACCCATATCCTTACTCAGAAAACATTCTTCATAGTTTTCCCATTTTTAACAAATTTAAATTTTCCTAGATTTACACATGTGGCACTATCATGCTCTCCACAGATTCTTGACTGGACCGAGCTGCTCAAAAACCTCCTAGAAAAATATTTGCAAGGATTGAGAAATAACCTCAGGAAGTTGGACTGACACTCTTGGAATGCAAAGATCAAGGGTTTCTTTGCACTATTTTTATTATAAACAAAGAACCCACTACAACTGCAGTGGCATCACTGGGGGAGGTAGGGGGAGGAGATGAGGAACAGTAGGAAAGCTGGAAAAAAATACAGATAATTATTTGAAAGCCCTGAGTATATTCCTCCTGTACTCCTCACATCATTATGGCAATGAATATACCCCAGGCCTTTTCACCAAGAGCTTCATTTCTGTCTGAATTAAGTCATAACATTATGAATTTTGGAGGCTGTTTAAAACATCTCTATGTGAAGTCAGATGTGAATCACTAAACATTTCCTTGTTAGAAAAAAAAAACCCAATGAAATACCAAAATAAAAAGAAAAACAAAAGTAAGAGGAAGAAATAAAATGAGCTCAGTTTTCTGACCATGTAAATCATCAGGAACTGTTTCATCTTAAACATTAAATGCCCCAGCCATTGCTAGCATGTAGAGATAAGACATTTCCACCTCCACATGACATCTCATACAAACTGTTTCTTGTTTATGTCCCTATTAGGAGTTCACAGCAGTCACCAAGATTATTTCACTTGATTTGATTCCTTCCCTGCTCTCTATGGTTCATTTACCCAGCCCTATAGAAGGCTATTCATGTCCCTTGGGAAGATCCAAAGTTAACATTTGTGCTGACAAAAGCTGCAGCCAGATAACGCTCCGCGGAGCCCTGGCCACCACAATGCCGGTCCTTCCACCAGCGCTCTCACCCAGGTCACCTTCCAAGGCAAAGGGCTCAAACAATTCTCCGTGCTGCTCCCGTGTTACTGCTTTTCCCACCTCTCTCAATCTACCAAAGACAAAACAGGCTACAGTGACAACCAAGGTGACAACAGGGACAGTTGTAAGGTTGGTGTCTGTGGTTGTTGAATCCCAAGTTTCCTGGTACAGACTTTCTGTTGCAAATAAAAGTCAGAGTGCCTGAAGTACATCTGGGTAAAACCAAAATGTAGTCCCAGCAATTATTTGAAACACCTCCTTTCTCATGGACATGAACTTGCAGAAAGCATATATGACTGCTGGTGATGAGCCACTGCTTTTGTTGTTATTGCTGTATTCTCTTACTCCTCAATCAAAAGGTAAAGAGGATCCCATTGTATTTCACAAGAAATGTATAAAAGCAGTTTCTTCCACAATGTAACTATTAAAAAAAAAGCTCAGCTCTATCCAGATAATGTTCTCTGCTAGCTGAAAAATCAAATTTTCATGTTAGTTTCTGTAAATGACTTTTGGTAAATTATTGCCAGCCTACTGTCCAACCATACACTTACTTGTACAGGGTAGAACCCAAAAACTTTGTCACAGTTCCTGCAAAAATGTTTTTGTCCATTGTGGAGAACACCATCAACACTGCTGAAGAACAACAGCAGAATTAATTTTGGCACATGCCCACAGCTTGCAAAACTAAGCAAATATTAGGGAGAGTTAGGAAAAGGATAGTTTGATAACATTTTTTATAAAATAAAGTAAAAAAGACAACCCACACAGCAAGGTGGTCTTGCACCTCTTTCTGGTTGAGGGCTGCACCCTGTTTGGACAGTAATATGAGACTATAGCAGCTACTTGATAAGAATTTACTGTGATGGTAAGATAAAGCAGATACGCTGTAGCATAACCAAATCAAAACACTTCAGCCAGCAGTGCTTGAAAATTTACAAATATTTTACTAGCTGCAAAACATGTAGCTTACTGTACCCAAAACACAATGGANNCTGTACCCAAAACACAATGGAAACGGGGGGGGGGGGGGGGGGGGAGGGTTTATTCCAATGCAGCTTTTTTATTAAAGTTACAGAACAGACTAATTTTTCCAGTTAAATATTAAGGAAAATATTATAACAGGCAGGGTTTCGGGTTTTTTTAAGTATTCCCCACATCACAGTAACACTGCATTCTTTTCGTTTAATATTACAACTTGTAACTCTTCTAGCTGAGATACAAGTCTCATGAGTGAATGTTAAAACACTTCAATATTACTATCTTAACTTCATCTGTAAAATATGAAACAAAGTGGAATTGTAACTCTGAACACTAAGCAATCTTCCAGAACATTCCAGCCTTTAACCTCTATGCCAGTCAGATCTCTGCATTCATATTACACACTGAAATAGATAATACATGCCATACTTGTGAAAAAAAAAATTGAGGACCTGCAACTACAACCAGTAAAATATTCTTTCACATTTTTTGGATGTAATCAAAGAACAGAGGCTTCTAGAACATCATCCAACAATAAAGGATAGAAATAGATATGTGAACTTGGTGTGATTCATTTGTACGTGGCACCTGGGAATGAAATCAAGTAAGTATTCTGGAAGGAAATCAAAGACAGTCTGAAAAATTTTAAAATAAGAGCTGGAAACAATAAAAGATATGTAATCTAGAGTAAGGCAAGTAAATACAGTAGTAGAGAACCCAGAAGCATTTCCTCAAAGGCAGATGTGCAGATAGAGGCAGTGGTATTTAAAATGGACTGTAGCTGAGACAACTGACATCTCTATACATGATACAGATGTTATACATGAGCATCCATGGCCAAGTCCCAGATGGTCACTCGTGGTATCTGACTGTTGACCTGAAAAATCACTGAACAAGGAAGTTGTAGGAGTTGTTGGGTTTTTTTGCTAAGCCCTACGTAGCTCTTCTTTTTTCCTGGATGCTTTAGCAGTGAAAAATCAACATTGGTACAGAGAATCAACCAAAACAATTGACTGGATCAAGAGGCTGGTGTACAAAGACCAACGCACAAATTCAGGAGGGCAAACACACCAGTAGGGAGATACACTGAGACATCCAGTTCACCCTTTTACTCGCTCCCATCTCATCCACGTCCAACAGCAAAGGAAAAGTGGTTATTGCATAATTTTGGAAACTACAGAACATCTCCTAATCAAGAATCCAAAACCACTTTTGGGGAATACAGTGTTGAGAACTAGGTCTCAGGGGAATTCTCCTAGCTGGAGCCTAGGAAGGAAACTAGAAAGAAGCCTGAAGTAGACTGTGGGATTAAACATGGTTACACATTATTTCTCTCGTTTATATTTCACTGTCTTTGTCAGCAGAACTTAGCACAGAACTCCATTTGTTCCTCCTCCCCTTTCTCCAGTTTTCAATGTTTTGATCTGCTGCAGACATTCCTTAAAACCACGTAATAAGATTGTTTCATTCTATACTTGACATTTTCTTCCATCCTTAGATGTCACAGCATATTCCTAAAGGAAAAACGGTAATCTAGTCTAAATTATGGCAATGCTGAACTCTGTGTGGGGCTTGCCTGGGAACTGCAGCTTTGTAAATTCAGGCTACAACAATGTAAATTCTCTTGAAAGTAAGTCTCTGCTGGCTGAACAATAATGAGCACTGAATTCTAAGACTTTCTCTCTAACTAAATCTGTTTGTTACTCCTGAAAAGAAAATTAGCTTTGTATTTTGTTTTAAAGCAGGAAGGAAATGATACGATTAAAGAATTTAAATGAAGCAAGGGAGATAGAAAACATTAGACATGCAGGAGAAAAAAAAATGAAAATATGATGAAAATTAATGAAAATAAAAATGGGGCAGGGGGTGTCAAATCAAACACAAGTTATTCAACTGGTTTCATTTCTGCAAAAGAACAGTCTGGGGTTTTCAGTTAAACTATAGATATTCAGAGTGTTCCATGGGGCTGCAACCTGATGTCAAACTTCACCTGTTCTGTAAGTGCCAGCATCTGCCTTGCTGTGTAACACCACAGTGCTCTGCTTTGTAGATCACATCTTTATGAACTGCTTCTGGGTAGTCTCCAATGAGTGTATTCCATTGGAATGTGGTTTTTGATCCTCTCTTTCCCATTCAGTGTCACTGTGAGAACAGAAAGCTTGCTCCTCTCAGATGAGATGTCTCCAGGAGACTTGGAAAAACCTCTGGAGGTTCAGTCATGGCCTTGAAACTCTGCCAGGTGTAGGACCTTATGCTGAATGATTTTGGCTCTTTGCAGAAAGTGTGTTATCACAGTTAGAATATGGCACCAGAAGGCCCAAATTCTATTTTTATTTCTAAAAATAATTTGTAATAACTTCTCAGGAAAAGTGAGAGTCATTTTTAAAAAATATTATCTCTAATATCATCTATATACAGATGTAGGGAGGCAGAATTTTGAAGCAAATGGAATACATTTGAATGCTGAAATAAAGGTCAGATTTCCAAAAATGATCTGCAGCTGGAAGCTCTCATCACCCTCAACACACTAAGCTCTTGGAAACCCAGCAATATATATAGACACCCAAACAAGAGCTGGGTGGTTCTGAAATCTGGTCCCAGTTGTGAATACTAACATCTCCTGAATACCCACTCAGAGGGTTCTGAAAAGCTGACTACCTACAGCTCCCACTGACTGTGAATCCCTGTCTTTGAAAACCAGAGCCACAGCTGCCTGAGAGGAGACTGCTATGGTTCCAAACATGAAAATTCACTTTTGCATTTTTAAATTGGAAAATATTCATCTTTGCTCCAGCCACATATGATTTAATTTGTTAGCATTTTTCAAGAACCCAGTGCTGCAAGGTAGAAATTACAAGGATGTACTAAAACTTAATTAATAACATGGTATAAAAATGAGCTAAACTTTCAGGACTCCAGAAGCATCCATTTAAGTGAAACAGTTGGTGGAAATTCCACTATATTCTAGGAAAACGAGGGAAGAGGAGACCCTTCTGCTGGCAACTTTCAGCTGGGTATGATTATGACTCCTTTTATACGCACCATAAGTATTTAATGACTTTGAAACCATCTATTTTTTCAATTAAGATGTCAATGAAAAAAAAATAAGCAATGGATCACACAAGGCTGATCTTAAAAAGTCAACATCAACCTCAATTCCGTGTTGACACTTTATAGCTTATTTTCCAAATACTTTATTTTCCACCCTCATAGAATGAACATTTTCTTCAACTGTCACTGCATCATAATGATGATAGTACCAAACAAGGATTTTTCTCATCACTTACACATCATGAGGTTGCCCTCAATTTAGCTTGTGCTAAAATAACCCCAAAACTGACAAAGATATTTCCCATCCACGCTCCTGCTTCCATACTCCAGCCCTACAGTGACTTCTGTGACAGTTCTGCATACTGGGTTTTGAAAGCATAGTAGTGATACTACTTGAAAAATATCACTTTCATCTTCAAATGTAAAAAAAAGTAAAATCCCTACAGTTTCACGTCAGAACGCACTACTTCAATCTCCTCACAGAACTTTGCAACCAAAATTATGTATATTTTTTTTCCTCAGGAGAGGAAAAATAATAGAACTTAAAATGCAAAAATAAGAAGCTAACATAATAATGAATCTTGGCCTATTTTTTTCACCAAAGCAATGCAAAAGACTGAATAGCAGCTGCTGAAATTGCCTCTAAAACAACCTCCTTGCAAGATATAAGTATTGCAACAGCTGTAAATTGAACTGCATAATTTCTAATGCATTAGGGTACATGAATTAGGACACAGACATTAGAATATTTTCTCACAATACCTTTGAAGAAGACAGAATTAAAAGAAAAAAAAAAACAAAAAGGAAATTTAAGCAAGCCTCCTACAACTATCAGTATTCCAAACTACAAATTAAGTTCCCTATAGTTAATTTCAGTTTGCACTTCAAAAAAAGATAAAGAGATTTTAAAGACCATCTGAATATTTTGGCAATCTGGACTGTAAACACCAAAACTACTGAAACAAACCCATTTTATCTACTGGAGTAATTTTTTTTTTTTTGCCTATAGCTTTTAAATTTTAGCCTGAGTAATCAACTGGGATAACTTTTCATCCAGCATACACAGACTTTTCCCTTCATGATGGCAGGCAGTTTTTCTTGGGGGCAGTGTTGGACTTTTGGGGGTTTTTTTGGAGGGAGAGGGATTGCTGATTTCAGGGATAGTAAAAGAAAAGTGTATTTCCCTAAGGATATCAGCATTTTAACTCAGTCTCTCATTGCAAAATATGTATCCCTGCGACACCAAACTGATGAAGGCACAAACTCGATGGATTTTAGGACACCAAAGGACCATGCTGATAAATATTTTTGAGAGCAGCAGAGGAGGCACAACCTGAAGAGAAGGGTGCCTCCCTGTGGCAAACGAATACAGGAGAGACCAGGCAAACCCCTGAGCCTTAGTTCCAGTTTCTTTTCCCATCAGCCACAGCCCTGTTTTGTGGGCAAAGGGACTCTGAAACGTCTGCCCTCCATTTCCAGAACTGTTTGAAAGCATAATTGGATAGTTCTAGTACCATCATATGGACTCAAGCAGCCGTAGCATCAAATGTTCCTCTGAGCACGCGCCCCTCTTTATGCTGAGGCAGAAAATCTCCAGGGCAAGAACACACCAAAACCACACAACCAAACAGAGAAAAAAAATAAACCTACAAAACACCCACACAAGCAAAAAGCCTCACATTTTTTCCTAACTCTGGGACTTTAAAGTTTAAATTTTACATTGTATTTTGATTTTTTATTCATTTTAATTAAAACAAATTGAATTACACCAAGCTTCTCTCTTGGCATTATCCTAATATAGATATAGGAATATTTTTTATGAATTCAGAGAATCAAACTATTTTTCGCTGAGCTCCAATTAACATCTAATCTTTCCTGATGCTCCCTTTCCATTCTCTGCTTCTAGTTCTTCCAAATCAGTTCCTTCTTTCCTGCTGAGTTCTACTCTTGTAAGGACTCCATAGTGCCTTTACTACAAGTTCCTTTTTTTCCTTATTTTTCCACATCTCCTGAAGCATGCTACTTTTAAAAGTAACTTTAAAGTTATCACAGAAATAGTTGCCCCTGTGCCATTATTTAATTCAAACCCCATCTAGCCAGTCAGATCTCTAGAAATAACTATATTGACTTTATCTGAATGAAGACTGCATCAGCAACAGTCAAGGTAATTACATTACCCAGACAGCATCATCCCATACAGGTTGTTCAAGCATTTTCAGATGTTTCATTTTATTTCAGAAACAAACATTTTTAAGAGAGACAAGTTATTTTAAATCTTTTATAATTTTTTTTAGATCGCATTCTCTTTACCTTTTTTTTCCTTTCTTCACTGGTACAGTGGAAAAATGACAGAAAGAAATGGAAGAAATAAAATCAAAAACCTGCTATACAGAATGGTTTCTGGAAATTACAATACTTTTGAACAAAGCATACCAGTTTTGTTGGATTAATTATTATCCAGGTGGCTTATTATTTTTATAATTATTTACAATTTTACAATTATTCACAACTGTCTTTTCCTATGTCAGTAAAGCACAGGTTTATCCAAAAATTGCATCTCTGCTGTCAGTCACTTAATGCTACACCATGTAGTTGGATGGGCAAAGATTATACCCTCTCAGATTAGTCTCTATCTTCTAAAAATCCTGTTCCTTCAACAACTAATCCACATTCACCTGCTCCTGTTCAGTGTGTGAAGCTCTTTCTCTCTCAGATTCTACCTGAAATATTTAGCTACCACTTTTTCAACATGTTGAAAAAGAGACAAATCAAAGACAAGGAGTTGATAATTTGCTTTGCAATACAAATTAACCAAGAGCCAATTTTTCATTTCTAGATGTGTGTTTCCCCTCTCAAGCTCTGTATACTCTTATTAAACATCAGGGAATGCTCCAAATAAACTCTTTGGCACTGTTTTTTGGGCCAAAGTTCTAGATAAATCAGCTATTTATTTGAAATAGCAATAAAAATATTAAATAAATAACAAAAAAAAGAAATAATTTCTTCATTGTATCAAATCTAGAGGTCCACAACAGATAAGGTTTTTCAAAACCTTACCTATGTTTACTCTTTGAAGTTCTCATATTCAGGAATCCCTCATTTAGAAGGAAGTTGAGATTAAAATGCCTTAGCAAACCAGAATGGGAACAACGGAAGTTAAAGAAGGAAAAGATCTCCATTGAGCCATATAGTCTGCCCCTGCAGATGTAGGATTGTTCCCTACAGAGCTTTTTTAGTTAAAAGGGAAAACTGCAACTTTCCAATTGAGTCCAAAAGGGAAATGCTCAACAGCTCTTTAGGAGGAGCTTGAGCCGTGTCAGTTTCCAACTCCATGTTGGAAAACACAAAAACAAACTGCATTTCAAATGTTGGAGGAAAACTTGAGGGCCCATCGGGTGACACAGCTGCTGTTGGGTGAGAAGGAGAGAGGAATGTTGAGCCAGAAGACTGGATTTTATGCTGCTGGTGGCCAAATACGTAGCCCCCCATTGAAATTCCTACTGCTGCCGGTGTCATGGAAGGGAGGATGGGAATGTGGCTGTAGCTGGTTCAACTCAAGGCAGTTGGCACTGCACCTGTAGCACCAGGACCAGCAAAACACAACAAAATGCAGAGAATTGAGCTGAAACACACTGAGCCTGAGCAGTTCCTTCATTCCCCTTCATGGGCCACGTCTGCTGGGATGTGATCATAATATTTACAGAAAGAGAGTAGTACAAACACAGCTTTAGATGTTAAATCAATTGTGTTTCAGTGCTGCGCCTCTAAGCTTCATTAACTCCTGTTATTCTCAAGGCTTTAATTAGCCTTGAGGGAAGAAACAGTCAGTTCCCAAAAGATTTCTTCCCTCTGTGTGCTGTGCACAATGACAGGAAAAATGAAATCATGAAATTTCAACAGGAAGCAGATATTATAAAAGAATATTATAATACACAGAGAAAAATTAGGAATAAAATCGATGTATTCATCTTGTATCTGGTATGTCCATTGCATCAATAGAGGGGGGTTTATTATTCTTTATCTCTGTGGTAATGTCCAATGTTCTTAATGAGAAATTGGAGCTCTGCTCTGCTAGGTGCTTTACAAACAGAGAGAAGGATCTGGACCCCACTGCAAAATGTTACAGTTCAATTAAAAACATTCCCAAAGCCCAGCAAATCTATGTCATGGTTGAAATTTGTGAACTGTGTAGAACTCCCACATCACAATTTTTTTTTCTTTACTCAAAAAGAAAAATATCAGAATTTTAATTCACTTAAGGGCCAATAAGTTGCTCTGTACCCAATTGAACTCATTGGAAAAAATCCTAAGCAGTACTGTTTCTTGAGCCACCTATAACTGTAATGCACCCACTTAAAAGAATCATTCAGTCACTTAAAAACAGTTCAATTTTTTCTGACACAAGAGGTCAATCAAAATTATTTCAGTACAATCAATTATTTGAGCCTGCTTACCAAAGATATAGATAAACACATGTAGACCAACATAACATGAACCCTTTTAACATGAACATGAAATCAATTCTTTATCTTCCACTCAGAGAAAAGCCATTTTAATGTTACTTATCCATCTCATTCAGGTTTCTTGCAAACTTCTCATAAGTCTATTCTCCCACCATGCCAATCTCTTGCTATCATTATTTGATGTTTATCCTACACATTCCCTTAATTCTATCAGATACTATTAAAGATTCTGCACATGATTTTAAAGTGCATTTGATGCATAAAAGCACATATCACTGGAGTTTAAATACAGAACAGAAATAGTTCATACTTATAAATTCAGGATATGTATATAAAACACCTCTCTAAGGATTTGTGCATGTATGATGATACCAGTTCTTCCCTTTGGGTAAAATGAGCATCTAAAAGATCAAGATAAAAGAAAAACAATAGCCATAGCTTAGGAAAGATAAAACTATCCTTTTGCAATCTAAGTGAAAAATTTGGATTTAAGAGATGTAGGATCACTGCCTTGTTGTAGAAAACTACAGCAGTTTTTCCTGCATATTACCCTAAGAGGAAATAAGATTGAATGTTAAACAAATTATTCACTACAATAATAAGATAAACTTTCAATATTTAATGAAAACAATAAATAATAGATTGTAGCTGTCAACCTAAAACAATCTGAAAGGCAGAATAATACTTATCCAAACGCACTCAACTGGGCTCATGGGCTAAGTCAGGGGTTTTGGTTTTAAAATACACCAAAAAAACTTCAGATATTTTTTCCCCTATTCTAGAGCCCACTGTAGGCAGACAAAACCTATCACAGTTATCATTATATTCTGAACCAGTTTATTTGAAAATAATTTTGAAGTCAAGGTCTTGTGATACTTTATGACCTCCTTTGCTCTTCCTCTGAAATATTCTTGGATGGACTTAAAAGAGAGCTGCACATATGGTCTACCGGATTAAACAAGGAGGTAGGAAGGTCAGACCATTACCGGAATAATTTATATTTCCTTTTGCATTGGCTGTATATTACACGAGCTGTAAGCAAATGAGACTCACCGAAATTTATAGTCAGCTACACTTTGGATTGAAAATCAGACTAGGAAAAAAGAGATTTTACATTAACCAGAGAATAGAAATCATGGCAAAAAACTGGAGATGAGGGGATGGCGATTAGAAAGATCTTACCGTGCACTTGGAATGCAGTTCCTCCTACAGCATATACTTCACCTATTGCACTTATTTAAATTAGTATTTCAAAATTTGACATTTGTAGTCACTTTATCAGGGAAAAGAGATCTTTTTCTTTAGCCTCTCTCTTCACAGCAGTGAGGACAACCACTCAGTGGTCATTACGCTGTACTCCTGCAACTGAAGGCAACACTCCACTAAAAGAAGCTGCACTGTTCATTTGGTGACAGCCTGACTCCTCTTTAAGGAGTTTCTTGCTAAAATTTACTGGAAAGATCCTATTACTTAGGATGGTCTGTGATATATCCACGAAACAGAAGCATTTTAAAAGGTGCATGTTCTGCAACAATCCTAGCAAAGCTGATCTTTCAGAAACAATCTATGTAGAATAAGGACATCTTTTCACATTTTTAAACAAAACAAAACACACATACACACAAAAAAAAAAACAAAAAAAGGAGGGACTTTCTACTCTGCATTCTCCAATCATCTCTAAGAAATGAGGATTAATAACTAGTTGCCTATAGGCAAGTTATTATAGAATTACCTACTAAAGGATTTCTTCCCCTTCACCTTGCAACACCCAGTTCTGCCTCGAGACAAGGTGTCAGCTTCTGTGTTTTGAAGGATATTTAAAAGTTCATCCAAAGTAGTCACCGTGACAAAGGCAAAGAAATTCAACTGAAATTGTTTCAGGGAAGGTTTTCTTTCCTTAGCAGAAAGATAAGTTCAGGAAGTGCTTTTGTCAATCCCAGTAAGACTTTGACAGTAACATGTAACCTCAGTCCTTGACCCAGCAAGTCTGAGCTGCATTTAATTGGTCTGTCTGCAAAACTATGAAAAATTTCTCTTTGTGTACTGTAAAATAAAATGTATATATTTCATACAGCTGGGAAACAATATCTACTATTCAGAGCTGCTGGCAGCACAACAGAGCACTTTCCTTGTTAAACTCTCTGAAACCATCGCCTTTTTTCCAGCCCTGCTTTTAGGTGCACTGAAGAAGCCAAAAATATAAAAGTCAACAAGTGGAAAGCATAATCACTGGAAAACTCAAAGGATATAAATCATTCTTAGGAGAAACACAACATTTGGTGAAAATCCTAAGAACCTTGCGGATTTGTCTGGGTTGGTTTGTGGAGCTGGGGAAGGACCTATCAGAAAAAAAAAAAAACCACTGCACAGCCACACTGAAACCAAATCCTCATCTCTGTCCTGTCCATTTCTTTTTTTACTCGACTTACTGGCCTTCCTCAGTTTCAAGCTACTTGCCATAAATCCACAACTAGCAGTCATGTGGACTTTTATGAGATAAATCTCAGTATAACTGGGAACCCAGTTTATTTTTAAAAAACTAAGCTTTTCAATACATGATCAAATAAACATTCAAAGATGAGGAACTTAAAGAGGAAGAGACACAAGCTTTCTAATCTCTAATTCTCATGTCTGTCAGTGTGAGTTACCACGGCAGCTTTAACACACACTGAACTTGTGGCCATTTTTATGGCTGGAAACAGGACGGGTTGAGGTCTATCAACGTTACAGATCGAGTCAGCCAACAAATCCATGCCAGGAGACTCTCTCGTGGAGAGGCTGGAGTAGCTACACCAGTCACATAAAGATGTAAACAAAGGTAGCAACAGGACTTATTTCACTGCTGAGACATAGCTCCCCAGGGCGTTTTGCTGGCAACAAGATCTTAGTAATGGCGGGGGGGATGTGGTCTTCCCAGTTTCCACTTAATATACCCAAAACTAGTAAAATTTATAGCACAGGCTGAGCCTGAGCTGTATAAAAACATAGTCGCTGAAAATTTGAAAAACATTGGTTAAAAGGAGAAAAATTATTATTTAAAGGACGTCAGTATTGATAAGAAATGTAGACTTTTCCTTGACCCCATACTGATCCAACAATAAAATGCCTGTTTTAAAAATCACCACCTCATAGGACTGAAAACAGTAATACAACTTCAACTTCTTCCAAGCCCTCATTTGCAATCAAATGACAAAGAAACAGGTAAATTAGGTGTGTCCTGTACAGAAAACACATGTGGAAGCGATGCACATCATGTGTAAATTAGATCTATCTTTATTCTTACAAATACCTTCAGATGCAGCAATAACTAACTGGAGAAAAGGATATTCCTGCATGCAAGCTCTGCCAAGATGCAAGACCATTTTGAGTCTTTAAAGCAGCTCACAATTTTAAAGATGCTGGCAGTAGAAAGGCAGAAAAAACCAAAAGTAGCAGTGCCTTACTGCTAAGTGACTTGGACAACATTCTGACACAAGTCTCCTTATTGTTTTTAACTTAAGCACAGGGAAATAAAATGGTAACAGTAACGATCAGTAAGCATTAGGCCCATTTTTCTTTAATCCTGGGCAGGAAAAGAACATTCCCTTAAGTATTCTTTGGGTGGGCACCGAACAAGTGCTAAAACCACCCACTCCTGTTTCTCCCTGGATGCTGTTTGGTGCTGCTCAGAGTTAAATGGCAAAGCACTAGCATTTATACAGTTTTTTATCTTCAAGCATTGGTATGAATTGAAGGGATTTTTTTCAGCCTTTTGTAGGTGTGTGATAGTTACACGATGCAGAAATACAGGCTGCTGAACACTAATTAGAAACAAACCCCTAAAATACATATTCCATTTGCTTTAGAGCATCAATTATAAAACCAGATGTTAGAGCCAGATGTCAAAGAATTGTTTTTCATAAGCCACAGCTTATAGCCATGTAGCCTCCATTTATCATTTCAGATGGGAACATTTAATTTGACAGCACACATTTTGGTTAATAGCCAGTTTCAACATTAGCACTTGTTTTTGCAATTTTATGTAAAGGGATGCGATAAAACTGTCTATAATGAAAATTCTGTTATTTCAGTACCTCAGCATTTACAAATCATGTCTATCTGTGCACAAGCTGAAAATGTTTTACACACTTGTGAATGTCTGCAGTATGTCTCAGAGGCATAGTTCTTTCTACATGCCAGCTTATTTAATATATGTCTACTGATAGAGTTTGCTGCCTAGAAGCCGTGCTCCTCCTTCAAGGCATTTATCTTAAGAGAACAGAAAATAAAACGTCTTTGCTCCTGTGTTTCTTGAAGATTACAAAACTTTGTTGATTTCAGTGGGAAATTTTGGTAAAAAAAAAAAAAAAGGCATTCTGTTACTTTTGGTACATGGTCTAAACAGAAATTTGGGCCTAAAACTCTCAGGGCAGCCTATATTTCACAACATAAATCCTGTCTTCTTGTATTCTTCTTGCATTCCTAGGTAAAATCTATGCCAGGTCTTCAGCTGCTGTCAGGCTGGCACAGATCCAGTGACTTCAGCACTGTATTTAAGTTTCTTATATATTTGACAGAAAAAAAATCTATCTGTTCTGGAGCCAGAAATAGTAAGGAAGGGATACCTGGCATACCTTAAAAATCTGCCAATAGATACCAATCTGCCCTGATTTTTGCCCTGAAGGTGAACAGTCGCACTACAAGACTTCTATTGAGAAAAACTGGGTAATCATATCGAATTATGTGGTAAATTTGTGAAAAGAGCAAACTAATTTTCCTTCTGACTAAAGCCAGGATTTGACTCTCCAGATTGTGAGAAGACACAAGTACACTATTTCAACCGTGACATTTCAGGTTTGAATTATTTTGTCCAGACGGCAAAACAGATTTTTTGGCTGCCAATCACACGTTTTCGAACCCAGACGTTAATTTTAGAATAAAATCCTCGAGAAGTAAAATCAAGATGTTTAATGCAGCCCTATCAGAAAGACGTATTATATGTGCTGCCTATAGTTGTGAAAAATTAGGGAATGGGCATTTTGATTACTCCTGTTCATAAATCAAAGAATGTAATGAACTAATACAGAAAGAGGAACATACAGTATCATCTATCAAGTAACGCCTACAAATGAGAAATGGAGATGAAACATAACACACCTTTAATTCTTCAATGGGAGGCATGGCCAGATCACAGACTCCAACTGCTAATAAGAAAAACAGAGTCTCCTAACTGCAGATTAACATAGAAATCACGGCCAACATCCTTCCTTTCATCCTGACATAGAAGAAACCATACATGCCGGCTTTACTTTGCTGCTAAAAAGGGCTTCAGAACGTTTCTAAGAGAAAAAAAAAAAGCACAACTGAATTGGTTTTTTTCGTCTAGTCTTACCTGACCAGCCATAGCATCATTTTTTTCTAAAAAAAAAAAAAAAGAAGGAGAGAGAGAGAGAAAAGAGAGAAAGAGAGAAAGAGAAACAAGCAAACAATAAGTGGGGTAATAAGTGTAGCTTACCTGGTTGCCTGCTAGTTTCCTTAGTAAGCCAGAAATGGGAATTCCTAACCTTCTTTCTGTTTCACAGCTCTAAGTCAGCACCACCACTCAGAGGACCTGGGAATCAAAGGGCCCCGGACTCTTGGGGCCCTCAGCCTAGGAAGGCTTTGCCATACAGGCTGCATTGAGGGTGGTGGCTTCAGGTCAGAAACAGCCAGAGATCCCAAAGGCCACGTGCATCCTGACAGCGGGGCTGAACACCTGTGTTAGCTCCTCCATACAGTTCAGAGGCAGAAAGGCAGAAGTGCTGGACATAACCATGGCTCAAAGAGCCTTCCAGATTCTGAGCTGATGAGAATAAGAATGTTAAGATTTCTCCTGTGAAATAAATGTTTTCACTGGGGTTTTTTGTTGGCTTGTCTTTTTTTCCTGTCTCAGAGACTGGAAGTCCCACCTATTAGAATTGGTGGAACACCAGTCTTACTCCTGCTGGGCAGCATGCAAGCAAAACAAAAACAAACATATTATTTCAGTAAGTTAGCAGATCAGAACTTACTATTGAGTTCTCTTTCCAGTTCCTGAAGAAAACCAATATTGAAACAGAGTTATTCACACATTGAAAATTCTGATTTTTCAACACCCTGTAGCAGTAGCTACAGCTACAGGGTACAGCTCAAGGCTTTTGAGCAAGTCTCAGTTCCTTTCAAGATTTTGGATATTTGTATACAAATATACCATGAAGAGACTGAATTCGATAGTGAACTTTTGATACACACAAAATATTGTTCTGAGACAGGAAAATGCCTGCATACAGTAATTGTAATTACTGGTTTCAGTTGTTATGATCTGGCAAAAGGCTTTCAGTGCCTTACATCTGCTAATGTTACAGGAGAAGGGCATTGCAGCTTAATTAACTTGTAAACAATGTAGAGGCAATGAGAAACTAACATTCCACCTTTTCACACAGATTGTGCATGTTCAACAGCTCTAACATTCAGATCATTAGCCCCCCAAAAAAGTTGTTTTTCCAGTCACTGACATCCATGTTTTTATTTCAGCAGCCATAACACTCTAATGGCTAAATGGGTTTGCTTTCCCAGAGTGTCTGGGAAATGATTTTGCTAATCTTGGTTCACAAACTCATTACCAAACTGAATTCCAGCATCTTTTCTAGTGTCTAGCCAGAATATCGAGTTTCAGACACCTTTCACTACTCCTTATTTATGTAATTCTTTATTAAACCTGCATTTTACAGCCTTGTTTTACAACTTGGGCATATTAAGTAACAAGGTTCTGGATAACTGGAAAAAATTCAGCAGCAGCTTGAGAGGCACCACGGATTCGGGATGGAAGTGTAAAATAATTTGCAGAGCAGCAATACACACAATGCTGGCAGCAGAGCCATTCGATGTTGATGCAATTCACGTGGCTGCTGCCGTGTGCTTTCCATTTTACACAGGAAGGTGCGTTACATTCCTTCCCATCTCACGTTAGTCCAGGAATTTATTTCTGAGGAATAACTGTTTCAAGAGTAATATCAAATTCCCACGGCAAGATGACTGGCACAGCAGCTAGATAATCTGCATTTATGAAGCACTGCAGATGTTTGGAACACATTAACTTGCTGAACCTTCACCATCCTTTCCAAGGCAGGCAGAAGGGAATGCAGTACAAGCACGGTCACGTGGCAGCCAAAGGAGTGCACCAGGTACAAGGAAACAGGGAAAAACTCCTCTCAGAGGACAAGGGATAAGAGCACCATCAGCACAAGAGGCAAATGGAAAATCACTATTAGGGATCAGGGAAAAAAACCAGCTCTAACAGAAAGGGTGGTCACACAATGGAACAAGGTGGTTTGCTATGAAATCTCCATCCTTGGAACAACTCAAGAATTGCTTGGGAAAGGCCCCAGCCATCTCAGCCGACTTCTAAGCTGCATTTACAACAAAGACAGCTCTGCTGTGACTGGCTTGGACCAGACAACTTCCCCTTCCAGCCTAATTTATTCCATGATTTGATCTCACTCTCCACCCCACATTCAGGATTCCACAGTTTGAGAACAGAAAAGGGAAGCCTCTGCTGTGGAAAGGGGAAAAACCTTTTCCGCCACAGACCACAGAAGAAGGGTGTCGGGCTGAGCAAGACAGAAGCAGCTTCAGCAGCACACCCAAAATTCTTTTTCCTTTTTAATGCTTGCTCTATCCTCTACCCTCTTAGAGAAAGACTGAAATTATAAACTTCATCACTCTAATTTCATCTCCTCAAACAGTATTTTTCTGGAAAGTGCTACAACATGCTCAGTTTCCCATGGAATTCTGAAGGGCAATGACCACCCTGCAAACTGAAGAATCTCTACAGCTGGAGGTATGCTGGATCCAGGAAGCCTATCCTATTCTACCTTAAATCCATCCCAGTGAAGATAGCATTTTAAAAAATCGCTAGCTTTTGAAAATAGACTTTTGCCAATTAAATGTCTGGCCTGTGCAACAGCTATAAGATGAAGACTTCTGCATTTTCTTTTTGCTCCTTCAAAATCTCAGTTTGACATATTCTTTTTAAAAATTTCAAGTTATCTACTGAAATAATAAAAAATTTCAAGTGTCCTAAAGAAGAATCTAATTTCAATTTTACTGCTGCAGTAAAATTAATAATTCCAATCAAGCACTTTCCCTACAGCTCACAAGAAGATTAGAATTGCGTTTAAAGTGTAAAATAGTTTTATCTTATCAACTAATCTTATTAAACTAAGCAGTAAAGGTTTCTATCACTTCAATGTCTATTTAGGTCTCACAAAGAAGGAGAATTCTTAAATATTTAAAATTGAAAAAAAACATTACTTTGTTTCATTTCGGTTCTAACAGTATTTAATGAGTTGGTGGTGTGCTTGCTCAAGTGTAACTTTGAGAAAATTAAATCAAATACAGTAATGCAAACTGATAAGCTGCAGAGTGAAAAAAAAATTTATAAATTCTCACTTACAGAGATGTTATTCAAAAAGTTATTACCACTTTTAGTTATCACAAGCAAACAGCTGGCATGTAAAATTGCTAGTTAGTGACCAAAAGTATACACAGATCTGTTATTTAAATTTATTTTAGCCTGGAAATGGGCTCTTGGAATGAAGGAAACCTATAACTAATTGATTTGTGCACTCTAATTTGTTTATTTCAGTTAGAACATAAACATTTCATACATTCCTGAAAGACCTTGCAAGGAAATTAACTGAGAAATGATGATGTTTCTTGCTTGAGTATTTTATCATTGTTTATTTTATTACTGCTTTTTTTTTTCCCCACTGGATATATGTAATATGCAAAAGTTCCTGTTATTGTAATACAGATACATAAACAAACTACTTTGGCTTTTCCCTGACTCCACTGCAAAGAAAAATAAAATAGAATTTCACCTATTGTCAGAGTTATGCATGGTTGTATTTTTTCAAAACTACATTTACTACAGACCATACATGCGGGAATTCAGGTCAAATCTCATTCTGCCCATCCACTTTTCTTTCTGTCACACAGACTCCCTTTATTTCCTCCTGACATTTCCCAAGCTTTCTTGATGCTCGGAGCAGCACCACTGAGGAGCTGGGAAGGATTATCCCAACCTATAACAGAGCTCCATCATAAAAATGGACATTGTTCTGACAACCACTTAATGAGAAATTAACAATATATAACCTGAAACTTGAAATAATTATTTCCCAACATTTTAAGTTGAATTTTAAAAAAAATTATTTAGGTTTCTTAATACCAAGAGGGCTCACTTTGAATAAATACCACTGTCTTTAGTCCCATTTTACTTCATTTTTATTTCATTTTTTTTACTTTCATTTTTCTAGTACTTGGAAAAAATCCCAACATTTTGAAGCTTATAAAGCAAAAGGTAATTGTATGCCAACATCATTCACAAAGCACCCTACTGCAAGGCTGGTCTCACTGTCTGTATACAAGTTAGAGAGCAAATAAACATTTTAAACTGCAATCCAACTGTAAATGTAAGCCTTTCTCAGTGCAGCCTGACAGTAGGTTTTGCTCTTTGTGTGTATATGCATGAACATTCATATAAAACCCAGAGGCAAAAGCACTAGGAACAGCACTGGGAAGATTCAACAAACCTAGAGAGAACCACATAAATCTTTTTTTAATGTCTTCAAGTTCAGAAGTCAGAAAAAACTGGAAACTGCCATGTTCAATTTTTGCATAACCCTTATTTCATATTAAGAGTAAAAATTAGAGTCTAATCATTAATCTGGGTCTCTCAAGAATGTACCAAGGCTAAACACAGAAACCAAACTGTGCAAAGGGAATGGCCTGAAGTTGTGTCAGGGGAGGTTTAGTTTGGATATTAAAAAAAAGTTTCTTCCCCTGGAGGGTGTCTGGGCACTGAACAGCCTCCCCAGGGAAGTCGTCACAGCATCAAGCCTGACAGATCTTAAGGAATGTTTGGACAACGTTCTCAGGCCCAGGGTGGGATTCTTGGGGTGTCCTGCACAGGGCCAGGAGTTGGACTCGATGATCCTTGTGGGTCCCTTCCAACCGTGGATATTCTGTGATTCTGTGCAGGCCCTGGGCTGAAGGGCTTCAGCAAGTTCCCATGTCCCTTTGTGGAGCATTGTGACTGAACACAAAATCTGAGTGCACTGCACCTATTCCACAAGCCAGAAGGGACAATCCAACCCCCTTGGATTACAAGGAGGTCAGCCTCCTTGTACCACAGATCCTGACTTTCACCCAGGTACACAAACACTGAATTTTGCATCTTGTTACTAACAGCAGGGAAGGTCGGTGGCGGTGTGTGCAATGCCAGATGCTGCCGGCAACAGAAGGACACTGATAAGCCGAACAGGCAATGAAAATCTGTATCCTTCAGGAAGAACATGATCCTGAATACTTAAAATTGTTCAGAAGCTTCATTTGAGACTGCAGGTAATACTCTGATTTTCCTTGAAAGAGGCTGACCCAAGCCATATGCCCGATGCGTCACGGAACAACCTTTGATTATTTTAAAGAATAAATGAATCAATTAACTGGGCTCTTAGAGCTGCCTAAAGAATGAATTAGGACCAGTTAGTATGACTTAATGCTCAATTGTTTAATGATTTTAATAAAATATATTACAACTATGCTTAAACTTCTAGATCTAGAAGTTTTTGTTTTTCCAAAAGTAAAGACAGAGCAAGTAAAATTCTGCCTTAAAAAATGTATGTTTTTTATGCAGACCACAACCAAAGCAAACACCCAGATTCAGCCTCGAGTGCCCCCAGATTTAAGAGATCAAAGGCACACCCTGAATCCTGTTGGTCCCATGACAATCCCAATTCAGACCTTGCCAAGGAGCAAAGTGAGACACTTGAAGGGCCCAGTGTCCAACAATACCTTTTACAAATTGCAGCTTCACTTTATAATGATTCTGAGCAGACATGTCACTAACCATGACCTCTTCCAAAATTTCTGAGCACCTACAGAAAACTAGACTACTTTTTCCTCCAGCACTGGGCTCTCCTCATCTACGTGTGACCTGTTCCTGACTACCACACAGAGTTTGGTTCTCTTTCCCTGTACGTGAAGAAACCCACCCGCTTTCTGATGGGGATGCATTTCAAACGCTGGCACGAAGAGCATGTCGGGAGCTCCTGGCTGAGAGGAGCTTGGAAGCAAACATGGAGAGAGCTGCAGGAAGGGAGCTGGGCTCATGCATGACTTTTCCACACACTTTGGTAAGAATTTTAGGCTTCTCCAGACAGTTGGGAAATCCCGAATGACAGATGATCCATTTTTATTACCCTTACATTTCCATTGTGAATATAACTCATATTGGACTTGTTGCAAAAAAGCACCACGCTCAAAGCCAAAGAAGATGTAGCACATTTCAAAACAGTCTTTTTCACATCTCTATGGTTATTCTAGGAGGAGTTAATGTAAAAAGTAGCCAGGATGACATCTGCATTAATATATACATGCAGCACCTATGGGTTTACTCATTAATTAAAGCAAGAGCCTTTATGTCATTTGTACAGCGTGAGGTAAAGAACATTTTTCCTGTCTGTATAAGCTTTGGTACACCAGTTTCCTCCCTAAAGAGCACATAATAGCTACATTTAAGTAAATCAGGTCAACATGTCCTCCTTTATTTTATGTTAAGGTAAACTAGCCTTCCTGTCCCACTGCAGCCTAATTTTTCTTTATAGCTATTTAAAACCTATTATAGGTTAACATTAACATTCAGACTGCTTCCTGCACTGTCTGATTTTGCTAGATGATAAACTTAATAGCACTTAGTGACAGACAGCAACCGAGAAGCTGGGGGAAGGGGGAATTTCATCTCCAACAGCAGCCTACAACATTTATAGCAGTTTAATAACAACATCAATAAAAAGGCAGATCTACTGTAAAATGCCTGCGGTGGCAATTACTCTCGTTTGTTTACTTTGGCCGCAGCCACCAGAGAGCAGGATCCATTCTGCTTACCAAGCACCACCTCTTCTCTTCCAGTCAGTCATATCCCACATCTGGACAGGGAGAAGCACAGCTCAGGGTGGGGATCAGGAAAGTTTAGAGGACGGATACCATACTGCACCTGGCACAGACCACGTTTCTCTAGCACACAGACGTTCATACCGCTGTTGTGGCAGGATGCATTAGCATTCAATGGTCCGCACACAAACTATAACCTTGGAAAAGACATTACCTCACAAGAAAAAAATCTTGCACTGTATTCATTTTTCAAGACTGAATTAAGCCTGTTTTGGTTAAATGTGAATATCAGTAGTTTCGAAACCCAAATCTGATGCATATGTCACTCTATAGTGCCTCAGAGGTTCAATCAAGGGATGTTTAAAAGCTTTCTGCTGGTAGCAGGCAGCAAAAGTCACTCAAGAGACAAGAGGAATGATTTATCAAGAGGTTTCTGATTCCCAAAGCTGGCATTCAGGAGCAGTTTTGTTGTCAGGATCAGTGTGGCTTCTAGAGACAGCAACTCTGCACTTATGCTCTGAGGCTGCTTTGGAAATATCTTCATCAGCCAAAAGCAATATTTATAGAATGAAAGACCATGTTAGTTACTTCTGCAACACTCAATTTCTAAAGACATTCACACTTAGCTGATACCTGGCTCTTATCTTTCAGGAAAAAAATTAGAAAGACATAGAAAGGAAAACCTTTGTGTTAACAACGACAACTGAAAAACTGGCTGTTCTCTTAGAACAATACAAATGGTGCTAAAATGATTCTAAGATGGTTGTGGGCCTTCCTGTCCTCAGGTCTACTTGGTACAGAGTAAAATGCATGGAATAAAGAGAAGAAATTTCAACACTGTAAGAAATTATGGACTCTGGCATTTTGCTGTGGCTGACAGTTTCCATATGGTCATGGAAAACCAGGAGAATTTATAAAAGATGTTTAAGTGCCTCCTTGTACAGATTTAGCTACTTTGCTTCTGCACATAAGGAGGTGTCACAGAAGATGTTGCTATCTCCTTGCCAAGGAAACCAGACAGGTATCAATCTGTACTCCCTAATGAGCAGCACAAAGCAACCAGTCCTTTCAGATCTCATCCACTTCCTCCTAGAGTTGGACTCAATTATTCTGATGTATCCCTTCCAACTCAGGATATTCCTATTGCATGATAATTCAAAAAGCTATGAGTATCAACTTTCCTCCACATGAAAACAAAATGTCTTGCATTTGTCTTAAAGCCCCCAAAAATATCTCTAGCAAAAAATAAATGCCCATCACAATTCCAGATGGCTGCTTATCTTTTCAGCATATCGTGACTATTTTTTTCATCCCAAAGTATGAGATGAGACCTCAAGATGGACCCATAAGATGGGACAGGAGGAAGCCAGGAGATGCTAAAGAGGGAGATGCTAAGCTGTACATCCAGAAGAGCTCCTCAGAGCAGCCACACAGCACATCTGATGATGACATTTCTAACTCATCTGTGTCCCATGACATGAGAAAAGAACAAAACACTGTCAGGAAAGGAGGCAGAAGTCAACTGTGCGAGTTTCATTCTCAACACTTGATACTCAAAAGTCAGAATAAAGGGTTTATCAAAGAACACCAGCAGCCATGAAAATTTATGCAAGCAGCAAAGACAGGTGCTATGTATGCCCCTCCTGCTTCCCGCCCTCCATGCACACTCAGTTCCAGGATACCATGGCACCCCAGGAAGCTGCACATGCTCCAGAGCACGGTCTCCTGCCTCTCTGATAACCCCTTGGAAAAACATATGGCTTAGCATAAACTAGAGAAAACATAGGAATCTAGTCTAAATCAAGATCTAGGCAAGCCCCTAGCCAACCTGAAATAAGGAGACGCACAAAAGTGCTGTAAAAGCACCTTTCCACTCCACCTCCCTTGAACTCAGCAAGAACTAAGTCCCAAACCTCACCGCTGGAGGCAAATGCGGTTGGTTGGGAAAGGAAAACTAAAGTCACGTTGCAAGCCAGCTCTCCAAGGCTGAGCCCCAGGCGAGGCAATACCTGCAGCACGTGTGCAGGTGGCACCAAGAGAACCTCTGTGCCACGGCCAGCAGGACAGCAGCACAGCGCCAGCCAAAGGGAGCTGACTGAGCGTTGGCTGAGCACCGCCACAGATGGTTTCACCGCCTGCGCCGGGCAGCCAGCCCTGGCCGAGGGGAAACCTGGATGCAGGACAAGGCAGAGAGGGGGCAAATGTTCTACTCTTTCTCAAAACAAGTTGCTGATTTCATTTCGAAGTTTCAGACCCTTTGGATCTAATTAAATTTGAAGAAGGAAATGAGGAGTAAGCAAAATTCTTGGACAACAGGCTGTTTTTTTCAGCTAGCTGGGACCGCAAGCAGTGCATGAAAGGCAGTGTCAGGTGCTAAAGCAAACCTATGTGTCCTTTAACAGCAACGAGAACAGTGTGAACAAGAGAGAGGATATACCTGTTTTAGGAATGTAATTGTTTTATAGGAAACACACCAACCCCAGTGTTCTTCTAATCTTGTTTGTTAATACTCAGGGCTTGTAAATTCCTTCAATCAGGGAAATCAAAGATTTCATCTGATAGCATAAATATTTCTTCCACACCATTTTTAGGGTTTTTTTTTTAGTTCTCAATGTTTATATAAATATCATTTACTGAACACTGGACCTGTGAAGAATTATGGAAACATGCCCTTAATTACCCTGTGCAGGTCGTGCACTAAATCTCATGGCAGAGCAAAGGAGCTTCTGGAAGCTCCTGGGTTACCACCACCTCCAAAACTTGGCAGTAACCTTCCAGAGACTCTCCATGGAGAGGCCAAACAACTGGTCTTAACATGGACAGAACAATTCATCCATGGAGCAAAAGAGAGCATGCTGTCTTGGTATCAATTACTACCAAGTCTGCTGACAATACAGAACAGTAAACAACGCCGATTTCTAATTCATACCTCTTAAACCACAGCCTGAAAACAGAAAAAAAGAATTCTCTGCTGAGCGCTCGAGCAAGAAATTCTTGCACCTTCTTCTACACCACACAAACTACGTGGAATCAGTTCTGAAGTCAGATTTTAATAGCTCTGAGATTTTCTTTCACAGTTGCATTATCGAAGCCCTGTAAACTTCTGGCATCCATAGCATCTTGTAACCATAACCTGCAGAGTTTAAATTTCTCGCTGTGTGGAGAAATACCTAATTTAGTTTGTTTTAAATCTGCTGTGTGTCAACTTCATTTGATCTTGTCAAAGGCTGTCTGGGGAGAACATTGTCAATGGAGTTTTTGTGAAACCTACATAAGAATCTGAAGAGATTACTATACAGTTTGGATGTTAGAGGGATTTCTGCAAATAAAATGCAAATTTTTCAGGTTATTTAACTGATTCAGAACTTTGCTTCAGCTGATAATAGTTCAAGAATTTCCTAGTGTCATTTAGTGGCCCACATAAAAAAAAAAGAAAAAACCCCAAAACTTCTGTCCTTTTCCAAGTTCAAACAGATATTATTTTTCCTTACCCCTGCAGTATGACAAAGAAAGCGACATTCAAAGTCGGTATTCAGAAAGAGCCCTGAGACGAGGCTAGGTGTTGTAAGTAAATGCCCTCTTTCTATGCAGCTGATTTTATTTACTAGATTTCTGTGTCTCTGGTTGTTTATGTTATCTCTGTTACTGCAGTCACTTCCAAATCTTAGTAAAAGTTAGTAATTTCTCCACCTTCATGGGAAATCATGGGGACAAAAAAAAAATAACATTGTTTAGTCCAAGCAGAAACACAGAAACTCAGAAATAAATTCTGAATGTTGGCCAGCTTTAATTTTTATTTAACACACTCCAGTAGTCTCCTCCCCTCTCCTGGTGTGAGATGAGAGCAGATTATCAGATGGCCCTTCATGCACACAGTGACTTGCCCAGGGACAGACCAGGACATCTGAACATGTTCTCCCAGGTTCCACAGCAGCTCACTTGCTGTAGGACCATTTTCCCCGTCTGCTCCAAGCCATTTAGGATACTGCAGCTCGGTACACTATTACAGTTAAAGGACAACAGAGTTGATTTCCAGAGCTGTAACAATTTCCTAGAAGAAGGAGATTTTTAAGAGCCACCCCCATCACATGGGAGGCTTAATGGAGTGGTGAAAGGTCTCATCAGATTTTACCTCTCATGTACTCACTCCCTTATTCCTTAGACTTCATTCTCTACTAGATTTTGGGTAAGTATTTAAAGAACAGAAGGAAGCTTCCTCTTCTTTCAACAGGTTTTTTTAACACCTCAAAAAGGTCAAGAAATCCAGCAATATTCTGCTATAAATGCCTAACGTCCTTCTCGTTCTTTTCACACACACCACCTTTCAAACACGATTGAGCAGTGCAGGTATGTTAGTGCTGTTCTGCATAGCCTTCTGTTACAAATCACCTGAGAATGAAGAGAAACTTAAATGTGAAATATGTCTACTTTTGGTGAACATATATTGGATTTTATATGGTATGAGAGACACAGGTAAAAACTAACACCAATATATTACAGTATTTAGTATCTGAGCAGATTTTTAATAATTCCTTTAAAAAATTGCAGAAATCTTTGCTACAATTCATCTCAAGCAATTGTCCCAGGGCACAAATATTAACAAATAATGATTTGAAGGCAAAAGAAAGCAATATGCAACATGACATATAAAAGGACATTTGGTGACCACTACTAAAGAAGTGAACTTCCTCATTTTCCGACTAAAAAGTTTTAAAAATTCTTCCACACCACTTCTGGTTTCTCCAGACCCAGCTGCCTAAGCAGTTTCATCTTTCTCAAGCTGCAAACCCATCTAGAAGGGACTCTCCAGCCAGCAGGAGAAGAGAAACTATGGCAATGGCTGAGTCAGCAACTACAGCAATGATGTCGCTTCCCAGACTTTCCACTGGAAAGTGATGGTTTCTCTTCTGCAGTGAAAAAAGGACACTCTAATGGTTCCACACAAAACAGGACTCAGCTCAACTACAGCACTCGGGCTTTGCTTAGAGGATCTATTAAAAAAGCAGTGAAACATCATCCCAGCTGTAACTTGCTGTTGTTAAGAGATACTTCAAAAAACACGCAGAGAGCACTTCAGAGTGCTTCTCAGATGAAAAATTACCCCATTTTGGAGCAAGCTTTAGATACTACGATGATGAATTTCATAACCTATCATTTACTAGTCAAAACAAGATTTCATTATCAAGATTCCTGCACAATTACCTTAGTTTATAAAGTTCAAGATCCTTTATGCTTCCGTGCACCATCACTGAGAACATCCAGATAATAAAAACCTTGTTCCAAACTCCCTAGTGACTGGTTTTTCATGTGAACCATAAATAGAGAATATTAAAAGGAAAGAAAACAACTGAAGATGATATAAATTTGGAGAAACCTGCAAGGTAATGGGGGTAATATCTATTGTTTTGACTACAAAATCCATTAAACTACACCTTATGTACAAACATGGAAAAAGACATTAAATAAAAAGAAAGAAAAATTTAAAAAAAAAAAAACAAACCCACAGCTTAGTGTTGGTTTTCTTTTTTCAAAGAAAGCTTCACTTCTTGAAAGCTGTGAGACATGTGTGATTTCTCACCCATTTATAGGACGAGCTTTGAATTTTTATGTATTAGACAGGTTCTTTGCTTCCTATAACTCTTCTGTAACTTTCACATACATAGAAAAAAAGGGGGTTAGTTCCCCAAAACAATGACTTCAAACAAGTTTGTAACCACTCAATACACCCCACACAAAGTACAGACATGGTCAGACTTCCATTTCTCCACAGTTCAGGCCCAGATCAGAAAAAACACACTGACATCTGTCAAAATTTCATCTGAGTCAAAGCACAATTGTGACAGTCATCAAATATCTAAAGATATAGCAAAGTCACATACAGTACACAGCTACTTAAAAATTCTTTAATTATTAAGTGGAAGATTGCTGATATTTTCATCTAATCTTATTTTAAGTTAATCAATGCTCCAATGCACAGATTGTATGCTAAAACTTGTATCATTGAAAGTATTTCTGAAAAAGCTCTGAAATAATGAGAATTTCACCTGGTTTTAAAATGCTTTCACCAAAACGTACACCATGTCCTTAGCTAACCAGAACAGGCAAAAGGCATTAAGCAACAGAGATCTTTATTATCACCTATGTGCCCACGGAAAAAAAGTGCAGGACAACATCTGGAACAAGCTGGACACTATCAGGAGTTTGGATAAATCCTTTATTTCAAGTGAAGGCACATGAAAACCATGGACCTAAGTGTGGCAGGGCATATCACCCCTCTCCCACAACAGATGGCCAGTGCAGACAGGAGAGTAACCCAGGTGGACAAGGTCCAGCAAGTATCCTCTCCTGGTGCCAAAAGTCTGCCAGCTTCACAGACGTGGGAAGAGATAAACAAACACAGGTGACCAAAAGGCCTGTTTTTACACTATAAAAGTACTACAGTTTAACACAAAGGCAGAAGTATCTTACACCCTCCTTGAGAACACGTGAGAAGATTTCTCCCCAAAGCTGGACGCAGATTTGAGGTCACTTTCCTGGGAACTGAGAAAGAGGATTTTCAATGTGTACTCCATCAAGATTGGATGGTAAGAAACATTGAATCCTAAGTTATACTATTTCTTAGCTAGCTGTAAATTTAATGGTACCTTTAACTCTGCACGTGTAATACTAATATCCCCTTTTTGTCTTATCCCTGTGTAGTAATAGTCTGTTTTAAGTCTTATGTCTGTTAGTTTTGTGTCTGTAAATAAATAATCAATTCTATAACAGACCGAATCAGTGATTATTAAAGAACTTGTGGATAAGAGTGGATCCTTGGGGTGCTGGACACCTCAGTAACGCAACTGCCTGCTGCCAGAGGCCTGGGCAAAAGGCAAGAGGTGATTTAAACCCACATCATCCATTCGTAACACTAAAACCAGCCCACATTCTGAACTTTTCCAAAACTGTGACATTGAGAGCTGCATTCCAGCCACATACACTTTTTTAAATTCAACAACCTACAATAAAAAGATGGTTTTACACTAAGAAAATTTACTCTTCATGACAAAACCACAAGTGTTTCATTCCTTAAATCACAGACACATATCACCATATTCTTTGGCTGTGGCTGCCTGCCCTTTAGCTCTCCTCATGTTTGTCCCAACCACCTTCCACAAACTCCTACCCCATCATCCCCACCACACAGAGACAGCCCAGTTGCCCACTGGTAAATAGATATTTATACATATTTAGACAACATGAGGAGAAAGGCCAGTCCCCATGCTGGGGCTCTTGTTTCCTGTCTTCCCACTTGCATGTGAAGTTTAATATGATGATGGTTTCCATTTTTAGAGGACAATTTTCTGAGCTACTATGCAGATCTGAATCGTCTGTAAATAACAATGTCTTTAGCTTGGCATCAACTACTTTCTCTGCAGCACTAAACTTTGTTCTTGCCCTAATGACTTCTCAGCCATAATTTTTCCCAGACTCTGATAATACTAAATTTAGATCACCACAGGTATTTTTTATTATATTCTCTGGCATCTTTGCACTACAACCATTGCCTTACATTAGCTGCACTGAGTGCCATTCCTTTATTCCCATAGCTGTTTTTCCAAGAGTGCTTTAACATCTAATTATGTGAGCTAATGCACAAGAAAAAAATACTTTTTTTTTTTTCAGATGCTCATATGTATATAGTCATATTGTTAAACAGATTTTACCTGCTTTCATCCACTTATGCTTTTTTGAAAAGTAACTGAAATGGGATCATTTAGACTTCATTTTCACACAGGATTACAAACTTAAATACAACAGATGTTTATTTAAGATTGGAAAAGAAAAAAAAAAACAAAAAAAAACCCCCAAAAAAACAAAAAAAAACCCTCCAAAAAACCACCAAACAAAAAAAAAATCATTTGAAAAGAGGAAAAAAGAAAACATTGGAAATCAAAAGTGCTCCATAGGCAAATGCAGTGATCCTCAGTTTTTGACATGTATTAAAATCTTAAAAAATTATCAACAGTTTGACCAAAAAATTGTTTCCAATTTGTGGAATTAAGTCAGATGCAAAGAGCACTGAACCCAAATCTTCTTTTTAACATACTTCAGGGGGCTCTGAATTAGACTATAGGTAACAGCCGGCTTTGACTTGTTTTGGTTTCATGTTCTTTTGTACGTTCAGGCTATTCAACAACCACAACTCTTTGATAATGACAGTTATCCTTGTCCTTTATTAGGAATGACTGATTTTTACTCTACATCTGTGTCCCTTCCTAAACCTACCACAGTAAAAGAACTACTTTTCAGCCTGGTCTAATGGGACAATTTTTCTAAGATTCGGACTTCCGAAAGTTACGTAACACAGGACCAACATCAAATTCTGTTAAGACGAGGGGCTTAAAATTAAGCAAAGGCTTCAGACTCGACAAATCCCCCAGGGTCTTATGGGGGAGACGATCACCACTGATGACCTGTAGTAAGACCTAAGCCTACTCAAGCCCATCAACCTGCTGATGGACCTGTTCCCATTCCTGTGCCTCCCACTACCGCCGTGCCCGACACGGACAAGGTCCCTGTGGGCACCCCCAAGGACGCCCTCCCCGACCCAGGGGAGCGGGCACGCACAGAGCAGTCATGGCGCGGTCACAGGCGCTGCTGTGACATCACAACCCAGGCCGCAGGACTCAAGCCGGCTGCGCACCAACACAACCTCCAGAGTCGAGGAGACGATCGCAGCGAAGGAGCTCGCCCAAGGCTACTGAGCGAGTTCGGGTGCCTCTGAGGCAGCTCATACGCATCTCTCTTCACTCAAGGAAGGACTGGTACACCTTGTACTTAGGAAGAGAAAGTCCGGCAGTGCTGCGGCACAGACCAGGCGCTCTTCCGTATCCACAATGGCGCAGAGGGACGCTGCTGAGAAGCGTCCTCCTGAGAAGAAAGGTGAGAGCGAAGTCTCCCTCCCCACAGCTCCCCACGGCTGGCAGAGGGGCCGCGGCCAGGAGCAGCGGCCAGGGGAGGCAGGAGCTCCACACAACGACCCGGGGGCAGCGGCCCTCCTCTCGTGGGCCAGCGGGGCCAGGCCGGGCTGTGGGCACCTGTGCCTGCCCTGCCTTTGAGCCGGCCCAGCAGGGACAGAGGAGGGCCTTGGGGACGATCCTGCAAGGACACTTCCCCAGCCTCGCGGCAGAGGTGCTCACGCCACTTGCTCTTTCTCTCCGATGTACACGCTGTGTCGCCGGCAGAGGCGGATCCGGGCAGCAGCAGCAACCTCTCCGGACGGTGCAGGCCGGACAAGGCGCGACGCCGTCCATGGAGTCAGCGAGCACAAGACTCGGGCAGCCGGGCAGGAAAACCCATAAGGCTGAACCGTGTGCCCTTGCTGCGTGCTGTGACCAGCAGCCCCAGCACCGCCAGTCAGGAGGTGTCACGGCAGCCCCAGGGCACGGTGGCGGTCAAGAGGAGCAGCAGCCTCCCCAGCCGGCGGCAGGGCTCGAAGCGGCGCTACCCGGAGGGAGCCGCAGAGCCACTGACACCCGAGGGCCCGCCGGCGAAACGCCGCAGGATTGGCGATGTGGGAGCCCCGAGCGCCGAGACCAGCAGCTCCAGCAGCGCCCGTCAGGCGGCGGCGAGGCTGTCCCAGGACGCTGAGTCAGCCAGGAGGCAAGCAGCTCCATACAGACCGCCATGGCTCGTCCCCGGCTCCCTGACAGACAACTGTTCTCAGCCCGGGCCCGTCCGCATGAGTCACGTCTGGCGGCCACAGCGGCGGGCAAAAAAGCCCTACAGTCGGCCTGACAACCGACTGAGCAGGACGCGATGAGCACCAGCCCCAGTGCTCATCCCCCTCACCCCTCAAAGTTTTCTGCCCGTTTGAACTGGGAGATCCCACATTCCTTTTTCCGGTTTTTATAAATGCATATTATAAAGTTGGCTTTTCGCAAATATTAAGATAAATGGTATACAGTGTTAGGAATGCTTTTTGCTGTGTGGATGTAGTTTTCTTTCTTTTAGCAAAACTTAGCAAGTGTGTTTCAACTGCCCGGACGGGTGAGATAACCTCCAAGTGGACGAGAGAATGAGGCCCAGAGACTATTATCAACTCGCTGCGTAAAGTACAGAGGGACCCAGAGCTCCTATCAGGGCTCCACGAAGAGACCTGAAGCCATTATCAGCATTAATCGTGAAGGACGAAGAGGCCACGCTGTTATCAACCATCATGGTCTGGAGAATTAAAAGGACCAAGCCCACAATCAAGACAAATAAAAACCACAAGACCAAGAAATGCGCATGCTAAAAAGGCGGACCCAAGGCGTGGCCATGCAGAATACTTCCTGGAAAATATTGAATATGCAG
The DNA here is from genome assembly GCA_013397115.1 of Edolisoma coerulescens. NCBI lineage: Eukaryota > Metazoa > Chordata > Aves > Passeriformes > Campephagidae > Edolisoma > Edolisoma coerulescens. The sequence continues at coordinate 691,222 of VWZW01006377.1, read as the reverse complement.
CAAGGACAGACAGTAAAAATGGTATAAAAAGGGACTACCCCGGACATCAGGTGTGCTCTTGGCAGAGTGCCAAGGCACTCGGCCGTTACCTCTTTGCTTTCTATTTTATGTCTCTTATTGTCTCTTTATTAAACTTTAAAACTCCCACAGGAGAGTGAACCTTGTTTTTTACACGGTCGTCTTGCAGCCTCCTGTGGCTGACCGCCAAATGGAGGCCCCGGTTCAGTGAGACACTCCAGCACGTGTGTGCCCTCAAGGACTCGGCGTGCCCCGGGGCAGTGCTCCCTGGCAGGTGAAGCACTGGCCTGGAGATGCCAGCCCTGCTTCTGCTCTCCTGTCAACCAGGGAAAATCCAGAAGGCAAAGGACTGCGCAAAAGGGGCGTGGAGATGACCCAGGAAATCTGCAAGCATTCCTGGCTCAGGCAGCCCTGGTCAGAGGGCACAGCTCTGCTTGCTGCAGGTCCCCAGGAGGAAAAAATCATGGCTGCACCAGGATTATTCCCCTCCCAGACCAGCCCAGGCACTGCTCCATCTACCATTGCTGCCACTGGGGTTGCACGTACCAGCCTGGAGGAGAGTTACTGGGATAGTGCAGCTGATGCTGGGAAGGCAAAACTAAACCCTACCCGTAAAAATACACTGCATGGATGGCCTGAGACTGACTCTTGGACTGAGAAGCAGAGAGTTTCCTTATTTTTGGAAGATTTTACGCAAGTGCCAGCTCAGCTTGGAGGAGCGATGGCAGAGAAGCTTGAGGGTGAGGCACCAGCTTCTGTCATGGTGGTAGCCCTGACTCGTGCCTCGCTGGGAACACTGGTTTACCTGACAGGCACATTGAGACATCTCTTATTTCACACCCAAACTACAATTTCCCCTTCGCTGGGGTGCATTTCCCCCAGGATGAGTCTCAGCCACTGCACTTGCACAACTGCCTTGGTTCCCTGAACACCCTTGGGAGCTCTCCCAGGGGCTGAATAAGCGTGATCTCATATTTTGTTGCTAATAGAGGCAAGTACTGCTGTGTGCACTCAAAAAAAAAGGATTTTTAAAAATCACATTCTGGAAAATGCACCCATCACCAGGCAGCAGGAATGGGTTTCTTGGAAAATCAGGGTCTGTTCCACTTCCACACAGGTGCTCTGCAGAAGGAATTTTAAAGAAAAAAACTACTTTTTTTTTCTCTTAAATGACCGATTTTTGGTGGTTTGGGCTGACTCTGTTTGTCTTGTGCCATCGGGATGAAGCTCCATCTGAACAGGAGGAAGGCCACCTTTACTATGTGGGTGAATGGGCACTGACTGCCCAGGGAGGCTGTGGAGACTTCTTCCCTGGAGGTGTTCAAATGCCATCTGGACAAACTGCTGAATAACGTGCTCATGGGTATCATGCTGGAGCAGGGAGGTTGGATGAGATGGTCATAAAATCATACAGTGGTTGGGAGGGACTTCAAATGTCATTTAGTTCCAACTCCCCTTCACCAAGCAAGGACATCTTCAACTAGTCAGATTGTTCCAAGCCCCATCCAACCTGAAATGTTTCCAGGGATGGGACATCCACAGCGTCTCTGGGCAGCCTGTGGCAGAGACCGCAGCATTTTTACCACCCTCGCTGTAAAATATTTCTTCCTTATAGCTAATGTAAATCGTCCCTCCTCCAATTTAAAACAATCACCCCTTGTCTTATCACAGTAGACCCAGCTAAAAACTTTGTCCTTGTATCCCCCTTGGGCACCCCCCTGGCACCTCCCAGGATTAGAAAGCAATTAGCTGAATTAAAATTAGAAATACACTGCATGCAACAAGGGGAAAACTTGTGGCTTTTCAGCTCCTGCATGCCAGGTGGTACTGGCACCATGTGGCTCTTGGCCAATAGCTGCATCACTTCCATCACCTGTGCTGAAAGTGGGACAAAATCTGCGTATCCACCCTGGCACCAGCAGCCTGTTGGCTCATCCTTGAGGAGCAGCAGGGCTGACAGGTAACAAAAAAAATACTTGGAAGTTGTGGCTTGTAAAAGAAATACAACAAAAAGTGGAAAAATGAACCCAGGTTACCAGTTTGGAGACTGAAATAAAGAGAGCTGCCAGTACTGCACAGACCCCAGCAGCAGAGGACTGCGGTGCTGGAGGGAGTTCCCAGTTACGCTGGGAACTCTAAAATCAAATGCAGAGCTCCAGGAAAGGAGCGAAGGCCGAGCTCCAGTACCAGCCTTCCTCCAGCCTAATCCAGAGAGGAAAAAGCACTGTGGTCCTGGGACAGGGCTTTTTATAGGGTCTTTGTCCCGCCCAGGAGCGCCCCTGCTTGCCCTCCGCCCCGCCCCCATGGTCTCAGGTAATTGGTGGAGTCTTTGAATGAAGTCACTCCTTCCCACCAATGGCTCGGGTGTTGTCTAGGGGGTGGTTTTTTGGCGGGAAGGAGCCGCATTAGTATGCATGGTTACCATGGAGCTCGGTGACAGAGGAGGGGTGGGGGGGATATTTTTAGGAAGTGTCTCTTAATATGCCTGGTTATCTGGAGAAGCCTTCAGTCCATTCCATAAATTAAAACTTACTTAAATATACATAAAACATCAAATAAATACAGAAAATACATTTTTTCAACTTAAAGGAACATGAACTTACATGTAAAATGTAAAACCATGGTAAATTTTAAATATTTAAAGAGAAATTTGAGAGTTCAACTTTAAATCATGAACAAAGAACAGGGAACAACTTGGAACTACCTGAGAACAATTAGAACATTGTGAATTTACCAACATTAACAATTAGAACGGGGAACTTTTTAATTACTTTAATTAATTTTATAACTGTGGGTTTAAATGAACAAAAGTCAATCAACTAGGTTCATATATAACACAGGTGAAGGTTGCTCTGAGGAGAATGGGGGACCTTCTCACTCCTGGAGTAGTGTCTTTTTCCTGAAAAAAAAATAGCCAGCACCCTCCTGTTCTCTGCAAGTGGGACTCAAAAAGTTTAAAAAGTAGAAAAAAATTAACCAAGTTTTGGAGCAGATACAGATCAGATCACGTGAGGCTGGAAAAGATTGCACAAGTGACAGTTCTCAGAGGAAAATTTGTAGGAAATCCCTTCTTTCTGCCATTAAAAGCTCAGGCTGTGGCCATCAGACACTCAAGCCACAAGAACAGTGCTTCAGCACCAGCACCTGGCTGAGCTCCTGCTTGATCCACCTCAGTGCAAAGCCATCACTTTGCAAGCAGAATTCCCCCTCTGAGTTACACACAACGTGTTTCTTTCCAACTGGAAGTGCTACTGGGTTTTGTTACCCAACATTAAATATTAAATTGTGGAAGTATTTTAAATGAAAAGTGAATGAAAACTCATGGTATTTAAAGAAAACTGCCTGGAAAACTCTTAAGATTTGCTCCATTCTAAAAGGGAACCAAGGCACCACAAGTCCTAAAAGACTCACTCACTCTCTCAAACAAACAAGGAATAAAGCCTAAGAGGAAAATGAACAGACAGGCTTGAATTTAATTTGGCGTTAATAAAGCTTTACAAAGGGTTAGGTTAAGTTTGCAAAACACCTTTACTTTGATTCAGAGACTTGTTTGGGTTTTCCTTCAAACTCCAGAGAGCGAGCAACAGATCTCTGTGCAGGGTCCAGCAAGAGCTGACAGCTCACAGGAAGCAGCAGAAAGAGGCACCGTGGTATGGGCTGAAGGTGGGATGGGCACAGGATGGGTGGGGTGTAGGGAGCTCTGCTCCCAGCTGAGCTGGCTTGTGGGAGTAACTGTGATGAATATAGACACTTACCTGAACCCAAAGGTAATTCTGCACCCAGATCTGGGCTTCTCAGCATAAGAAGAGCATGGCCCCGCTGGAGCGAGTCCAGAGGCGGGTCATAGTGATGATCCAATGGCTGGAGCACTTCTGCTGTGGAGATAGGTTGGGAGAGCTGGGGCTGTTCAGCCTGGAGAAGAGAAGGCTCCAGTGAGACCTCAGAGCCCCTCCCAGTGCCTAAAGGGCACCAATCTTCTCAAATTCCTGTCATGGTTGCCCACCCCCATCCTGAATTTTCCACTGCCTCGGAGACTAGACATGACTTCTACCCTGCCAAAATCCTGCCATGTTCCCATATCACTTTGCTCGTCATGCTCTCAGTACTTTTTTTTCCCTTTCAGTACTTTTTTTTTCCCTTTCAATACCCTTTTACCACACTGTTTTGGCCTTTAGGAAGCCCTTCAGTCAGAACAGAATTCACGGGTTTTGTGACTTTTAACTAAGGAAGGATTTGGCCCTGGAACGTTTGCGCACAAAAGACAGCATTATGGTTTAAGAACTTTCTTGTAACTCCCATCAACTGTCCAAATCAAGATGCACAATCTTATTTGGTATCAAACAACTATCTTTCTGGAATGCAGTGTTGTAACCATGAACACACATGGGGAAAAGCCTAAATTCCAGTGTTGCCCCAATTACTTGTGGTTATTAATCACAGATCAGCTTTTGAGCTTCAGCCTTGCCCAGAGCTACAGACAAGTTGTCTTGGTTTGAAACAGTTTAAAGAGATGCGTGCTCGGAAATGAGTATCCATGAGTACCCTCCCCATTGATTCCAACCAATCCCTTTCCACCAATAAGGAGATACAAGTAGATATAAGTGAAAAAATAACAGTTCATTAACAAACAGAACACCAACAGGCAAGGAAAAAAAAAAAAGGTAAATATCTGCTAGATACCAAACTGCTTAATCTCACAATACCATGGGAACAAAGAGAGACAGGAAATGCCAGAAATGCTCATTCCTGGCGCCTTGTTCATCTCTCAGCCTGAGAAAGTGGCACAGCCCTCGGATGCTTTCTGCCAAGTGTCACATCAGACTGCTGAAAAACTCTACTTAAAAGTTTTATTTAGTGGTACTTTTACAACCTTAAAACTGGCACAACCTTTTATTAACCTGGTGTGATGTTTACAAGATTGTTCTGCAGACTAGTTAACTCTGTGGAGGTACATTATAGCCATATTTTCCCAAATATGTCTTATTTAAACCTTAGGCTATAATTCTAGCTTCATTATTGAGAGATATTCCCCTTCAAAATAAAAATTACCAAAATTTTGTATCAATCTTTAAGTTGTTCCAACACTTAAACCACAGATTTGAACTGAAAGACAAATATAATGATAATAATAAGCTCAGTCCCTCACACAAAAAAACACCATCTACAGGATAATGTGAATTAGAAGTGATCCATTACATGGGAAAAGGAGATGTATTTTAAATGCAGGTTGCCCTTGAGTTTCTGCATCCTTGAAATAGTGTGAACAGGAAACTGTTATCTTACCTGAACCACCTTCAGAGACTCAAAACAGTTTTCAAATCTCCCAACCAAGCTCTTTCGGTGGCTACACAAAAGCAGAGCACGTACTCTAACCAGAGCCCACAGGATTTGGGTCCCGAGAACACGGGCAGAGAGCTCACATCCACAACTCTCAGGCCCTCAGCCTGGACTGTTACAGCAGTTTCTTCTCCAGCTGCACTTCCACTTCTCCATACTTCAGTAAATGCCCAGGAACTCAAATTTGCATCTATCCCAAACCCTCAAACTGGGCTGTAGAGTCAGATTCAGGATTTGACTAGGAACGGTACCTGAAGCCAAAAGAACTTTTCCAGCTGTAAGTTTTGTTGAAACTGGTACACTTCCATCAAAATGTTAAGTTTTGACAAACTGGCAGTTTCTGATATTCAAGTGACTTTCTCAGAAAAATTCCCAATAAGCTCTAATCCCAAACAATATAGCCAAACTTTCCAAAAGACCTGGAGGATTCTTCTGCTTATCGAATGCTAATTGCCACTTAAAAGGAACAATACAAGCTTGAAATCAAGAACGTAATGAAGATAGTGGAACAGTGTAGATGGAGCTGACATGCCTCAGAATTATGAGATCCTGACAATGCTGTCAGCACAGGGGTAAGACTGCATTAAATCACTAGAGATTACACAGAATCACAGAACATGTTGAGTTGGAAGGGACCCACAAGGATCCTCAAGTCCAACTCCTGGCCCTGCACAGGACCAGCCCCAAGAATCACACCCTGTGCCTGAGAGTGTTGTCCAAACACTTCTTGAACTCTGTCGGGCTTGGTGCTGTGACCCTGGGGAGCCTGTTCCGGTGCTCAACCACTCGCTGGGTGAAGAACCATTTTCCAATATCTGCTCTAAAGCTTCCCTGACACAACCTCAGGCATGGACATCTGAATATTTTGTTGATATGCTAATTCTGTGTCCACAAAAAATGAAGTCACAAATGCAAAATTATTGTTTTTACCTCTTTTCAGATATCTCGAGAGGAGAGGAAATGGTAATGTGGCAAACCTGCAGCCTAAACTAAGAAGTTTTCATGGCCTAAAGAAAGAGGGACATATACTAGACAATAATTCGGTTAACTCAAAGAGCTCATTATATTTTTATTCTGCCATTCATAAACTCCCTGATCTCTGCTAAATTTTAAAGGATAGCATGTGAAATGTCTGTTCTATACCATACACATCTAATGGCAGATTCTTAAGGCACCAGCTGGACCAGACATTTATGGGTACTGCGCACCTTGTATCAGTTGCCCTGTGAGGTGTAGGCTCCCCATTATGGTAAACCCCTGTTCACTATTTTACCTACTAACATTTCCTAGGATCAAAACCTCATCTATGCAGACCTGCAGAGTCCCTCCCCAGAACGTCACCAAGAATGTGTTGTATTTTCCCCTGAAAAACCTCAGGTGCCAAACACAACCTAAGCGGCAGTTTGAGCAAACTGTTTCGAAGGGGATGTTGAATGGGCACAAACATGTGCTCTGTTTTTGTAAGGGCACCAGCCAGATCCCTGCTGGTGCATCAAATGCAGGAAAGTATTTGGCACCAGCCCTTAGCCCCAGAATTTATCCCCTTGTAGGTAGTGGAAAAATGTTCCAGTTTTAGCTGTTCAGTTAGGTCTATACATAAACGGAGTGTTCTGTGTAGTTGTGCAAGGACAATAACCCTGTCCACTTCTCTGGTGCTTCTAGGCATGGCAAGGCTCAGAGGACTGAGCTTTTCCTTATTATACTTTAGCCCCTCTTTAATCTGAGTGGTATTTGCTGACAAGAAGGAATCTCGGGGCAGGTGGGGGGGTCTCTGCATTCCAAGAGCAGGCCCTGATTGCCACTGAGCAGGTCTGGGACTATGACTGGACCCAGCCACACCTGGACTCCATTAGGAATTTAGAAAGCCAAGAGGTTCTCTCATAACCTCATGACTCAATGGAGGGCTCTCTCATACCCTTTGCATCCCTGGTCTCCATGCAAATCACTCTAAATTGGTTCTAATCAAATTTTGCTCTTTACGTTTCACTTAGGTACTAAGTAACAGAGTGACCCTTACCAAACTCTGTTAGGTCTTGCTTTCAAAATTTTATATTAAAACACGGTTTTGTTAATACCTTTGACAGTGATTCTTTAAGTGGCCAAACCACTCATTTGCTATGGGCTCCCACAATGGAAACTGAAATGGAGTGGGGTAAAGATGGGAAATGCCTGAGTTTTGTCTTGATGTACGAGAAGAATAAAGTCATGGGAGCTGGGAAGCACTGCAAGTTCATTAACATAAAAGATGAGTAGGAAATAGTTTGTTTTAATTGGCTGGGGGGGAGATCCCCCCACAAATGTGTGAAACTGAAGGATGCGGGAAATAAAAAAAATTGAAAACCAAATCACCCAGCCAGGAACAAAGAGAGCAAAGAGCACCATGAGGGAAATAATGAAGCCCTCAAGGCAGAAAAAGAATAGAGAAGTAGGGCCTGAAAGCCTGAGCTTCCTACAAAAGAGAGAGAGGCAAGAGTACAGTTCAGTCAAAGCTAACAGGAAAGACTAAGAGTGCTCAGGCAGGATGAAGAGCCGGGGAGTTTAAAGAAAGAAATGTGCCATGGCCAGACCTCAGTGCTCAATTCCAGCTTTAACACTCTCACTGGTATCTTTGGCAGCAATGTCAATTTTGTTTTAGTCATGCTGCACAGCCCCAACCTTCTGTGCTCATCCAATACATTTTAGGAAAATGTTTCTACGTATATTTTTACTTTATAACTTCAATCTAATTAGACTAAACAGGTTTAATTTAATTCATTTCCAGTAAAAAATGAAGTCTGTATGTCTCAACACACCGTGTTTTTTCCTAAGTGTCGAGAATCTTCTAGCATTCGAACATCTCTACAATGAACTTGAACAAAAGATTAAAAGGGTACTTTGTAAATGCTTGGAACAAGTATAGAGGGGAGACAATTTCCTTTTTCTATTAAACAACACAGCAAAGCGTGAGACCTTCCAAATAATAAAACAAAGGTTTACAGCCTCCCTTCTTCTTCCCATAACAATCTCAATGTTAAGTAAGAAAAAATTTAGCTTGTCACAGGCACATTTCTTTTCAGCATCTCATGCAGTACAGCCAAAAAAGCACAGAAGTACTGACTTGATAGGGGCCTTCTGACAGAAAGGTTGAAACACCTGTTGTATTGGATAACACAGAGAATCAAGACTTAAGGTATTTGGAAATATACTGTGATGCAAATAACAAATGAGGAAAACAAAAACTTGACCTTGCTCAGCTCCCTCCAAGTCATGCTGAAGTTTTCACTCGCACAGAGTGAGCTGCTTTAGCAGACACAACCCCGAGAAGGTTTCCATCGAAAACTGGTTTAATAGAAGACAAAAAAACATGGAGTGGAAGCACGTCCCATCTTTAACAACAGCATCTACACTTACAGTGCACAGAGTGGCCACCACATATTCTTAGCATCAGAATAGCAGAAATCTTTTGATTTAAGATGAGAAGTCTAAGGCCCACCCTGTCTTCGCTCCATAGTGAGTAGGTGAAGGAAAATCACACACAAAATCTGGCTTTTCCTGTCCCCACAACATAAGGCAGGTCAGCTGTAGCATTCAAATTAAAACCAATTAATTATGATAAAATAGGCAAGATTACAAAGGAAAAAATTCTGGAATTATGTATTTCTAACCATAAATTTTAACTCTTCCTAAAAATTGAGACACATTGGCAAGCAGATTGTTATTTTGGCAAAACTATTCTAAATTATCATCCCATGCTTACAAAAGATAAGTCTGGACATGCCTGAGCTACAGATAACGATTTAAGCATTCACTTAGTACTTTCCCCCCTTAAGTTAAATTGCATCCAATGAAGTTTAAAAAAATCAGTTGCCAAACAACTCCTTTTCTCACTTTCATCTGTTTGCAAGGTCTTATATCCATGTTCAAATGAAATTAGTTGGTAGCAGTCTGAGGAACATCACAGTAGTATTTTCCCCTCTTTTCAGCTAGTGTAGCTAGCAGCTTTCTTAAGCAGTTTCTATTCTATAGATTAAGAAAAAAAAAAAAGTCAAAAATATACAAGTGACATCAGGGAATGAAAATATAATATGAATAACTTTTGGCCTCTGATATATTTCAGATTTAAAAACACTAAGCATATGTCATTTCAATGCAACTAGTATTTTTGAGGTTGGAAACAAGTTTCCCTAGGAATGGCCAATGGGAGAGGGGAAAAATGAATCCTAGCCAACCAAAAAAAAAAGCTTTCTGAAGAACTATTAATAAGAAATCTGAAGAGAAGGGCATTTGTCTGCCCAACTGGGTAAATATGAAGTATTTCCACCATTAATTTTTTTCATACAGTAAATCACTAAAACATAGACCAATATCAAGAAAATACTCTGGAATCAACACATCTCTGGTCCAAAGTTGGTTGGTAAAAATAACTCAGTGATTATTCCTCTTACAAATAGGGTTATGTCCTAGTTCAGAACAAATTTTTAAATGCTCCAGAAAGGCAAACAGCCATACAAACAGCTTGTTGAATGACGTGCCAACTGAAACAAGCTCGTAATAATGTTGTGAAATTACATTATCTGACACGTTTCAAAAGCTTATTCAGGTGCTTATTTAAGCCCATAAAACCTGTGGGGAAATACAGACAGGATGACATTTCAGTCAGCTTACCATAACATTTTTCTAGTGAAATTGCATAGCAACATATTAATGCTGAAAAAAGTGTCAGCAGTAAAAACAAATGCCAATAACCTACACCCTACTGCCTAACCTACTTCCGTGAAAAAAAAAAAAAGCTACCAGTAATGTACATCAGCACATTACAAAGGCATCACAGTCTTAACAGCAGTTTAGAGCATCAAGTATATGCTCTAAAAATATCATAAATCCTCTTAACTGCACTCTAAAATGAGAGAACAAGGCAGTCACATGTCATGTGAAATCTGCATCTCACATCGTTCTGACAATATGCAACAATTTGGAGGAAACTATTGAACTTCTCATTATTCTGTGAACAAGCAGACAGCAAGAATTGTTGTAGGTGACAGAGCTTTTCATAGATGGTGTAAATACTCCTCAACACTACTTAGTCAATCAGTTCACACACTGCAGTGAGACACACCATTCTGCCCAGTATGTTTCTGGTCTGAAAATCAAGCTAGAAAGCGACAATCGGTTGCTAAAAAAGGTCTTCCTTGTACCTAACAAATTATTTCAGTGACAGAAATATCATGAAAAGTATCACTTTCCCCACGACTCAATTCATCTGCCAGTCAATTCAGATCAGACTATACTTGGAAAGTGCTTAAGGTGAAATCAGACAAGTGATCAGGGAGAGAAGTCTGTAGGAGAATTTAAATGAATGTCGTGTGAATTGAAATGAAAAAAGATGGTACAGTTCTTAATACCACAAGTGAAACACAAAAGACGCCATTCAAGATGCGTGAAGTATCAAATCATACAGTTTTAGTCATCTGTTTTCTGTAGCCTAGTAACAGTCATCCATATATTCTTTTCACACTCAAAAAATGCCACTGAAGTTGCACCAAAAGGATTGTCAGATCAAGATCTAGATGCTCAATGATTCACATTTGGAAAAAATGCAAGCACAATAAGCACTTAACCATCTGAAATTTTATTCTTCCGAGCTCTCTCAAACACGCAACACACTTTTCCAAATCTACTTCCCAACCCGTTCTTTACCCATTATACTATTTCCCAGGAGAAGCATCTGCTGCCTCCACTAAGAAATATGACTGCAAAGAAACCAGCCAGAGATGAATGTTAACCATCTTTGATAGTTACATCTCTGGACACATACAAATAGCAATATGATCTCCTTGATGCAGTTGTTCTCTCCATGGTCTTTATAGTCACCGTTTGTTCATTTTTAGATCTCACTTGTATTATTTTCTAGCAGTGTGTGATCCTTACACTCAGCGCAAATGGATTAACACCACTTAGGGCAAACTCACAGTAGTACTGATTTCTTAGGTTGCAAGCTGCCTAGGTCTGAAGGAAACTCTTTACCTGAAAAATATAGCACATTTCTGAATCCATAATCATTCCTTCAAGTGATGCAACCAAACCAGTGAAAAAAATTTTCACATATTCTAATAAACACCTGTTTGTTCTTAATCAAGAGTTTTAAATATTTTCCATTTAGAGCAAAAGAGGACTTTACTTGTTAACAACAAGGGGAACACAGCATGAGCAGAACACCATTCAGCAATAAACAAAAACAGCTAAGACTTGACGGCCCACAAGCCAGTTTGAATCCTGTCTGGGTATAAACCTGTCCCCATGAAAGGCAGTGGGCAACAGACTGAACTAAGACAGTCTTGAGATCAAAACACCAGAGTCTGTGAGTCCCCAGCCAACATCGTTTTCTTGCCTTGGCCATGATACAGCAGAGATTACCTGAGAGAGAAATGAGGAGAAGAGAGGAAAGAGAATATCTGACCAAAGAACAACAGGCGGAAAAAGAACTTCCTGCTCTAGAAGAATTTGCCTTTGGATATCAACAGTGACCATCAAATAGATAATTGTGATGGTTATATTCTCAGGAAAAACACAGATGCTTCATACAGATAGCAGAGCTAAGCCGCAAGTATTCTGCCTATAACATTTCTAAGGACCTAAAGATCTTAATTACAATACACCTGAAATGCTATGCAGCCCCTAGAGAAAAAGTCACACCTCTTAATGGAAAAAAAAAAAATCATCACTTTCTGCCAGCATTCATGACATCAGTGCTAAAGTGAACAAGCGCCAGCCTGTGCCACCTCTCCTTGGCTGCCACTCGTGTTCTCACACTCCCTCAGATAGAAGTGATGACATGAAGACTAAATCTGAGTTACGGGGCAATTCAGCAAGAATACCAGGTTCTTTGAAAAGAACATGTAATGTGGCAAGTAGGTCTGGATTTTCTTCAAACCCCCATCTCAAGCTCACTAACTTTGGTTAATTTGGTTTAATTCCAATAAATAAGAATTCTTAAAAGGGAGAAATATAGTAAAAGCTCCAAAGGTTTCTCATTAAATTTTAGTTTTCTAATGCCTTCAAAAGGAAAACAGAGGATTTAAATGCTATATAAAAATAATACTTTGTGAACACAGTTAATGCTCAATAGAGATCACTTACTCTTGTACCTTTCAAAAGATATCAATAATGAATGAATGTCATAAGTCTCAAAATATTCACTGACTACTAATAAATCTGTAAGCAGGCATGATCATTGCTTATTCAAGTGAACTTTAGCAAACATTTCTATATAGAATTCTATAAAAACTGGAATAAAATATTAATTGTAAATTAAGGAAGATCTTTAGTTAAAGAAGAACAGATGTACAGCTAAATGGAATTACAGACCTAATACTGACAAAAACTCCTTAACTCTCATCCACTCTTCTACCCACATAAAAACGTATCATGTTTACAAAGGAAAAAAAAAGATATTATCAGATCTCTTTTGTTATTTTTTTTTTAACTTGGAAGGAAGGATTGCAGCCTGCATCTGTGCTACTAATTTGGCTGGCAGCAGTGTCATAGTTTGTAAGTGAATCCCCTCATCATTCACACTCACATCCATTGGCTCATTTCTCACAGCACTTTAATGCAGACGTGGCTGGACTCACCCGTATCTGTGGAGAGCTAGTTGAGGCTGGGAGACTTCCCAGCTTCTAACGGTTGATCCCACAAACAGAAAAAGAGTTATCAGATCTGCTGTCAGTTCATCTGAGCTTTTAATGGAGTATGAAAGGGAGTTAGCAAAGGAAAAGAAAGGAAAACAAAACAACCAAACAGCCAGAAAATGGTTGTGCCAATTTGACTGAATGCACGATTGGGTGTTGCAAATTAATGTTCTACCTCTGTCTCAGAAAAGTGTGCAGTTAGGACACAGGAAGCACAAGAAAAAGTTTGATTTCTACCCACTTACTCTTTCACACAACTTCTTTGGGAAATGATTTAGCATAGTTTAGAGATTGACTAAATCCCCACTGGAGCAGTAAGGCTGTTTCAAGGTGCAAAGAACATTGCTTTCCTAGCAAAGTGAAAATAAAATATGTACATACATATTTAACTTTCACATACTTTGGCTGTTCTGAAGCTTCATGACAGTTGCAGACCACATGAACCGTGTCAAATCTTGGTCCTTTGCAGAATACATAGCACTGAAAATGGAAACTTATTTTCTTTTCCTCTAATCATATAGCCAACATTGGTCTTCTTACAAAAGTAAGCTGTTTTAATTGCTAAATTCCATTTTCAAGAGTTATTTCAGTAGTTGAGAATTTATGCGATAGCACAAAGGACTTCAGCTGGAATTTCCCACAAGTGATTCAAGCGCAATTTACCCTTAGGAAACCAAAGTGGGGACACAGTAATTAAACATCAAGCACCAGAAATAAATATTTTTTGAAGCCTAGGAAAAGAAATTTCATGGAAAAAAATTTATTACATAAAAAGTCAATGAAGGCTCCAATGACAACCTTGTTCAAAAAAAAAAAAATTCTCCTAACATGAAGCCACCACATTAAGAAGAGTTCTCTCAAAGTAATTCATTGCTCAAACTACAGTGGGAGCCAAGTCTGATAAATGTAACATGAAGATTTACATTAATGCTTGGCCCTGCACTGGTGAAACACAAAGCAGACAGCTAGCCACATTCCTTTTCCTCAGCAAAATCACTGTTTTTGTCTCTACTCTTTCCCCAGCAGGGTGCAATAATCACAGAACCATAGAATAGTTTGGGCTGGAAGGGACCTTCCAGATCATCTCATTCAAACCCTCCTGCCATGAGCAAGGACACCTTCCACTATCCCAGGTTGCCCTGAGCCCCATCTAACCTGGCCTTGAGCACTTCCAGGGATGGGGCATCCACAGCTTCTCTGGGCAACCTGTGCCAGGGCCCCACCATCCCTACAGCAAAATCAAGATTACTGGATTGTAGCTAAAAGTTGGAAATACAAAATCATGGAAATAAACCTCAAAGGTTTTCTAAGAACACACCCCTAGTATTTTAATTATAAGAAAAAAGGCAAAAACTGACATCTCCATTACCCTCTTAATCCCATAGACCTGTCAAAGTATCCAAGCAAAACATGCCTATGTAAAGCTTTAAGCAATGGTAAAATTCTTAGTAGAATTCCCATTAATTTCTAGAACATATAAGCATCCCATTTATAAGCTCAATTTTCTCATTTAACAAATTCATTTCCTTTCTACAGATACCAAGACTATCTAAAATGAGCTTAGTTAAAGCATTCCAGTGGTAGACATATTAAAACCTTCAAAACTTCAGCCAAAAGCCAACTGGCAGGAAAACTTTAAATGAAAACATTTACCTCACATCATATTCTGAAGTGCGCTCTTTGAAGCATTATTTTTAGATCAAATCTATGGTAAAGTAGGACTTAAGGAGATTTGTTCATAGCATGCTAATGTATAATGTCCTAATCTTATTTATTCCAAAACTTGGAGCTTCCAGTAAAATTCCAGTTTTTCCACAGTAGTACTTTCTTTGGTTTTCTTCTGAAGATTCTTGCTGCTGTATATCTGTTTGCTATTACTTTTCAGACATGAACGCATATATCATGATTTAAGGGCAATTCTGTCTCAAGCACATTTATCATGATTTAAGGGTGATTCCCTATCTCTTTTTCCCCTTCCACCCACCTAAAATTTCAGGTTAAAATTTTGGCTACTTCGCCCTCTTGCCACTGAGTGCACATTTACTGAGACCCAGATGCTTTAGAGACAACAGGATCATTTGTGCCCTGCCATAAAAGCATAACGAAACCAAGGCCAGCCTTCATGGTCTTTGAATTGAACATTCTAAAAAGCCAGTGTTTTTAACAACAGAATCTGTCATTCAGAAAAAAAAAACCAAAAAACACAGAAAAATATCACAGACCTTTAAATTCCAATGCTGCTATGTAGAGGGAATTTTCAGTGTTTTCTTACTATATTTCCAGTTGTAGAAAACCTACATTTTAATTCCAAGCTAAGAACCCAAAACAAACTCAGACTGGCAATAAGCCTTTTTCTCTTAGCCAACAATATCTTAACCAAACTTTCCATTTCCTTTGTTTACAAAGTTCCTTCTAGCTCCCATGTTACATTCAGCACAGACCCTGAGAGCACCATTCATCTAGGAAATTGCTGCTAAATGGGGTAGAAAAATGTTATGTGTAACAGCACTGTCACTGCCTGCAGGTCCCCAGGCTTTCTGCATTGTTTGTGCACAAGTGACAGAACTGAGTTTTGAAGATCCCAAACCCACCTCATTTTGACCTTGCCTTTGTTGCTTTTCTCTGCAAAAACCTTAATTTTCTCCTCCTTGAGGCGTGCTAGAAAACAGCCTTTAAAAAAAAAAAATGGAAAAACACATTTGTGGAAAGTGCAAGAATGGTGAAAAAGCCAAAAGACAACAAGAGTATTTTCAGAGGAGATTCTGCAGTAAAGCCTCAACTGCCAATAAATCTCAGTCCTTATCTGAAGGAGCTGCCTTGAAGGCACAAGTGGATAGCTGTCTCCTTGCCCATTCATTCCTTGTTAAAGCTGCCAATTTTGCCTCTTTATACAAGAGACCACAAATCCAGTATTTGCTTTTTCTTTTGAAATTCAGCTATGCAGCTCAGCTATGCAAAGCAGCAGAAAAAGTCAACGCGCATTCCGGATTAAGAACACGAAACCAAAACTTAAATCCAAACTAGTTTCTTTTAGTGGAGTACAGGATATGTATGGTGTGTAATCATTCTTTCCACTCCAAACAATACACACTGCAAGGCATCTAGCCTGTTCTGGAGAGGTTCCTGCTCTCTCCCAGCCTGCTACCAGGGAGCACATAACCACCACTATTAGAGCTGTCCTTATCAAATGTTAGGACAAGGTAAATCATGCAGCCTGGATCTGCTAGCACCGCTTTTACATAAATGTCAAATCTGCCCATTTGTAACAGGCACAGGACATTAAGTGAAATAAATGCCACAGAGCGATTTGGCTTCTTCTGCGCTGCAACAGACATGACAGATTTCAAATACAAAACTTGCTGATTGGAAGACTTTTTTAATTGCCAAAATGTTGCCATCTGTTCCTCTTCTAGGTTTACTGAGAAATACAGGAAGAGTTGCTGCAGCCAGTGTTTGATTAATTGATAGTAAATGACAGGTAATGGCTTTCAACTGACAGAAGGCAGGTTTAGATTAACTATTAGGAAGAAATTCTTCAATGTGAGGGTGATGAGACACTGGCAAAGGTTGCTCAGAGAAGCTGTGGATGCCCCATCCCTGTAAGTGTTCAAGGCCAGATTAGATGGGGCCCTGAACAACCTGATCTGTTGAGTGGCATCCCTGCCCAGAACAGGGGGGTTGAAGCCAAATGGCCTTTAAAGCCCCTTCCAACCCAAACCATTCTATGAAAATTTCAATTGTACATCTGAGGCCTTTCCCACCTTCCCTAGCTTTGTTACCCTGCTCTGTATGTCAGATCATTGGTGCCACGTCCGTGGATGACACTCTTTGTGAAACTGTCTCAAGTTCCTTCTCAATGCAAGGAAGCACCACTTCCCACATGGTCTACAGGGCTTCTTTCAGGTTTAATACCTGGTGCAAGAAATTTGGGGGTTGTTAGAAATCATTAGAAACTGAAAGCTGGAAAGAAAAAAACCAAAATTGCCCCACATCCCTGAGCTGGTCACACAGCTAGAAGTCCTAAAAGTTTTAAGGAAAATCAAGGTCATGACAGTGATCTTGTTGGGAGAGGCTAGCAGCAAATCCAGCCTATACTTAAAACACTCCAGCCAGCCTTACTAAAGACAAGAACTGAAGTTGATCCACATCATGTGAAAGAGAAACAGGAAAAGCCGTGGGTGTCCTGGGAGGCAATGCCTCTTCAAGCTCAAAAACACTTCTCTGACACAATTTGACCTGCTGTATCCTATTTTGGAGCCGTGGCACAAGGTAGTCCTCAGTGGGGGAAGGATAAATATGGTTATAAAAATCAGACAGGAAGAGACCTAAACAAGGAGATAGCTGAAAAAAACCAAATTCTTGCACTTCGAATAGTTGAGGCTGGTAGTTGTCAAGAATCAGATACCCAACTAGATGGAATTAGCCTGCCATCATGGCAGTCCTAACTTTCTTATATTTCTAAAAGGAAAAGCATGCTGTATTTCTTTCTATAAATCCTACATGCGATTCAAATGCTAGACTGTAGATAAGAGAAGAAGTGTTAAAAAGCGTAGCTGTCTCCTAAACAAAAAGCTAAAAATTGAAGGAAATATCTTTGCCAAAATATAATAGCAACCTCTGAACTCTGTTTAATTCCATATCTGGCTTCTGTTTAATCAAAGCAATCTCCTCCCCCCCATTAAAAGCCACTTTGGCTTAGATCTCTAGAAAACCCAAAGTGCAAGGTCGGGGCTGGAGCTGTTACTTGAAAGAAGTGCCATTTCACGAACGCAGGGGCTACGCTGTCACCACGGCATGGCATTCATCATATTCAATTTCATTAATCTGCGAGGTAATAAAACTCTCCGTGCTGCCTTTTGCTCAGAAACTAAGAGCCCTCATGCCAAACCATGGAGCTTTTTCCATCTTTCAGAAAGTAGTAACCCAGCAGCACAATTGTCTCTTTGCTATGAGCAACAAACTAATAGAGGTAATGGCTCTAACTGCAGCCTATTTTCGAAGGTTTTTTATGAGTATCAGTTAGTGACACTTTAGAGTGAGATTATCAAGTAATGCCACAACAAAAGCAAAATTTAGGGCGTTTTTTTAATGCCTTCCACATGGGCAATACACCCCAAAATTATAGGTTCAATCAGCACTGCTTGGTGTTCCTATAGTTTCAGGGCTTCTCACCTGGATTAAACAGTGAGACCTGGAGTTTTCTAATTAGAGCCTAGGAAAAAAAAACCAAAACATATTATTATAATATATCATTTTACCTTCAGAGAAATGCCAGATTTTTATTCCTTTTTCATACCAGATTTTCATACTTTTGTTTAAGGTTAGGGTGAATTAACATTTCTGACTTTGGAGATGAACAAATGTCCCCATATTTTAAAAGGATATAATTAAGAAAAGTCTTGGGATCCTCACTGTGCAAGCAAGAAGCTGCAATTCAGCTTCACTAACATTCAGATGTTGAAGTGACGCTCCCTAAAGCAGCTGAAGTCTGGTCCTGCTTTGTATGTTGAAGGACCTATAATTTATATTTGAAAAAAAAATTCATTCCTTATGGGTGTATTCACTGTAGAACATCAAAATACATATTTTTTAAGAGAACTCCAACAGTAGAGCACTGAGCTGAGTTACACAGCGGCTTAAGGCTACAATAATCTTTTACTTCGATAGGATCAGTAACCAAAACTAAGTATTAAACACTGTGCTTGAAAAATAAGTGTCCATTTCAGGAGTCATTTTTACAGCCCAAGGCAATATTTCAACATATTTGTATTCTGCTGTAGAATTTCTGTTTCAGCTCTGCTTTCTTTTGTTTCATTCATGCAGCAAAATTCCATGTGGATGTACTCTGCTCTTTCTTGAGGGAAGGAAATACATTTTTAATTAATTTAACAAATTAGTCACATTGCTGAGGCATAAATAACCTCTGTACTAATACGAAGTTCAGTAGCCCTTTCACAGCTGTTAACACCTCTTCTCACTGCCAGAAACTTCCGGATGGCAACTTGGAACAGAGTCTTTCCATTTCACAGCAAGATAAGCCATTCTAATTCTTTCTCTGTTGGAGCAGGACGACAGTATTTTAGCACTTTAGTATTTAGAGAAAAAAAGGAAAAAAAGAAAAAATACAAAGATCAAAATTATGAAGTGAAAAATGTGTAACTGAAAACCAATACGTTCCTTTTGTAAAACCAAGGAAGAGAATTAAGTTGAATGAGAGCCCACAGAGTAAAAGGAAACAGGCAAAACCATGGAAGAAAATCAGGGTGGAGAAGAAGCAAGAGTGTGAGTAAGCATCAGGAGCTGAAGGAATCAATAAGAAGGTTATGATCCAGGGGAAGAGATACAAATCTACACAAATCATATGCCATAATTCAACTCTGGCTCCAGATGGGCAGAAATGAAAGACAGGAAAATATCAAAGTGGAAAGAGGAGGGGGAAGAGAGAGAAACAGAGAACCACAGAGATTATTTTACTTTAAATATCATATGGTTTATTAGAAAAACTCAGTGATAGTCTGCAGTTAAAGAACTCTCAGCTGCAAACTTCATCTGCAACGGCTCAGCTTTGCCCTTGTGTATTTAGCAATTTTAATTAAAATCTCACATATTTCTAAGTAGTTTTTGCTAATATGTTTCTGTTCCAATTTCAGGCAATGAAACGGGGTCTTGCTCAGACCTCTAAAACAATCAGTAAGTTCCATAAAGTGTGTGCTGTCAAAAGGCCAAAGCCATAAAACTCATGATTCTCTTACACAATGCGAAACGAGCATTAGAAAATATCCTGTAGGGAATAATCCTATGCTGGCAAGGAGATAGACAGGATGGCTTAACAAGCCTTTTCTATCAATTTCTATGATACCAGTGCAGTACTTGACCTTTTCATTAGGGTAGTTCAAAGAAATTGCCATCACTTTAAATATCCAAGGAGGTTAAATCTTGGTGATCATTAGGCCATCTGACCTTATCCCTTGCTGCAGGACATAAAGTATCTCCTCCCATTCCTTCCATGCTTCTGAAATTAAAATTAAAAATTATTCATGGACCTTCTAAATCTCCATGCTCAAGCATGACTCCCCTCTACAAAGAAGCAGGAAGAAACTGGGGCAAAATCATTTCCTTATCCCAGTCAGAACTGCCAACCACAGGGTGAACACCTGAACTGATTTACTCCTGATGGAGTTTTCTCAGGTGGAAACATTTCACTGTTGAGATCATGTTCTCCTGTCCATAGTAGCACACAGCTGGAATAAGTCAATCGGAATGAAACGCACATCTCTCTTCACTGGGATCATACAAATGAAGCAAAGAAGAAAATTTGTCAAATTATCATCTTTGAGAGTTCACCTAGAGCCATAACCACTCACTTCTCCATTCTGTTTGGAACTGTTTCCTTTCATTAAGATAAATTTTCCCAAACAGCCTCTATCATGGAGTTATTTTGCCCTCACACTCAATGATTCAACTCCCCCACATCCTGAAAGGAAAACAGCTGTCTATGCCCAAGCTGCTTTACTGATCCAGCAGAACTACTGTAAGCAAGTCCGAAATTCTTGTTGTTGTTTTATTTGGAGACCTAGGGAAGATTATGGAGTAAAGCATCCTTAGCTTGAGCCTCCTGGGGCACAATATTGATTCCTTCTAACCACAGCGAGTTACAAAACATCTGATTTGTGCAGTTCTTGGTGGATGAGCTGCCTTGCCAAGTAAGCAAGAAGATTAAATTAAATAATAAAACTCAAAATATGAAATATCCTCCACTGTTCCAGGATCTTTTTCCTCACTGGTTGCAAGTGAAGGCAGAAAGATGATCCTGCCACAAACTGCGCTTTGAGGGCTGGGTGTGCAGCTGGCAGGTACTCAAGCCTATATTTAAAAGTATAGTGGGGATGAGGGAGAACTGAGATGAGGGGGAAAGGGAGGGTTACTGAGAAGGGCGGGCTATTTTGAGCTAAAAAAAGGCTTTGTAATCAAATCAGGTTTTTTTCCTGGGGAAATGGGAGGTGGGGGAAGAGAGAAGGAGGAAGGGAAAGGTTTTACAGTTCCTTCAAAGTCATTAAACAAAACTAAACCCTTCCAAACTTAAAATGTGTGAAATCTAAATACAAGAAGTCTTTTAAAAAAACTAAGTACTGATAATTTCTCCCTCAGCAGTGCATGGAGAAGCTCTGTCACTGTGAAGATAAACACTAGGTGTACAGAAAGAACATGAGTAAAATGGGTTTTCCCCCTTGGAAACTGTATCTGCTCAATATGCATTTTTAAGCACATCCACAAAAGACTTACTGAGGGTCTACCAGTGGTCTGACAGGTAACTAATCAGAACAAAAACTGTTCTACATAAATGAGCACCACATCAAACTTCTAAGACCTGATAAACCCGTAGCAAATATGTTAATTTAAAAGGACTAGGCCAACTGAAACTGAGGATGGTATTTCACTTTTCAGTATATTGCTAGGGTAGGAATATTTTCTTTGTAACTAAAGTTCACCAGAGATGCCTTCTTATTTATGTAATATATTAAAAAATACACTTTATTTCCTGACTAACAGACCATACTGCTTTTATTAAAAATTATTCCTCTGACAATACCTTTTTTTTCACTCGTTTAACCTCTTTTTTGGAAAGTTACTTAAAGCACATAAAGATTACTTAAAATATGGTTCAACAGATATCGCTCTTATAACAGTTACTGTATTGCCCCAAGAGACAGGCGAGGGGAATGGTAACGTAGTATAAACTGCATGGCAAAATGAACAGCATAATTAAAAGAGCCTTTACATTGTGAGAGAATCTTAAAGTGGTTTCAAAAGGACTGAAAGAATGCCAGAAAACCTTCTAGTGAACAAGGTTGTCTTTAATAAAAAGTTGCCTAAAATTTGCTAAATTAGTCATAGGCCCATCCTGCTTTCTTTTAAACCAAATGAGTGAGAATTAAAAACTGCGAAAGAAATATTACATTCAGGAGCAAATGATGAGAATAACTTTTGAGCATCAGAAATATGCTACAGTTACCTGAGTGCCAAGCAGTGGTGCGTATACCAGTGGCCTCTATTCCTGACTGTACTGTCTTTCTAACCCATTTCCTTCCTTTGATTTCTCATCCATAAATAACATCGTTGAATTATTTTACCTCCTCGACATGGTATTTTAGAAAATAGTGGAAAGTATTAGAAAAATAAAAAGCATTATGAAATCACCAGCTAGCATCTGAGAGCTACAGACAGGCGAGAGACCCTTGCTATCATCAAACCAAGAGTCAGAACAGTAATAATGTAAAAAACAACACGTTGGAATTTCAAGGAAAAGAATGATCAAGAGCAGAGGAGGGAGACCCTGCATAAGATCGATTCTTAGTTTACAGAGACTCTGGGCATTGGCTTGTGTTCTCATTAAAGCTAGAGAATCAGAAGCTCTGCCAGACACATAATGTAATATAGAAAGTATTTTAAAATAGAAGCCTTCCTACCCACAAAATGCATTTTCCAAACCTCTTATTGTGCTCTTCTCACTTACTCATTACAGCTCTCTGTCCTGCTTGCTTATAAAAATATACTCTCTCTAGTTTTCTTTTTAACTTGCCTCTCAATCCATCCATCACAATTCATCCTTGTCTATCTCTTGTAATACTATGTCCTGTATCAAGATCAAATCCAGACGAGAGTTCCTGACAACCTGACAAAGCAGAAATTAATTCCTTCATGGATTGGACCCATCTGCCAACAGATGTAATGGAATTGAAAAGAACAATCGTCTAATTTCACTGTTGTTCTGTAAAATATACTCCTTTCTTTCAAGAAGTTTTGGGTTTTTTTCATTTTCAAACTAGAGTTCAAAGAATAGGAAATTCACACTTTATTCACTACAACCACATCATTTGAAGGGGAGATAATCTCAAAGATAAAGACTGGGGGGGAGTTTCAGGTTACAAATTAAGTGGGAGACCAGGTTCCTGTTGCAGGACTGTACCACCACCATAATAGGGCTGATGCTGCAGGGGCTCTGTCCCTCAGTGATCTGATGGCAGCTGTACCACCACAGTCACACAGCATTGCAAATTTTGCAAGATCATTGCCAGTCTTGCAGCTTTTGGGGTTCTCCTTACTTCTCCAATAGGTTTACTGCATACTCAGATACATGAACACGTGCTCAAACCTGTGCTCAAACCAACACTCAGGCAAAGGGGACTTCCTTTTTTTCCCCAATTACCTCTGTATGAAAGAAGAGAACAGTCAAGAAACATCATCATCTACTTTTTCACTGCAGCCTCGGTCTAATATAATGAAACAGAAATGTTGGATACTCTCAGATTGCACATCCTTTTAGTAATTAGCAGGCAGAAAAATGCATTTCAGGGAAATGTAGGAAAAGAGAGATAGAAATCAATCCTGTAACAATCAGCCAGTGTATCTGGATATTTTGCCACCTCATCAAGGAAGAAGGGTTGTGGGTGTTTTATGTAAAGAAATGAAAAAGCAATAGGAAAATTCTGGGAAATTTGTCCCAGAAATACTCAACAAGAATACTGGTTTGTTAGGGTTTTTTTACTAATGCCATAAGGAGAAAACAGCTGGCCTTCATGGCTATATACTCAGATTTCCAACAGTAAATAGGCACTGGTAAATGAAAAGCATCTTTTGCACAACTTGACTGTTTAACACTTTGAAGGGGTATCCTTTGATTTTTCCCACTAGTGTAAGAGTACCAGCAGAAATAAAGTCAATATTCCTGTCTGCACTTATATATAAGAATTTTTCTCAAGGACACTTTAAATCCACTTAAAATATACAGCATTTACTGTATAATTACTGTATATAATTATATATTAATACTGGTGATAAATGAAACAAAAATTTGTGTATTGCTAAATTCCAGACTTTATCAACATCTGCATGTATTATAAGAATAGGGTACTGTTGCCAGCAAAATATACAGTCTGACCAAAAGTGGAGTTCTTTAAAAAGGTTTCATGTCCTTGAGCTCATTGGCACTGGCATATTTCAGAATACAGCTCTTGTCCTTCAGAAAAGATGAGTAATTCCACCTCCTAAGCCAACCAACAGCGCTCACCAGGAGTCCCTTCAGCCCGAGCTTTAGAGCAAGTCAGTGCACTGAGAGTACAGCACAAAGAAACATCTTCTGGGGCAAACGTGTGCTCTCTTGCACAGAGAGAGGTACTAGATGTAGCTACAGGGACGTTCTGGTGTTTTCCCACCCGTGTATCTATGGCAGAAGTAAAGAAAGAGCTGTGATCTTAAAGGAGAGTGCAACAAATATGACCGAGGGACAGCCCTCCAGCACTAGCTCCAGGGGCACACTTAACCCAAAGGAGAAAAATCTGGAATTCATAAAAGACATTAGCTACCAAATATGTGACCACAGAAATTGCCAAAACTGACTATGTGACCACAGAGCCCAGGATATTTTAATCACAGCCTTTCCCAATTTAAAGCCAGAAGCACTAATGTAATATATCTAAAACAGTCCAATATATCACATGGCAAATCCCAGCAAGGAAAGGAGCACTTTGCCTGCCTTCCCCCACCTGGCAGTGGGAGGGCTGGGCAAGGTGCTGGCTGCCAGCACGTTCCTGGGGACTGGCAGCATGGGCTGTCTCGCTGGGGCTGAGCTCTGGCCAGCTGGCACGAGCTGGGGCCACTTTCTGCTTCCCTCTCTCTGCCGAGTTCCTTCAGCTCTTTAGGAAATTATTCTACAGTTCTTCCCTCTGCCCAGATCAGTCTTTGGCAGTCAGCAAAATAAATACAGCAGAAGGAATATAGAAGGACTGCTTTTATGACATGGCATTTTTAGACATTTATAGCAGAAGATTGAGAAATCTGCTTTCACAGAACAATCAAACATCAGATGTCAATATCTATTGCTTCTCAGGTAATGGTTGAAGTAATGGGACAAACCCATATCTTTTTAAATTCCACAGAACAGCATATTTTGGTCACCTATCTCGCTGTTCTTAAACATACATGTATTTTTTAATAAAATCAAAAAGAACCTGCCTGGCGCCAGCCACCTTTAACTACAGCCAACCATGTAAGAGTCCAGAGAAGACTGATCACCTCCTCCTCTGGCTTCCTCCCCTCACCACACACCAGGAGCCAGAGACAGGAGCTCATAGCATGCCAACACAAACATGGGAATTACCAACATCAAACATCATGGGAGGATAAAAATATGAGGAACAGGAAAGCCCTCCGGGGGTGGGCTAGTCTGGGTGCAGAATTCAGCTGTGTCTGGCTTTCAAAGGGTACCTGCCAGAGTTGCTCATCCATCTTATTAATCAGGGAATAACCCAAGCCAAGGAATTGCCACAAGGCTGTCAGGACACTCCCAGCACTTCTGTTCCTTCAAGGCTTCTATGCTACCCACTTGGGCATGGCACTCCCAAACTTTTTTCTGATCTCCAACATTGGCATGCATTAGTTGAAGCAAACAAAACACACAATGAGTACTATCAGTATGGCCCAGCTTTAATCCCAGGTTAAAATTAACTAATCCTGGAATATCCATTTTTATACTTTAGTACAGACAAAAAAGATTTTTTTTTTTTTTCAGCAAAGCTAGTCTCCCTGCACAGCAGCTGATGATAAATTATTCTAGCCAAGAAAGTCTAAGAGGCCAGCTTTACTGATCACAGTTCAATACCTGTGCATAATGCCAGCCTTGTCCTCACCACCTTGTGGCAATTTAATTTTCTGAAAGTACCTGTCTGCCCATACAGTTTAGCTGCATGTGTAAGAACATCTGCAAAAGTAACACTCACTGGCTCCCAATGCATTTGATGCTCTGCTATTTTCCAGCTATGCAGTGAATTAGTTGCTGTTATATTCCTGTCTTGGCAGGCAAAATGGATTCCTTTTGAAGATGTGTTAGTTCAATTAAGTTAATATAAAATACATGAAAAACACTATTAGGATGCTAACATGTGAGAACCTCCCTTTACTGGCTCTGCCATTAAAATGAATGAACAAGCAACTTTTTTTTTAATGCAGTCCTGCTGAAAACTGAAAATACAGAATCACTTTTCGTGATTTTTTTTATATTGAGTGGCGGGATGAGATGAATACTTATCCTTAAGCCCCATATCAGTAGTGAAAGAGTAGTTTTTATCTTTTTTCTCTCCAGCAGCCTCTTGTCAGTGGCCTCCTCTGAATGGAATATCACAGGACTCTGTCAGAAGGTGCCTGACAGGAGCATTTATTGGAGCACTTGAAATGTGGGGGAGGTTTTAGCTCATTCAGGCAGAGGAAGCTGACTATGAAATGGCAGCACAGGGATCTGAGGGGAAATGCATTCCATGCAAGAAAAATGAGAGGCAAAAAGACATAGACTTCTCAGAGTCCAGTAAGAAGGCAGTAACACAGAAGTGTGTACTGCCAGTGTAAGCCTGAAGAGATGAGCACAGAAAATCTGACTCTGGTGACAGACCAGGCATCACAACTGGGTCAAAACATTCTAGTGCACACTGTTAAATGACCCAGAGCTAGCTCTTGACAAGGCACACGGATCTTGCCATGCATAATGAGCTGGTTTTTAAAAGAGGGGTGGTCCTCAGCCACTACAGACATTATTAAAAATCAAAAATTGTCTGCCAAAATATAATAAAGCAAAAAAGAGCTACAGATTTCAAAGTCAGAGTTACAAAAAAAGTACACTGCAGTCAGCATCATCAACTGCAAAAGTGCTCAGAATTTTGGAGAAAAGATGCAAGAACTATGAAGAGTTCCACCCCTTGGCTACAAAGTTACTGAGGGCCATCTTAACACACATGGAATTTACAAGTGTGCCAATACCCGTTATCTCAAATTAATTATTCAGAGAAGAGAATATCTGTGAGAAAAATTATTGAACTCCCAGCTAGAAAACAATAGAGGGCATTTTCCCTTTTTATTCTGGCAACAAGCGTAGAAGCTAACATGATCGTATATAAAAAACGCTCTTATCTCTCTAAGAATATTCACAATCAGTAGATGAATGGGTAAAGACTCTGCAGACCCATAAAAGAAAGAGAATGTGTATCAGTCAAAAAGAAATTGAAAAGATCCAGTGTAGAGCTATTTCAAATACTGAAGGAGCAACTGCTGCACTGAATTTGCTCTTGTCAACAGGAAAAGCTTACTGGAAAAGGACAGCAAAGCAATTCCAGAAAAAACTGGCTACTTTTGCAAGCACTGAGAAAATCCTTGAAATGAAAAATACGGATCAGAAAATCTTCCTTGCTCATATCAGAGTGATTCTGATCTTAAGAAAAAGGCATATTATTCTGAGAATCCCATACTGAGCAGAGGTTTCAATGAAATGGGTAACTGCCACAGAAAAACAGGCACTTTGTTTCTCAAAAGATACAGAAGGTTCAAATAAAAATGTGAAGGGATTTATGTTTTCTAGTAGAGAAGAATCTCCAAGATAAGGCAGATGCAGAATTATTCTACAAAATTAACGTATCTGTATCTATTGCAAAAATCAAAACTCATCACCAGCATCCTTAGGAGGACCTCTTTCCCACTCTGCCACTTGGGATCTGCACAGCTTCCACACAGCTTCACCAGGAAACACGAGTTGCAAAGGGAAATAATTGGAGAGAAAATAATGCAAAGGTACGAGTAAAAATTGTATCAACACCGAGTTCCTCATTCTTCTTCCATCATTATCCTCCTTCAAGTTCCCCTACTAATTCCTTACCACTGCAACACAGTGGTAAGGAACCTTTTTGCCCAAAGCTAAAAAAAACCACCATTACCAGGATTACTCAAAAGCGAGCAATGAAAGTGAATGCAGCAAAGGGATACAGGCTGGTGATAGCAAACCTGAGGAGATGATGAGTACACCTGCTCCTGACTAGGAAAAGACAGAGATGTTCCTTGAAGCAGCAAACTGCATAGGGACTTCTTTTTTTCTCCTAATCTAGACCCAAATCTTGCAAGAGTATCAGATTTGCAGTTGGAGGAAAGACTGTGTTCTGGTAGAATGTACTACCACTAGTCACACAGTAAAATTTTCTACAATGCAAATATAGGTATCACAGTTTGTCTTTAAATTCTGCTCTCTGCTAAATGCTTGCAGCCAGAGCTGAGCATGCTTTTGCTTACATACTACAAAAAATATATATAGCTCAGCCATTATAATAGAGGAGCTGGACGAGGTGAAATTCTCTGCTACCTCTGAAACACAGCAGTTGTTCTAACTAACAAAGCTTAATAAAAGAAAAATGCTTTTAAATATAAAAACTTTAGATTTATTGTCTTCATGCTATGTGGCAGCTAATTTTATCACACAGTCATGTAAGTATAAAATAACAATTTGCAGTTGCACCTTCTCAGATGATGAGGTAAAGGACCATGGCAAAGAACCCACGCAACTTTTGATGAAAGCAGAGTCTCTGCCTGATTGGCACAGGATGAGCAAAGCCTCTATAATGGAGTCATCCAAACAAAAGCTCTCACCATGAAAACAATATGGCAAATGTATTAATCTTTCTTCTCATAGCATTCCTATAAAATAAAATTTTAAGAATCCACCTCAATTACTGAATAATAATTGATCCCAGAATCTCATCTGATGAGAGTGCCAAAACTGCTTGAATTTTTCCTATCCAAAAATTATTTGCAGAACAAGCAGTGCTGAAGTCCAATTGTCCAGATTTTTTTTTTTTTTAATACTGTATCGTTTAGTTCTTCCACTTTTTGAATAGCTGGCTGAGGCAATGGAAATCCCCTGTCATGTTTATCTATTCCTGGATCCCTGTTATTAGTCCTTGTAAATGCACACCAGCATTATCACATTCTAAACACCTAAGCACATTGTCAGTGTCCCAGGAAAACAACATGTATGCTACAATCTACTGTGAAAAAACTGATCAAAATAGAAAAGACAGGAGTCTCTGTGTTTTCAATATTTATTTATTTATTTATTTATTTCTAGATATTCACTTTTAACAAAGAATCCTATGGAAAAGCCATTTTAAAATACCAATTAGGAAATAAAAAAGTAACATTGCTGAGTGGACATTTGGTTTAGCCACAGCTGGAGAGAGGAAAACATTCACCTGTGCACAATCAAAAAAATAAAGAGCATATGTGTTTTGGTATTTTTATGTTTGGAAGGGGAGTTCAAGGAGAAGAGGGTTTAGAAAGAGTAAATCTAAAGAATAAAAGCAAGGAGAGCAGTGGGTTTGGAATAGGAAAATTTCTCTTTTCTTAGAAAAAAGAGACAACTCTCCATGAGTGCATATTGCACATATTCAGGCTAAGTTTGTTCTGGAAGGTGTTAAGTGTTCTGGCTTGGTTCCAACAAAGCACTTAATCACGTACTTAAGTTTAACTACATCCACAGTGCTGTAGGACACCAATTAAGCTGATTTTTAAAAGACTACTTGAAAATATTTGAAGTCACATACTTGGAAGTCCCGTTGGATTGAAGTGAGTTGCAGACTCTAAAGCCTCCTGTTCTTTGACAGGTAAAGGCAAAAGCTGTTAGAGCCAGAGCTGGGGAAAATTTAACTTGAAAATGGTCTGCCTTCAAAACCAGGTTTCATAAAAGTTGTGTATTTCTCATTAAGATTAAAAATTTCAAAAATGTTCATCCTCCCTGTTCTGTTACTGAGCACAACAGGAAGAAATAATAACTCTCACCCTCTCCTCCCGCTCTCCTCGTTCCCCAATTCTCCATTTTCATTTTTTTCTTTTCTTAATTCAATAATTTTGGGGTTTATTCCTTAATTTGGAGAAATTACAAAGTATTTTTCCCAGAAGGAAAAAGAGAAAATGCGCAAGGCATTAAAATGTCTGCACTTTTTATTTAAAGGCCTGAAGTGTAACCTGACGAAAAGAAATATTTTTGCTTTAGGTGCGAGCATGTGTAGGATTGTAATTTTCTGATTTTTGAATTAGAAAGTTTTAAACTCTTTGTAATCAAAATTGGCACTAGTTTACAATAAAATAGCACTCTGAAAGACTAGATGTCCAGAATAAACATCAGTAGCACAAGAACTGCAAACGTAAGTGCAACGAGGGAGCCAAGTTTATCTGACTCTGGGCCCAGGGAATCCTGCTTCCCGCTAACCAGTGCCACTTTCTCCTACAACTGTGCTTTATATTGCTGCAAGACAGCTGGCACAGAAACTAATCCCTAAAAGTCAACATGCTGGCTTGCCAACTTCTGCTCCTACACGTAGATTGAGGAGGGGGGCTGCATAGCTGTGATCCCACCTCGCTGTCGGTGCACACACCCCATGCCAGCCAAGGCTCCAGGGGCAACTGAGTCCTCAGAGCCTCCTAAACGTGTTCCCCACACCAGAAAAAAAGAGGTCTGCTGGGTCTGTGGGTGAATTTTGAACTGTGTGTTATTAACAGCAAAAAGACAGAGAATGAGTAGAGCTGGAGAAAAGCTGGAGCTCAATCATTTAAGGGATTTACCTAGGGGAAGTAGAACAGGAGAAGAAAAATTTCTTTCACTCCATTCTACTTCTCAGTTTCCACTTCCAGGTATTTCTCCTCTTCAGGAGTTGTGTGCTTGATTAACATCAGCTAAAACAATTTGAGCACAGTGTTAAACAGTGTAGCTCTCTGCATTGGGGACATTTGAATCTTCTTCATCCAGACTTGGTTTCCTGGCACATACAAACAAATGTTGTGTAAACTTCCCTATAAAACCAGAAAAACTTATAGTTTTTCCAAGCTGTTTCTCTGAGTGACTTGTTTCCAGAAGAAATTCTGTGTCAGATGCAAAGAAACAAGTTTCAGGGCCCCAGGTAAGGCAAAAGCATTTTATACCTACTATCAGCATATTGACTGGAAATGCCTTCCAGTTGACACATCCTGTCAAGAAAGCTTTTGAGTAGACAGACTAAGCCATGTAACATGACAGAAAATGGTTGAGAATTTGAGATATTTAACTATATTTACTTTCAGTTGTTTTGAAACCTATGGTTAGTTATAGCAGCCCTGTTTCCTCATATAGGTACCAAGTTTAAAGATGACAACCTCAAATTACTACAAACCAGGGCTTCACTTTTTTCCTTAACTTTCTAGTATCAATCCCTGATGTAAAATTTTACCTCTTCTTACTGTTGAAAAAAAGCAATTAAAAATCCAACCATCTTAATGGCCAATGAAACCTTAAAAATACAATGTGATTGGCAGAAAACTTTCTGATTCCAGTGATAAAAGTTAACAATTGTATCTCAATTATGACTATACAATCCTCAGCTATTCCACAGTACTACAGCTGAAAAATGGTGCAAAGACCTAGATCATCACACTGCTTTTTTTGACAGCCATTTAGAAATGTCATCCCTTCTCTCACTGCTTGGTTGTTAATCGATGTTAAGAAATGCAAGGCTAGAAAAGAAAAGCAAGGCTAGGATATCTTCTGGAATATTGCCCTTTTTTCAAATTGGGTTACATCATTTACATGCCTAATCTCTTCCAGGCTGGAAGAAAGAGTTTATAGCTCACTCTCAAGCCATTAATATGCTACAGAACTGCAACGCTACTGCTCATTAGCTCACCAAAACCAAAATCCTCGACCTGGGGGACATTGTGAGCAGCAGACCAAGAAAGGGGCTGGGAGGAACAAGCCCCCTCATTCCCCAGCCCGTGGGCTGGTCACAGCACAGCACTGCAGCAGCCAGCACCGCAGTCCCCGCTGCTTCCCACTGAGTTGTGGGGCAGCCAGAAAACACGCATTGGCAGGGGGCTGCTGCACAGGCCTGGCTCCTCCCTCACCCACACCTCCTCTGGCCCCCCAGATATCTTGAATGATTTAGTATAGGTCAATTCTTCAGAGAGAGATAGTGGTGCAGGCAGAGAGTAACTGAACTTGTGCACGGAGCAGCGAGCGGCTCCTGCGTAACACACAGGCTGTAGTCAAAGTCTTCCAAGCCTAAGTGTATTTATACCAACCCACACATGAAAAAAAGTTTAAATGGATGTATGCAGCAGCAAAACAGAAGAAACTACTGGACTTTCCCCTCTGCCTTCCTGTCTTATCTAGATTACAGACACGTGCTGAACTATTCACTGTCTTCTTTCAAAGACTTTATACGTCTCCACAAGAAAAGCAAAGCTCATACCCTTCCACAGAACTCCTGCCCTATCTTTCTTGAATGATCCAGTTATGACAACCCTACCACTTCTATGACTCCTTGTATTCACCGTCAGAGAGTTTTATCAGCTGACTCCTTGACTGGGTTAAGTGATCCCTGCTTATTTGAGATGCAAAAGCTGCTCCTCTATCACCAATTAAAACGGCTTCCAAGGTTGCTTTGGATGCTGTCAGTTCTTCATCAGAACCTACACACGGCCCTATTTAATTTCTTCCGGTATGATGCAATGATGGCTTCGCTAATGGTGTGTTGAGCAGTCAGACCCCCAGCACCAAACACAGACCCATTCACCTCCCCGTGCACAGGGAATTGAGGCACAACACTTCCAAAAAGCTCATTACCTAGGCTCAGAAGGCAAACACCAGCTCCAAATCCCAGACAACGTGCTAATAAAACATGACCTATACTCCAGCAGTTTTCCAAGGGCCCTTAAATCCACCCTCCTCCCCACAGCATTCTGAGAAAGGCTAGTGCACAGGACAAATAAACATCAGCCAGCCCAGGAATCAGTGCTGGATGGCTGGCATATTTTCTGTGTTGCTTGCAAAGCAGCAGGCATCTCCCTTTGTTGCTGATGCAGATTGTTTCCAATCTCTCAGCATGTCTCTCTCAGCCACTTGCTCCTGAAACTTAAAAGTAAAACAGTGCACACTTAATTTGAAAAATGCCTTGCAGATTCCACAGCAGAAGGGGTTGAGTAGGTTGGAGGGGGTAAAAGAAACTGTTTCACAGTGTTATTGAGGCCATGTGTGACAGGCTAAACAAAACCTCCAGGCAATTCTGTCACAAGTTATTTTCACTTCTTACAATTTGCACAACCAAGTGGGTGGCCATATGTCTATCCTTTCTCCTTCTTTTTCAACAAATGAAATGAGGAG
This sequence comes from Edolisoma coerulescens, assembly GCA_013397115.1. Classification (NCBI taxonomy): domain Eukaryota; kingdom Metazoa; phylum Chordata; class Aves; order Passeriformes; family Campephagidae; genus Edolisoma; species Edolisoma coerulescens. The sequence goes on along the minus strand of VWZW01006377.1, from coordinate 658,204 downwards.
GATTTTAATTTTTTTTTAATAGTTTAGTTCATAACAGTTCTGCCTTTATTGTTTTCAGATTGGCTATGTGCAACTGAACAAGTTTCCTTGTTAAACACAAAAGCAGATGCTGATCATGCTGATGAGGCTCCTCGCACTGTGGGATTCCTCCTACATATCAGGCTATATTTATCTTTCATTCCAAGAAGAAGGTCATATAGTGTCTTACCCCCATCATGGAACCAGAGTGTAAATGCAGAGCCAAAACACTAGCCTGTGTCCAAGACATTCAAGGAAAAACAAACAGAATCTGAAAAAAGTTTACAGTAAAATAATAAGCTAGGCTTGTTCCTCTTTCCTTTTCACACTCGAGCAAAGGTCAAGATTAAGATAAACATAAATAGGGGGTTTTTCTCCCCATACTTGATGCCTTGTAAAGGACAAAGCTAGGGCTGCCTTCACAGTCTGTAAGACTAAAGAGAAAGGTTACCCAACAAAAGTCTTGGTCTTGACGGCATATGCATTGATGGGACTGTACTCCAAATAGGAGATTTGCGGGAAAGAGCCTCAAGGAAATCTAAAAAAGCTTCACGTCTCCAGTCTGTCTCAAAACTCAATCTGTCAAAATAGGTTTTTCCTTCTGCCTGCTGATTAACATTACTATCTTTTTTCTTTTCCAAGCACACCAAAGGTGTAGAAGCATGGATTTTACTCAACAATCAAGCTCTCCCTGAGAAACAGGAGTGGACCTTTGCGGAGGCCGGTGAGCCTGTACAAAGAAGCCACCATGGTCCCCTGGAAGGAAAAACCCTAAATACCTTCCTAGGTTAGGGTGACTGAAAAGGCCTCTCCCAGGGCGCTTTGTTCTATTGTGTTGATGTACCCCAGTTCTGCTTCTCGGTTGGCCCGTGGGCCTCACCGCCCCCTTGTTACCTTACATGTTCCTGATCCAGAAGGTTCTCCCTTCTCCATTTTCCCATTGGCCCTCGTTCCCTTGCCCCTCCCTCACTATTTTCCCACTGGCTCCCATACCCCAGCTCCGCCCATGTACCGCCCCTGTGCTCTCAGACCATTGGTCCCTGATGCTCTCCTTGCCCCCATATAGAAACCCTGGACCTTCCCTTACTCTGGGTCTTTGTCTATGGAACACCTTCACGGGTAGTCAACTAAACTGTTCTGTTCAATTTCCTCAAAAAGAACCTTTCTGTCTCTTTGCTGTCAATTTGTCAAAGAAGCCTGTCGATCTCGGCACAGCTCACGACAGACCTTTGTGATCATCTTCTCTGATTTAAGCTACTCAGTATTTCTGATTGAGCAGTGGACACCACCTTCTCCTCATTCCAAAGCAGCTAGCCTACATAGAAAAGCAGTTGTTTGGGAATAAAGCAATAAATTCACGTGCATTTTTAATACCTACTATAATGAATTTTCAGCAGTGGAAAGTGAAAAGACATTTCATTCAAACTGTTCAGCATATCTACAAGATATTAAAGTGGAGTTCTGGTAAAACAATCATTTATTCTATTCCCCTTTTAACTATAATCTAGTCAGTCTGTGCTTTGGGATAAGGATTGAGAATACCATTCTTCAGAAAGGGGTCAATTCATACAACATAGAGCTCAGGCCCAGCATACTAGAAAGGTTTTGGATTTAGTGTTGCTCACAGGGACTTTACTGAATGAGCAATAAATACATATACATATGTAAGGAAACAAAAAAGGAAGTTGGGCTGTTTGCTTCTCTTCTCTACCCTGGTTCTACATTTTCCATCCATTCATGCAAACTCCAGCCTCTATTCGTGCTTCTCAGTCCCCATCTCTTTTTAAGTTCTTTGCCAAGGCAATGCCACTTTTATTTTCCCTCAGGGAATGTAACTCCCACTCCAAGCACCCCTCCTACACAGGTTTCCTTTTTGTGTCTCGTCTTGTTCCTGACCTTAACACAATGTCTTCAACTCCCTACGTGCCCTTCATTTAATAATCATTTCCTAAATGCTAACCCATCTCATCATCTCTACCCATAACAGAATTTCCTAAGCCATTCCAAGTCCTTCATAGTTCTTAAAATACTGTGGCCAACCCCTGACAGTGATTCCCCCTGCCCCATGCCGACTTCATTGTCTCCCAACACCAGGATAGTTCCCACTGCCCCAGGTCTGCATTTAGGAAAGCCAGCTTACTTCTACCACTGCTTTCAGCAAGACCCAGATTGAGTCTTTACATTTCGACATAACCAGATGATGTCTACTTAGCATGAAATGTAGTTACTGTCCAAGATTTTCATGTTCCAAGCAATTTCTTAGCATAATAAATTATAAATCCATCGGGTTTAAGTGTTTGGAAATCATCTGCCAGCGTATATAGCAAGTTCACTACATTCTTATTTTCATTATCTATGGAGAGCTAAGGAATTCCAATTATGAAAGGCTCTATTCTGTAAGCTCATTAAAAGTTAATATCCACCACAACACTGTCTCTCTATTTCATTGGTTCTTTGCAATTGCTTAGCAAAGAAAATAAGCATGAGGCTTTTTAAGAGAGAGGCCCACTTTCTTACATAAAAAGACACAATCTTGTTCCCTCCAAAGCACTCACACAGGTGAAAGTCACAAATTTCCTGACTCTTCCTTCCAAACCAATGCAGCATGAGAGAAAGCAAGCATTTCCCAAGGCAGATGGATCACAGACAGCTAATATGACATTAAGGCTTGTTCCTCAGAGGCAGTCAGCAAGCAGCAGATGATGACCTTAAGGATCTAGGTAACACCGTCACCCTCTCAAGAGAGGAATCCTTTAGGCAAGCACATTGCTCATCACTTCCATCCTGCTTTGGTTTAATGCACCAACTCTTCCTGGCAATGAGCAGCAAGAGGATCTAATTTGACTATTGCTATCCTTTTACAAATTCATTCAATCATTACATCAGAATAGGCATTTTACTTTTGTTTCATGTTACTCCAGAGGACCTTGTCACAAAGCAAAATGAAGTCAAACTAGAAATAACTAGCTTAAATTTGTATACGCCAACAAATCATGCCATATTTCAACAAGAGTAAGAGAGACATGGGACTTTCCTTCCCTCTGAGCAGCTGCAAGCATAAAAAAAGCAATGATGCAATATTCATTAATAAAACTTTCTCAGAAATCTCTTCTTATGGACAGATTCAACACATGCAAGAGATACCCAAAACATACTCATTGTGCTGCACTCCCCTTTTTCCATTCACATTATATATACTGAAAATACATTATCGAGTAGGTATGAACACACCATGCTCCCAAATTTTCCTCTGAGTAAAACACATATTTATGTACATTATAAACAATCAAATACAAGGTAGAAAAGCATGGCACAGATACTGCAGCAAAGGAAATTCATCACATTGCATATCTCCTCTGGAGATTGGCCAGGACTTTCATCAGTGATGTGAAGGAATATCTCATTGCCCCATTTACAGCATCTGAAGCAAGAAGGACCCAACACCTTAATCGGTATCCAACATAGCACAGAAATTTAAACGGAGCCATTCACAGTGGACACCAATTCATCTGGCCAGTTCACACCTCAGATAACTATCTGCAAAATCCAGACCGACATAATACTCCAAGGGGCAGTGAGGAAGCCAAAAGATTCTCAGCTAAAGAAAATCAGGAAAGAACACGATGTTCCTTAGCCTGGCTAACCTAGATAACATCTCTCAGACATTAGCGGGAAATTAAACAGAGAGAGAGAGGCTGAATTACTTCCAGTGTACAGATATTGCCCCAGTGAAATGTGGCAGGTGACCTACAACATAAAAAATGCACTTAACTGTAAAAACTAGAAAGTGAAGCTAAAAATGAGAAAAATTAAAAGCCATTCTTGGATATGCAGTAAAAGGCACACTGACATAATAAATGGGAGGAGAAGGAACAGAAAAGCACCCAGCTGTTCAAAAGCTGTGCTGTTAAGGTACAAAGAAATCAACGGGTTTTTTTAAAGAAAAAATCCCTCACAACATGAATGAGCTCAATAACACTCAAAACAATATTATTTATTAGAAAAATCATCTGCTCCAGTGCCTGAAGCAAAAGGTTTGCAGTTTATTCCATCATTCCTCCAAATCCAGGGATTAGTGAGAACTTCTTAAAAAATTCCTTCTTTGCCTTATGGTCCTTCAGCTCCACCAGGGCCAAAGCTTGCTGCTCAGTCAGTACCTGAATCCCTGTGGTGTTACCGTTCACTCTGAGTGAGAAAACTACTCGAGATAGCGAACAAAGAGTTGGGGCAGTTTCCTGATGTCTGAGCAGGATGTTCTCAACTTAGTGGCACAAACTCTGCTTTTGTTCAGACAGGAATTAAGAGGAAAAATGGCAGAAATTCATAATAGGGGTGATGAGGAGAAACACTGGGCTGTGCACGCATTCAATCCAAGCAACATCAACTCTAGGTGTGGTTTAAAATTCACGTTTGCGCTTTGTTAAAGCCATGCACTGTATTTATGGCTCTCAGTGAATTCTGTATCCAAAAGGGACACATTAGATGATTAAAAATGAGTTGGATTTCTTTCCTTCTCCTGTAGCAGTGCCAGTAGGAGAGGTAACAAAGGCAGTTCCCTGGCCTTCATACATTGCACAGAAGTGGGACGCATACTTGTGCAGTCAAACTGCAGTTACTTAATTCGGGGCCTAAGACATGAAGCTAGGCTGCTTTCAATAAATCACAGACAGGGATGAGCTCCTAACATTAGTATGCCACTCCTCCCTCTTTCTGCTGAGACAGCCTGGACAACGTAAATATCCCTAATACAGATTCAGGAGTCAGGTATGACAGCCACCCCAAGAAGCCATAGTTCCAACTACCTTTCCTTTTTTGCATCATATCAGGAGGAATAAAAATAAATAAAACCTCTTTCATTTATTATTATGGGTGAGAACCCCTCTAAGTACATAGGAAGAGAAGTTGTATTTTGTAACCTTGTTCTCCAGCTAGAATTAAAGCAGGGGCTGGTGTGAGGCAACAAGGGGAACAGAGAAAATGCCAAAAAGAAACTGAAGAATGTGAAGCCAAATTTTCAAGCATTCCATTCAATCATACCACTCAGGGACATTCTACAGCTCAGCACATCACATGCTGGAATGCAGTGGAGTATGGAGTAGGGAAACAGGGACCTGCTCAACAAAATAGGTGCTACAGCCTCTTAGACTCAGGCTCTTAGGCCAAAGTTCCAGCTCCAACTGAATGGCACTGTAAACCAGAAGAGCACTGACCTTTCTGATTTTGGCAAGTTCATGGTTCTCAGACATCAGAACTTCTGTAGCTCCTCTCATCATTATTTTTGTTATTTTCACTACTAGCCATAAAATTTACTGCAGTAGCCATCCATGAACCCAGGATCACTACTGTATTAATAATGCAGAAGCTGCATTATTAAGTGTCAGAGTGCATTAATAAGGTACCAACAGAAAACCAAAATGATGATCCTCCTCACAGAAAAGGTAACAGACAAAAAAAAAGGTGTGAAAATACTTTTTTAAAGATGGCTGAAATTAAGTAAATTCTTAAAATTAAGTAAATGTCTGAAATTAAATTTAAGTAAATTTAACTGTTGCAAAGTATTCAGAATACACATACAATACAATATACTAGAGTCCAAAATTTAAAAACTTACAGTCATGGAAATATACTGTAAGGGATATGTTTATTTGGAAACATCAGTTCAGCAGAGATCTCTTTGCTACAGATATCTTGAATTTAATTCTTCTGCCTTGATACAACCTCCTGAGAAAATAAAAAAATGAAATAAATATACAGGAAAAACTTGAGTTGGATGCAATCTACTTACTCAGAACTGATGCAAAAGCCTTATTTATTCTCTTTATTTATTGTCTTAAGGAGAATTAATTAATTATTCTTCCACTCAGAGGTCTATGACATCAATCCTTGAGTTGAATCAGAGAAAATTCAATCTCTCATGAGTTCCCACTCCATTTACTATTTTTAGTATTCTGTTTCAGGGACAAGTACTGAGAAAAGGAACATACAAGCTCCTTTGCTGTTTTTAATTTGGCACAAAATGGTGTACTTTCAGCAAGAGAAAATTCCACTTCTACCTGTACGAATTTAATACTCTTTCTTCACTGCACTGAAATCAAAGTCAGTGATTCTAACCACTGTTGGTTGTGCTGGAATAGAGTCCGAGAGACTTGTGAAATAATCACATAAAATGTACAGTGATTGCTTCCACTTCAAACACTAGAATCCCTTTGGGAAAAGTCCTAAAGAAGCCCAGATCCCGAGGTTTATTTATTTAAACAAGAGGCTGAATCACCTTTTAACTTGTATTAAAATTGTCTGTAAGGCTTTAGAGGAACTCTACAATATATAAGAAAGCCTTGGTTTTGATGTAAAGAAGTGCAAAAGAAAGACAATCGAGACAGAGGCACTTGAAGCTGAAGCTACTTCTCACACGCCTTAGAACCCAGATAGGAACTCCTACCTGTTTGTCTTAGCAGGTGACTCTTTTCCTGACTCTGAGCAAAAGGAATTACCCTCAGTGGCACAGCCAGTGAAAATGAGTGCCTGTACACTGCAGCTTTGTCAAGGGTCCCTCTCCAGGTCAGAGACCATCCACGTTTCACCTACACTAACAGAGGTCCTTTGGCAATTCTTATATATCTGAGATATAAAAGTCTCTTCCAGATCTAGGAAGATGCAATTTCTCTAGTCCTCCATGAACATTTCTCTAGACTCCACAAAGAAAGTCCACACACACTCCATGATTCTTAAACATAAGAAGATGGAAGATGAAAAAGCCAATTTTATTGGTTTTTAAAGGAGAACTCCTTTTCTCCATTGCCTCATATCAATACAAAGGAGATTTTATCCTCCTTCAATGAGCATTCAATATTCCATAACATTAAAAGCTTTTGCACGGGATGAGTTAGGTTTGAAAATATATAGTTCTGAGAGCTTACCTCAATATATTTTGGGAGAAAAAAATCAATTTGCAGTGGTGAGCATTGCTATAGATGAAGCAGCAATTTACAGAAAGAACAGTTAAAACTGGGGATAAGCATCTATGTGCAAAACCACTTTGCCTCATGCACCCTTTCTGAAAAGCAGTAGTGATCTACACATGGGAAAAAAATTTGCATTGTTTTTAAAAATATTGTTTGAAAGTATCCCGTTCACATCTGTCAGTGACTGCAGAACTGATACACAGAAAGTGCTCCTACACAGATCTTTTGCAGAAGTAGCACTCTGGAGAACAGCTGGGGAAGACATATAAGGGTGATATGAAAGTATATTCCATTTACTTTATTTTTTCCAGATGACCCAGTAGCAGAACCTCAGCATGTACCAGTCTGAGAATTTTGGAACAGTTTAGATGGTAACAGATCAGTGAATATTGCTGACAGTAAATGTTGATGGGGTGCACTGCCTTTGGTGCTATGTCTGAAAGGGGGAGGGCTTCACGCTGTAATAAAAGAAGAATGGGAAACTTAAATAATTAAAGGTACAGAAGAAGCTGACTTGGCTGTGTGTTTTGTGGCAGCCCATTTCTGAACTGTTTGAACAGGCAGATCTAAGGCTATTTTACTGCCATTCTTGAGAGCTTATTATGGCATTCAAACATCTGCTGTCTCTTAGCACAACTCTGTTAACCTTAGTTCGATGACAATGAGTTTAATGTTAGGGTTATGTCACTGAAAAAGGCTTGGGATTTCCTCTGGCTTTACCATACAATTATCTTGGTTTGTTGTTGTGTCTCCAAGCTTCACTTTGCACGTTTCTCAATCCTAATATGTGTCCACCTTATCTACATGGAACCATTTGTTCATGGCAGAGTCAGGAGTGTCAACCCAACCTTACACTGTGTTACACAATTGTATAACCATCAAGGCTGTGAAGTGATTTACCAAGTTATTCCTAATTTACACAAATAAAAGTAAAAATAGGATTGTGCCAAAGAGGACTGTATACTCTTATATTGAACAGTAACCTGAAAAGTTAAATAAAACCATCAAATTAAAAAGTTGCCTCACCTAAATTGTATGGACACAAACACATCAAGACAAATGGGAAAAACATCTGCCTTTACTATATCTAGATTAATCCCAGAATGCTTACAAACAAACTGGTGAGCAGTATTCCAGTAGCCCAATATCTGTTCTATTCTTGCTCCTCCTTGCAGGGAAATCAAAATAATTTCAATTTAAGAATAAACATTTTTGCTAAAAATGTTAACATAATGCTGTTCCAGTTGGCAAGTTCCAAAAAGGAGGATTAAGTACATAAATGAAAATTTAGTGCTGCACTTTCAAATTTGAATGCTTGAGGGAAGACATAAGTAAGATAACTAATAGTTAGAATTGCTAATATCTGAGTTACTTTAACTGAGGAATTTGGGTCCCCCTTTTTCACACTAAGATACTGAAAATTTTGTACATTATACTTGTGTCACTGACAACAAATATAAAAGGAATTCAGAAATATAGTGGAGCTAGAGCAGGGAATATCTGGAGAAGCTCAGAACTTCCTGAAGTTAAGATCATTCATTCTCCCAGAATTGCCCTCAACATCCATGACCTCCTGCTAATTTATTAAGAGGAATTCCCACAAACATGCTCCTTGTGTGTCAGCAGCCCGTGAGTACATCTGGGTCCTGCAGAAAGAAAGACTGCAGAACCTATTCATTCCTTTCCCACCTGAACACATTTTCTTAGGAGAGTCAACAAAAAGTAAACATTAAGCATTACCTGAAAATTGCAAGCACCTCATTCGTACAAAGAAAATACATTGCTTAAAACTAGAGCTATAAAAGCACAAATACTTCTTTGCTCTCACATCAGCTTTGCTTCAATTTGGTACAGGTTTTAGCTCAGTCAGATCAAGGACGTGGTGAACAAATGTTTAATTAAGGCCCTAGCTTTATAAATTCTTTACCTCCAGCTCCACATTACCACCCTCAGCTGCACACACTACAAGCCTCCTCCCTGGGATGGGAATGCACCCTCTGAGCTCCAGTGAAAAGTGAGACAGAGCACCTGAAACTGACAGGTGATTAAGCTGGTAAATTAACACACTTTACTCTGCACTGAACAAATGAGGAATGTTTACACGCAAAATTCCAACATCTGAAGTGAGAAGGCTGCAAGTCCCAGGTGAGGAGCAATAACAAACAGCTGGGTAGCATTTTAAAGTTAGATTATCTTCATTCCACATCTTTATGGTATTCACAGAAAGGTTTACATTTGATAAACTAATTAAACATTAAGCTTCAATATATGTTACCTCAGTGGGTATAGGATTTGGGATGGGTTTTCTTTCCTTACATACCCTATATTAAGTATAACGGCTGAATGTGATAGTGATCTTGTCTTGTGTAGAAGGAAGAGCAATAAAAAGAGGGTTTGGGGGTTTTTTTTAAGTATTTGAGCAGATTTTTTCACAAGGATAGTCTCCTGAAAGTCTTTCTTTTATGGTACTTTCTAATATCTAACACAAATTTTGAAATCCAAAAATAAAAAGAGTATTCATCCAAAACTTAATGACAAGTACCTTCTGCAGAAAGAATGAACTAATTCTCTACAGAGAAATTACTCTCTTCAAAGGCAAAAAATGATCCCAAATGTTCTGTGCAACTAGGAGGAAAGGGGCTTTCAGGAGTCCCCTGCAGCACACCATGTAAAAATGATGGTGGGAGCCACTGCCTCTAAGACATCCTGAGAGCAGAAATCAGTCATCTGCAGAGCACATGCTCAGATGTTCTCTGGGTTTATTACTCTGACTTTGGCTGGAAGGTTGATAAAGCCTCTGGAAACTGCAGACGCAAATCTATTTTTTATTAAAAGTTCTGGCAGCAGGACGGGTGCGTGCTTTACAATAAGCGAAGGGTGGGGGGAACAGAGTGCTGAAAAATCTCCAGTCACAGCACAGGGTTCCAGCACATCTGCTGGAGCAGCGAGGGCTGCGATTTCTGAGAGGCTTGTGGTTAACCTCATGGCACGGAATGAATTATCCCTCAGCCCCGGCCTTCATTAAACCACCCATCCTCTGAAACGTGTCGACGAAGCCGACACATGGCCAGCCACTCATCGGCACGATGACGGTCCGTCCCCGAGATGCTTTCTTTCTGGCCAGAAGGGAAAGGAGCTGCTCATCCCCTATAATTCTGAGCTGTTTACATTGTGTGCTGCCCAGAGGTATGAACAACTGTCGTGGTTTAATTCAAACAGCCTGAATACACGCACATTAATGCTGGATGTCATGCAACACGCCTTGCGAGTGCGAACACTTCTCAGACCCTCGCAACTGCAATCGCAAGTATAAATCAGATACAAGCACTAAAGATGTGCTCTTTGAAACAGCCAAAATTCCAAAGGGTAAGGGCAGCTTACAGTGAAATTTGCAAAACAAAACTGTCGCTGTTGTGCTGGGGGCGGCAAGAGAAGAAACACGGGAAGTCCAAGGCTCAAGGATAAAAGGAAGCACTTCAATAATTTTTCCAAAGGTTTTTATATGTTAGTTTGCAAAAGTGTGTTAAATGGCAAAAGGTAATTGGTCCTTTGGCCATCCACCCCTTGAAGGGATTGGCCAAATTCCAAGACACCCATTTCTAAATATTTTCTAGTCAGAACCATAACAATACTGCAGAACAACCTACAAGATAAAGGGATTTGTTTACAGAAACTTCTAACTGTTTTCAGCCAGTGTCTGGGAGAAAGGAAAGACTTTCTCACAGACAGTGGCAGAAAGCTGGAAAATCTTTCTGCAGCCCAAGTTTCAGCATCCATACAAAACAGCCTTAATATACCATCTGAGCACCTCTCCAGAAATTTCTGCAAGAAACTCTTAGGACAAAAGTGATTGGAAGGCTGAAATATTTAGATAGAAAAGTTTTTTTCCTCCTGTGTGGTTTATCCCTCTTGTGAGGATCACTCATGGCATGAGTGATCATTAAGTGATGGCTACTATATGACACTTTAAATGGTAGGAAAACAGAGAAAGAGAGAAAATAAACATAATTGGAATTTTGTCGAGCTCTATTTGACAAATAAAAATGGTACGTGATGTTGGGCTACCATTTAAATTAAGGTTTTCCCAGATAGGATTATTTTAAAGTGTTCGTATGGTGAGGTCTGATTTGCTGGAGCACTTAGTTGTTATTTTCAAGAGGTATGAAGAGAACCTGGGCTGAGGTGCTATAAAACACTAAGTTCTGGGAGAAATCAGTGTATAGGCAACTAATCAGTCTCCTTCAGTCAGACACTTTGGGCACCAGAATCATCGCATCTCCTTTCTCCAGATCACATCATCATATTTTCTCACAGGGAGAACAGAACAGGAATAGAAACACCATGGCAATGAGGGAGCTGGAAAACCTCACAAGGAAACTGCTAAAACTGTTCTCAGAGCAACACTTGAATGGCATTAAATAAATAAGGCATGTGAGCTACAAGAAATAAAGCACAAGCTTAGTTAGTTAGCACATTCAGTGAGCACAGACTCTCCTTGCCGTCTATTTGGAAACTGAGGTAACACTTTTAAAATCAAATCACATAACCCTATCACCAAGAGGCTGGCTGGAGAATCCAGGCAATCACCAGATCCACAACTATCTCCATTATGGTTTAACCATTTTTTGAAGTCTCAGCGCTCTTTCTCTTCTCATACAGCATAATTTTACTCTCAATTCTGAAAAAGTCACGCGGTGTTGCTGCTGACTTAAGGAAAATAATTATGATTGTCTGAATGTGGGGAGAACCTTCTTTGAGGGTCGCAAAAACAACAAAAAATTGGCAGTGAAGAAGAAATTTTAAAACAAAAAGGAGAAAAGATAAAATGATTATCTAGGGTAGAAGTCCAACAAAGATCAACAATTTCAGCAAAGAGTGGAATATTTTGCAAAATGCATGAAGGCGTTTGGTCCATAGCTTTGTACAAGAGGTTGTTTCCCTCTTATTGCTGGCAGAGGGGAACTGAACACATTTGCAGAACTTGCAGATTTATGATTTGTACAATGAGGGGGTGAGATGGAATACAAAAGGTATAATTGCTTAAAATAATTGTGTGCCTAGTTCACTTTTTTTTTTTTAAACAGAGCAATAGAAGTTTCAGGCATTTCAGAAGCCAACTACAAAGTGTCTTAATTATTGGCAAGAGCAATAAGCTGCTACTCACCGAGTTTGCAGTGGTCAGTGGTGGTTTTTTTAAGCAGTATTCTCATTGTTTCCTTTGCTTCCCCCAACCCTTAAAGAAAACACCCAAAGGCTAAGAGAAAAGCCCTTCCATGTGGTATGCAATGAATGAGTGGCCCTAGAAGGAGCTGCTACAAGCTGGCAAAATTTAATTCTGAAATAAATTTTTTAAACAAAGACGGTTCCAAGCAACCTTAAATTCTGTGTATGCAACATTCAGGTCATCTGTCACAACAAGGAGGGGCACTCCTAGAGTGCAGCTTGGCTGAGCTCTCATCTGAGCTTTCCTCCAGCCTTCTCCTTTATGCCCCCTACCCAGGTTTTTACAAACATGAGCTTGAATTACTGTAATATAAATAATGGCCTCAGTTTCCTGACTTTTTTCAGTGTTAAACCCAATGCATTATAGATGGTTGGAAAGGTGTTTCAAAGGGACTAAACGTAACACCATTCTGAAACTCAGGCCTTCTCATCTTTTTTTTTAATTTTGCACAGAAAAAAACCCAAAACACAAACATACATACATATATAGGTGTGTGTGTGCATAAGTATACATATTTATTTATTTATATGTAACAGCTCACATTTAAAATATTGTCCTGCATCCACATTATGACCATTGTCTAGTTGCCATGGCTTTAAATGCCCCTTGGCATCACTCCTCCTCTCAGTCAATAAAGGCAACCTATTTCAGTCCTGCATTGCCTCCCAGCTCTGTCTCAAATTTCAAGTTGCCAGAAAGAAGCTGTTTCTCCCTCCAGCTTCACAGATGCTAATCCTCAGTAATCACATCTCCTCTTCCCTTGCTTCACATTTATTACATAAGTCACTGGGGTAAAGGAGAGGCTGGTCAGGAAAAAAAATGGGGCGGTGTAATATTTAAATAAAGCAGTAATGAACTCAAGAAGTGCACCAAAATGAACCTGTACATCATTATTGTTGTAACCCTGACTCTTCCTCTCCCTGCTCTTTCCTGCCCCCACACACATGCACACACGCTTTTCCTCTCATTCATTGACTTCTGTCTGAAATAAGATCTTTGCTCCTAAGGACTGGGCCACTTCTTTCACATAGTCTGTAAAATCCTCAGTGCAAGTGCCACACAAGTGAAGAATAAGTCTGACAGCTAGGCAGATACCTGGATAAAATTAGTCTAATTCCCAGTAGGAAGAGATGCTCTTTAACTAATACTTCAGTGGACATGGCCAAACGGCCTTTCTTACTTATTTTGAGATGATCTTTCAAACAGAGACAGAGGTAGAGGAAAGAGACTGATGAAGTGTGAATAAAGCTCTAATATCGCTTCTGTTCATTACATATCCATTTTATAATGCATATATAATACATTATAAATTAAAATTCATAATCTACTATGTGCTAAAGCTCTCAGCGTTCATAAGCACTATATATCACATGAACAAAAACTCTTTCTTATTTGACTTCTCTAAGACATGTCAAAATCATCCACTCATTTAAAAAAAAAATAAATAAACAATATGAATAAACAAATATGTTTTTGTTGGCAGTCATTTCACAAAAAATATAAGAAAGTTAGTTCTTCCAATCCAACTGGTTCAAGGTAGTTATAAACTCAGTGAATTAACAAGTCCAATAAATAAAAAAAAATTAACCCAAAAGTCACAAATTAAAATTTGTTTTGTATACTATGAAATACATCATCCTTATGCTCTTGTTGTTACTCAGAACAGAACTCAGGACCATGCAGGGATGACTTTGCTACCGATAAATAAGCTAATGAACTAAGACACTAAGTCGTAGCTCCCCTAGAAAAAAACAGACATATTTTCACACAGTTTTTCAGTGGGGATTATTTAGTTTGAGCAGAGCTCTGAGCTGATCTACCTGGATCTGGTCCTCTGAGAACTAGTTCAGCTCTCTCTGAAACCACTGCCCTGCACTCAGTAAACCAAATTGCATTCCTTCCATTTCCTTTAGCATTAATTTTTCCACTTCTTACTTTTTCTTTCCCCTCTAAGCTACATCAAAATGAGGACTTCAGCTTCACAGAGTTTCTTTGGTACAATCTTCTCAAACATTTTCAAAACTATTCTTACACATTTTACTTTATAACAGAATTACCTCAAAAACTGAAAGTGTTGAGGTGGTATCACTGAGTTTCCTTCAGCGGGTTTAAACTGAGTGGGCTGAGAGGGTGAAAGACTGAGACACAAAACAGTGGCCACAAAAGGATGATCTGGAATTGTCATATTTGCATTTTTGCATTGCATACAGTAACTCAAGAGAGGCCCCACTCACTAGAAACACTGCTAAGAGGGATAGAGAAAATGTGGAGAGGAATATATCACATAAGACTCTCCACTGCACACAGAAATAGATGGTTTGGGCACAAGCTATAAAACATTTCCCTGCTGGAGTGAGAGTTTCTTCAGGGAGATCTCACACCAGTTCATCTCACCAAAGACTGAAACAACAACCTTCTCCTTTCTGTAGCCTCCATCTCTCACATTTATGGGCACTGATGAGGTATCTGCCAAACTGTGAAGGGTGCATCCAATCTGGTTGTGTATTATTTGGCATTTCTTTTTCTACATTCTAAACAGATACATCAGGCAAAAATATTGCCTTGACAGGCTGGAACTCCTTCAGAGGCAGGGGAGCATCTTCAGAAGAGACAATAGCCTATGGCATATGGGTGGTGACCAGGGCACTTCTGCAAGGAGCAGGGAAAAAAATCCAGGCCCTGAGTAAGAGAGAAATTCAAGCTTTTTCTTTAACATCTTAGACGGGATTGGTTAGGTTTATTATAATTCAGATAGCCATGAAAAATTGGTGGACAGAGAGGATATCTGTTCTCAGCCTTTTTTATCTTTGTTTTGCCCTACCCTGTAGACCCAAAGTTTTCAATTTCTGAAGTTAGTTGTTCTAGCCATCTAGAACTGAGAGATTCCAAGTCCAGATGGTAGATATGTCTTTGGGAAAAGGCACAAGGACCTTCACTACCCCACTTCTACATGGCAACCTGCAGGAGCCAGGACAGTGCTCAGATATTACGTCCAACCCCATCAGACATTGTAAAGCAAAAAGCGTTGAGAAGTTGCCACTGTCAGTAAATTCAGTAACCATAAATGATCCCAAATAGTTACCATTTTTTGGTATCTAAACTACAATAAATTAATCAATCCCTAATGACTGACTCATATTATAACCCTTAACAGGCATCCAGACAAATAATTGCATGATATTGCTTTGAAGAAAGAAAATATATATGCCTTACAAAAAGGACAGCAATACAGGGGATGACTGTTTGTTGATTTAAAAATCAAACTAGAGATTACCTTCACCTTGAGTTCTCAATTCTGACTTTCAAATATATCTTTTACCATAAGGATCCATAAACATTCCCAAATAATTTGACAATATTTAAAACACCTCACAGTATTTTATGACACCTCATAAATAGAAGTGGACTAAGTTATGTCTGACCAATGCACATATTGTCCATTTCATAAGAAAAAAATGTTTATCACTTACACATGCGTTAAAATGTTCAAAACGTGTGTCTTTTCAGGTGATAAATAGCTTCTTTTCAGCACTGACATGAAATGCTCTCGTTTGTGGAAGGCCAGGACATCCATCAGGAGGAGAGCTGTGCTGCAGCAGCATAATGAATGTTAAGTACAAATACAGGTGGCTACAGCCAATGTGCATTCGTGGCGCGTAGCTCACTCGTGTAGCAACGCTGCATAGCACACAACAAAAGCTGGGCGGTGTCAGCACTGATACCACATCAGAGCACAGAGTCAAAATGTGGCTGCTCTTCCAACACGAGATTTCAGGAATCCAGTATCCTGGCACAGACCTTTAAAGTAGACAGTATCTGGAGAAACTCCAGTCTGAGAGGAGCTATTTCAACTTCTTTTCTATTTAAAGCACAGTGTGCTAAGAAGCTTTGCTAAACCCTAGAAATGTACAGTATCCAAATATCCTGCATTTCCAATTACTTACATTCAGTCAGTCCAAACACATGCCACAGCGTTAAATTCCACCCAACAGTCTGTCTCATCATACTTCATTCCCTGGAACACCAGCTTTAGAACACAGTAATTCTAGGTAAAATGGTAGAAGCCAAAGCCTTTAAAACAAAAAGTCTAACCAAAAAAAGTAAACACCTTCAAATACGTCTTTAATACATGAATCTGGCAAAGCATCCTTGAACTAACAGCCTCTTCTGCTATGAAATAAAATACTGACAGGTAAGAGATATATCAACAATAGATGTGAATTTGTTCACCAAGATGTAATGATCCTGGATTGGACTGTAAAAGTCTTGTACAGCTTTCGACAGATGTAGATTAAGTGGATGAAGAAAAACAGAGAAGTGGAAGAAAGCATTCACTTAGAGCAGGAGTTTCCAAACGTGGTGGAGGTACCACAGGTTTGCCTTTTCTGCCTTAGTGATCCTTGGGTGTTTTGCATTTAAAGAAGGCAAGTAAGACAGACCAAAGCAGTCTGCAGTCACCTGATAAAGGCCTTGAGCATTCTGCTAGAGCAATTCTGCATTGCCATTTCCAAGGTGATAACTAATCAGTCCCAGAGCACAGATCCATCTTCAGGTAAGATGTGGACTAGTATCACATTCAAATATTCCCAGCCCAGCCATACACTCAGCTCCTTCTCATTACAAAATCCTCTCTTCCTCCTCTTAGGCACTGTGATTTTTTTTTTTTTCTGCCCCTGTAGCTACAGTAGCAGAACAAGTGTCAGTGAGAGTGCTGGAACTGTATCAAAGCATAAGGAAAATAAAACAGTTCCAGGAGTATTTTTACATGGGAGCAGTTCTTTTATCACAAAACAGTTCCACAATTTTGCTTCCACAGCTGAGGAAACTGGATGCCGCAAAGCAAAGGTAGAGTAAAAATGCACTGAGCTCATCGTGTTACTCAATTTTGTACAAAAATCTATAGCCAGTGGCAAAGATCAGTAAAATGGGAATACCAACAGGCAGCTAGTAAAATATGGAATTCACCATGCAGGGTGGGGAGCAGACAGTGACTCTGGAACTACAGTGTCTTTCATAAGATATTGTTTTCCTAATGATTTTTGACATCTCCCTGTTTAGTGCTACCAGACGTTTCAACAATGAGCAAAGAATTAAATTTTATCACCCCCAACATATCCATGGGTGGGCTAATTTTCTACTGATAGCAATAAATAATTTTCATTGTACAGAGCCTTTGTGGGTTCCTTTGCACTGCTGGAATAGTCATTTGACAAATTAGGAAGTGGAATTGCATACTGATAGGATAAAGGGTCTTGTGGCAGTAGCACAGAGTCAGAAGAAATTGAGAAGATGGGTGTCAAAATAAATTACTTAAATTAAGCAGTTCTTGCATAGCTTGCCCATATGTATTTATATTACAGCTGGACTCGGGGTAGAACTCATAAAACTGCCCCAAAAACAGGCTGGACAGGGACCCAGAGGACTTAGAGGCTGTGTTTGTTGTGAGGTCACAATTGACTTCAACTGCCCTTGGAGGTTCATGACTCGTCTTTGTTCTCTCACAGTTAATATTCTTCCCAAGAAAGGACAGAAACAAGGAATGATGCCTTATATAGTCCAACAAATCAGATGCTACATCAAGAATCTGCTTGCAATTACAGAATCTATTTTCCACCAGATTTCAACTTTTAAAAAGAAAAGAAGCATTCTACTGTGATTAGGTTCCACTCCAAGTTACAACAGGCTGCAGGGACACAACACCAGCCAAGTGCTTTGGGCTGTAGAAGCCTCCTTCCTAAAGGGAGAAGCTGAAATAAACATGCAATGGTTTCCCAATGACTTTGCTAGGTTACAAATGCTGCAGAGCTATCTCCTTCTCCATGGTGCTAATTGCTCCACATTTAAAATGAAAAAAAAAAACCACACAAACAACCTTTATTCTTCAGCTCCCAGAAGGGCCCAAAATATACAAAATTCATACCTACCCCACACACTTGACATACTTTATCTGCAAGAAAGATGAAGAGTTAATTGCTTTTGGAAGTTACTAAAACCTACCTACGTATTCTGTATCTGAAAACGTGGGCAGATCTCGCACGCGCTTTGAGGGGAATAAACTGGAGTGAGAGGTTTTTTGTAAAGCAAACTTGAACTGACTTCTTGGCTGGCTTGCAATTCACAACCACATCTAGCTGCTGGTAATATATGCCACGAGAGTATCACTACTTCTAGCTAAAGGTGACCACAACATTAAATCAAAACTCACACTTCCCCTAGACATCGCATCCATATTCCATCCACTTCCTCCATTTCAGCTCTGCAGCAAAATATAACTAAAAATAGAAGTCACCAGCCAACAATAGGGAAAACATTTCAATAAGGAAGAGAGATTAATAGAGAAGAGTTATCCCTTATGAAATAAAATATATGTCATGTTTACATTGATGTTTACATTGAATGCCTCTCTGCCTTTTACACGCTGTCAGGCACAATAAAACTGAGCAGATATATATGCAAGAATATAAGTAGTTCTGCCTCAGGCCAGGCCAGCTTGAATTCTTCTGACTTTTTTTTCTTTGGTGTTTTAGTTTTAATACTATTTATGCACATTCTTAGGGCGGGGCAGGGGGGAAGAGGAGGATAAAAGGGAAATATTTGTCCCTTTGTCTGTCTGGAGCAGAAAATAGATTTTGGTTTTTGTTTTAATCCAACTCCTCATGCCCTGTGAAATCTTCCCTGTGTCAGAAATACAGCTTCTGCTGAGCTACTAAACCAAGGTGCCTCGAAGGTCACAACCTCCTTACCATGATTACTTTCTGAATTAAGATATTTGCTGAAGGATACCCACAAAAGCAATAGAAACAGCACACTGGAAGCCATAAGTTGGGATATGAAGTCAAGAAGAGGAAAAGAATAATGAATTCAACTTATTTGAATTAATTCAAGTTTGATTTAATTCCAGATTCAAAGTCCTCTTTGGCCCAAATTCAAATTGAACCTGTAGCAAAACTTATTGAAAAGAATCTGTAATTATTTGACAAAATACTCACCACTGTTCATAGAAATCTACTCTGCTTATATCTATACATATATCTACATATTAAGCTGACAAGAAATCTCAGATTTTAAAAAAAAAAGAAAACAAAAAAGAAAACAACAACAGAAACTAACCACACAAAAAACCAAAACACTGATAACCAGAACTGACTTTGTATTTCAAAGTTTTTGTTTTCCTCTTTCTTGGTCGTTGAGATTTCTTTCCAATGATGAGTAAGTGACTGGAATTACAATAGTTCACAATAGTTTTCTGTGCAAGCAGAATCCTTAGCGAACATAAAAGAACACTGAAAAGAATTCATGGAAGGCCCAAGCCTGGCATAAAATCAAACTGCAATGTGCCATCTGGTAAACAGTTTTTTTCGTTTCTTTATTTCTGCTACAAAAGATGAGTGTGTAGGAATTTGCTGGGTTTTTTCCATCTTTGATTTGGGTTTCTGGTGTTTGGTTTGTTATTTTTTTCCCCAAAATGCGTGTGAACGAAGAATCCCTTTAGTTGCAGTAGACGATTGTGTTGCTTCTTTACCTCTTCCAGATTTCCCAATTGTTTTTCTCATTTATTCTGTGGTGTGGACATTGACTGGATTACATATTTGTCATGGAGGGTATCTGACCCAGCCCTGCAACTCTTCTCTTTCACTTGGGACCCTTTGCTGCTCTCTACATCCCTCCATCCTTTGGAAGCACAAGAGAGACAGGGCAATGTAAGGTTTGTGAGGGTCATCATCAGCCACATAACAACCTTTGTTATGGAAAGATGGAAAAACAATGCTGGGTATGTGTCAGCTTTAATTTGTATTTTTCATTATATTATACTATAGGATAATTTGTAATAGGCTATGAGTTTGTGCTTTACTTGATCAATTTTGGGATAACTTTCTTAGTTGATATTTTGCCTCACCTATAACTAGTGAGCAGAAGCAAGCTGGAGTTTCCTCCCCTCATGTCTGTTCTGAGTCATTCCCTTGGTGGATGTTTTACTTGCAGAAGATTGGGACCCAACTTTCCACATAATTTTTTGTGGACTAAATAAAAAATTCCGAGGGAACAAGGACAAGTTTCTCCATAATGGGTTACTAGAGGCTGGCTATGAGTTTGCATCATTTTTTTCCAAATATTTCTAAAAACACTGGAAAAAACAGAGGCATCCTCTTGTATATTGTGACTTCTAACACAAGTGGGAGTATTTTACCTCAATGGCCAAAAAATATAATTCAGAGGTATTAAAGTTCCAAAGAGACATTTTTGAAAAGTAAGGATATTGACCTCTGACATTCTTTTCTAATGTAGGTCACCATTCTAATTCCCTCACCAATTTCAGCTCCACATGAAATGCACTCCCAGCCTTAAATTATTGCACAAACAGATCTTTGGTCAACAAAAATCCACACCACTTCCTTACGCAGAGCAATCCTCCTCTTTACCAGATGGAATCTGCACAGTGTTTTGCCAGGAAAGCATGCACTTGTGTGTGGATATCTTTGTTTTAAATACATAATGAAAGACAAATATGAATACTTTTGGAAAGGCCACTGTGGCATCACGCGTGTCCACTCCATCAAGCCTCTCCACGCAGTGTCAGTGCCTCACGCTGCACACGGTTTCCATTCTGTTCCCTTCAATGCTCTTGGAAGCGATTGAAGTCAAAACATCCTGGAAGAAGAGTTCAGGTTTTGCACCCCTGGTTTGAATTATTTTTAAATCTGACACACAAACACAGCTTTTTAAGATATGTGAGCGGAGTGCCAAATAAGGATCTTTTGATTTTTTTTGAAATACATGTGGTTGAAATCTGAGACCTGCCTGCTGCCAAGCCACAGTATTTGGAATCAAGTACTGGCACAAGAAAATAAGCCATTGTTCAGAGTATAATTTTAAGAGGAACTATCCTGCAAAAAGGAAAATGTAAATTCCCATAGTTTAGCTCATGGTTATAGGACAATCCCATAATTCTTTGTTAAACACTTGAAAGTTGAAATATAGGTCCTAGCAATGTTTATCCAGGCTCTCAGAAATAATCTTTTGATATAAACTACACTAAAGCCATTAAGTTTTTCTACATTATAAAAAGAATCAAAATTATAGGATGGAATAGTCTGTCTCATCAATGATTTTCTCGTGGCATGCTGACATTGTCTGCTTTTATGTAAAGCTCCTTCCGTATTTTTGACTGTAGCAGCAAAAATGGTAACAGCTTCTGAGATAAAAGTACCTTGAGGGTAATACTGTATCATTAGATAGGGCTGAGCAACTTCACATCCCTGATTTCAGATGCCAAAAGAGCACATTTTTTAGATGTATAAACACTTAAGCACTTATTTGCAGGCACTTTGAGGGAGCCAGAAAAAAATGTTTGCTATATTAACAAGAACTCAGAAATTTATTTTATTACTAGTAGCCCTGCCTAGAATCATGGATGAGCATGAGAAGCATGGACAAAGTATGTAGAGATAATCTGGTATTTAGCTTTTGTGAGGGCTAAGGTTGCGTAGGAAGCACATAGTTCTGTATCATGGATATTCACATACAAAAATGAATGAAGTTGAAAGATTAAACTAAGAAGTGAAGACTGACCTGAAGATAAAACCGAGTCATTGATTCTAATCTCAGGTAGTGAAACAAAGGAAAAATTTTAAAAAGATAAATTTTTCAGTTCATTGAACAGAAAAATGTACAGTAGGTTTGTTTCTTCTAACAAAAGAACTAATACAGTAAATGAAAAAAAGCATTAAACAGCCAGTCTAGTAACATCTCCACTAGTCTAGGATTTTAACAATGAATGTGCTCCTTCCAGTTCTTGATGCCAGAGTGACACACCAAGTCACAGTGTTTAAATTGGGCTTAAGAGACAAAAATTAGTCAATCTCAATGCTGAAATTTCAGTTCACCTGCTCAGTCCTTTGTGAACACACTTGCTAGTTCAGTCTTTCTCACCAATTTGCCACCCAGGTTTTATTACAAAGTCAGAGCCAAGTTAGACCCAGATCTACCGTTGACTAGACACATTATTTTTAGGAATCCTTCTTATTTTATTTTAGTTTGAGAAGAGTAATGACATCACTGAATTTTAAGGTGTGTACGTTAAGAGAACATGTGTGCTCAAACCAAAGAAAGAAACTCTCAACTGTCTCAAGTTGCCTCCTAGAAGATTCTCACAGTTTGGGCACCTATTCTAGAGACTTTAGAAAATTGGTCACTTAATGAATCATGGGAAACATCACACTGGAATCAGGACATACTGTGTGAAGTGTCTGTCTGCCAGCCTGCACAGGCAGAGCAGCCCCTCTGCTCAGGCTGGCTTGTAAAGCACCTGCAAGTACAGGAAAACAGCACTCAGTATCACAGTACTCAATATCAGGGCACACCTGCACCATTGACTTTTCAGTCCGAGTTTGTTGTCTGCTTTAAAGACCTAACTTTAACCAAGTCTGGGAGGAAGATAGAAGAGGGTTGTCAAAGAAAGAAAATATACTTTGAGTTTACCTTAGTCAGGGCACTGGTTCTTGTGTACACACAGTACATCCAAACTCCAGTGTGATGTCTCCCATGGCTGAGCCTTTGCTGTAGCAGGCTCTCTGTTTCTGACCATACTCTCCTTTCTAATGCACAGAAGGAAACTTTATCTTGTATATCAAAACTGAAATTTGTATTTCTTTTTCTCTTAAGCCTGGTTGTTGTTGGTTTGGGCTTTTTTCCGAAGAAACACCAACATACTCCTCCCTGTCCGTGGCATAGATTGATTTTACTTTGCTCCACAATCTTAAGTCATTCACATAACTGGAAACTGTTCCCATGTTTGTGCTGCCCATGAGAGGTTTTCCTCAGATTGCTTTGTATCATAAATAATCAGCTTTTCCTTTTTGTGCTCCTCTTTTGTTTGGATTAGCGCTCAGTACGCAATCTGTCACATTCAGAGTGATGCAGTGTCAGTGTGTACTCACAGAGTGTGGACAGAGCCCACCCCAGATCATCACTAGCAAAGTGGAGGGGGATGCTATGCCCGTGCGTGCATGTCTGCATCTGCTTGCACCAAAAATGAGTTAATCTTAGGGTGATGCCTGTCATCTGACTTCTAGGCTTTGTTATGCCAACACTCTGAAAAAAGCTCAACCAAAATGTTTTCTTTTGATGCAACAGAAGCATTAATGCATGATAGATGCATTTGGAAATTATTTATCACTCGTTAAACATTCTCTAAATAGAAATCATGCAAAACAGACTACACGAATGGTCTGCAAATTGACTTCCTCTGAGGTACTGAAAAATCTCACGACAGTCTCAGAGCAAGCAACACTCAAGAAGCAGTAAATAAAAAGCTACAAAGCTTTTGCTGTGTTCAAGCAGAACCTTCAGACATGTATCTGTTCAGAATTACCTTTATCCAGGCACTCTGCTCACCTTCATTCATTGCCCCTGCTCTGTCTTTTAACAAGAAGGTTTTCTTTCAGCACGTGGTACATGGAGCAACCAAATAAAATACATCTGGGAAAGCCAACAGGGACACCAACATGAGCCACAGGCAGCTGGGCCAGGAGAGCTTGGGAATGAATAGAAAGGTACCGACACAAACAGCTGATGACAGCTTCCACCGTTCTTCAGGCACAGTGCTAAAAACCCTAACACCAGCCTTGCATCATCTGGAGGCCTTCAATTACCATCCTTTAATTGTCACCCTCATTACATTTTCTTCGATGTGTAACATAACATTTCAGGGCAGTCAATACGCAAATGGTCTGAAGCTGCTAAGCAGGCATCTGATGCTGCTCAAAATGAAAAGTGATCTCTTCAACAGGTGCAGTTTCTGTACATGTGGCTTTTGTTTATTGACTCCATTTTATTATTAGAAACATGCAGACTTAGGTCAATTTGGGTTGTCCTGTCCAATTACAGAAAACGTCAATCACGCTGCAAAAGCAGCAGGTGGATCTGTGCTTAATTTGCCCTCACAGAGTCCATCTTGTCACAACACTTCTACTGCCTGGAAGCAAATATCACACTTCTCAGAGTATAGTTAATGAAAGAGATAGAAATTTTATTTAAGACCTCTAAAATAATTTCACTCTCATAACAGCTGAGCTCCACTGTGTAAACAAGGAGAAGGGTTGTTCCTAGCAAGATTCCCATGAAAAATCTGGAAATCTGTTTCCATTTCAGGTATAATCGCAGTGGTGTTCACAAACTGGATTTCTGAAGTTAAGTTTATTAGCATCAGTGTGATTAAACATGAAACTGAAAAAGATTCTGGCTAAAAACTCTATGACCACTGGCCAAATACAGTAATATTTTAACATCTTAATAATAGAAAATTAAAGTTTAAAAAGTCAGCTGGCAAAAAATCCATTATTCAAGACATAGTAGTATGTGATCAAAAGAAAAAAAAAAGGTATTCCTTATGGTACAGTTTTCTTTATTGAAACTGCTGTACTTTTTTTTAGCTATACTTAAACCATCACCAACAAACTCATGGGACACAGTGCAATCAAACTGAGACCTGACGTGCTCAATTGTTCCAGTTTGTGCTGCTAATAAATGCATTTACAGAATAATGCTTTCCATCTCTTCACTGAAATGTTTTCCATGTGGTAAGAATGTTCAGGTCTGCATCTGAACTCGCATGCTGTAATACAAGGCAAATTTAAAATTAATAAGGCCATTCCATGGATTAAAAATTCAAGGATGACTTGTCAGTTCTGTTGACAAAGGATTTGTGGTTTCCCACAGAAATACATATCCATTCCTTGCTTGACATGCAGCTAGATTCCAGTGATATGTACCTCTACTGGTACTTAAGCTGTGCTTTTCCTTTACCCAAGGCCATCTATCCCAATATAGTTTTGTTAGATTTAATCATTATCACTAGAATCAGATCAAATATATGTCAGCCCAATAAGGGCTGGCTATGTAGCACCATCTAGTAACACTTCATGCTTCCTAATAGCACCCAGGGAATACTATCATTCCCACACTATGGACTGGGAAACAGGGACATGGGTCCTACGTGAAACATCCAACATCACCAAGTGTGTTGGTGACAAAGCTGGAAAGAGAACTTGACTCTCAAATGTTTAAGCAAGTGGATAAGGGAAACAGTTTGCCAAGCCTCCCACACACACATAAATGGAGGTTTGCTGTTGATCTATTCAGTTATTTGGCACTGTAAATACTTGCAAATTTACAGCTACAGCCATAACTTCATTAAGCAAAACATTTCACAAGTATGACAATTTCTTTATAAGGAAACCTACTCTCCCAGTAACCCGACCCGCTGTCCTGACACCAGTGATGTAATCCAGGGCAGAGGCTCCAAGGAGCATCTGGTAAAACGTGATGATTCAGTGGAATTTTGTAAAACAAGAGCTGGAAAGGCGAAATACATCTTTGAAGGAATTCCACTGAAGCTTGAAAAGGAGGGAAGACAGCACAATGATGCCAACGAGATTACATTAGGGATTAGTCTGGCCTGAGATCAACTTCACCTGCCCCTTTAGCTACTCCACTTAAATCCATGAACTGGCTGGAGAGAACCATTCCTCTCGAATCAGAGCAGGCTCCCCGACTTTACAGTTTCACTCATCCCTGCTCCTGACAGCTTCATCTCAATTCCCATGACTGTCTGGCTCGAGCATCGCTTTGGCTCCCCCTCCCCTTTGCTTCTATTTCCCTCCTGTCTCGTGCAGCCCCAGTTTTGTAGTCGCAGGCCAGAAGCCACCTGCACAAACCTGAGGGGACAGTTGTGCTCTCTTGGTGCTCAGCCTCTCTTCCCATGCAGAGGCTGCACTAATGAGCTCAGTGGCCACCCATCACACCACCTCAGCCCTCCCCAGGGAAGCCTCTACATAAAACTCCACAGGGTCCTCCCAGTGATTTTTGCTCACCTCTCTTCTGGACCTTACTGCAGGGAGAAATACTGAAGTTATCTGAAATTCTTTCCAGTGAAACATCTCTACAGTTAAAAAAAAAAAAGTAATACAACATAGAATTTACTGACCATTTTCACAATCTTTGCTTTTCTTGGTCAAAAAAATGCTCAGAGTTTTGCAGTGGGCTTAATTGTTGGGGCACAGCTCGGGGTGGGGGGGGAGGTTTGGATTGATTTTTTTAGTTCCTAAAAAATCATGTTTATGCAACCATAATTAGGTTCCTTTGTTTGTGGTTTTGTTTGCGAGTGTTTTGCTTTTTGCTTTGGTTTTGGTGTTTTTTAAGGAAAAACACAAAATTTATAAGAATTAAGGAGAAATTCCAACCTAGCTCTAATAAAAGACACTGATTCCTTCTTCACCCCCAGCCTGCAGCCCTCCTCTGCCAGCACTGGGCAGACTGCTTGCTTGGAAGCCAGAAAAGAATCAAAAAAGCCATAAAAACAGTGAGCTAAAATTTTCCCAGTAAAATCTCCAGATAAAAGAGTACAGAAGTCATTCAATGGAACAGTACAAATCTAGAATAACTGCTATGCCAGATACTTGACAGAGCATGAGATGTGATGTGCTGTTGTTATTGTTTGGGGTTAACATCATTTTTATTTCTTCACTGCATGATCCAAAAGAGACTGAATGGATATTTGGGAGGGATAATGAGATCCAAAGAATCATGTTAAATTGATATTTTGAGCTCCCAGTTCTAAAATATGCTGCACTTATGGCTTCAGAGAAAACCCTCAAAATTCCTTCCATTGTGTTTACAGACAATCTGGAACTATTAATCAAAGAAGAGTTACCTTCCCTTTTCCCTACAGGACTTATAACAATTAAGTTAAAACAATTATCAAGCTTGGTAAAAAATTGTGCCAATGAAAATTCACAGAACTCTAGTGCTGCTGTATGGGAACCAAACTATTTTCAAAACCTGGGCTATCTCTTTATTCGAGCAAGTGTCTTCCTGACCTTCCAGTCAACATTATCCAATCCTACTTCCATGACTAATAAAGAGAAATTAAAAGGAAGACTCCTCCCATTCCCAGGTACTGTTCCCTAAAACTTTTAATTCAGCAGGAGATCAGGAAAGTAGATCTTCTCCTGGAGACCCTGTTTCACCACAGTTCCCAGTCAGGCACAGATGCTCGTGCACTTGCACACACATATTTACATTCCACATGACAAGTGGCAATTATAGCAATTCCTGGCTTGGAAACTAAATGGAGAAACATTCAGTCTGTTTTCAGAAGTCTTTAAAGCCATTTAGCAGCTGCAAACAAACAGAGAGAGGCAGCAGCTTACAAGCAGCCTTCTGGAGACCACAGTCGGGAACCCCTGCGCCACGAGATCCCATCCAGTGCATACACCCCACAGCTGGGCTCCTCCTCAGAGACCACACCCTCAGTGTGGGAGCAGGACAGACAGGTGAATAAAAGTAATTCCAACATACTGGAAAGGAAGAGATAGTCCTCCAGCTGGGCAGAAAAATACCAAGATGACTGAAGAAACTCCATGCAAAGAGCAGACAGATAGATTGGTGTGCTCTGTGCCTACCTGCTGCAGTGACTCCTCTTTCTCCCGTTCTCACCCCAGTGTGCCCCCTGGAATGCATCCAGCAACTCCCCCAAGCTCCCATCTGGATGCTGGGCCAGGAGACAGCATGTGCCTGGCTGCTACCAAGGTGCATTAACACCCCAGCAAGGATTTGTGTATTTGTATCAAGGGACCAGAAAAAGTACACAGAGAAAAGATAACTACAAAATTCCACAGCAACTTTCGTGCCCGGACAAAGTGGTGGCTCCCAGATGGATTTTTTCACCTTTGCCCAAGCATGGGCTTCTGCAAGACCACTAAGATCTTTTTCTCTTTGACTTCCATCCTTAACTTTATCAAGACATTAAAAAAAATTATTGTGAGAAAATTACTACATGAGCAGACACAGCATAACTGCACCAACATCACTTCCTAGGAAACGTGGCTAAGCCCAAGGAAAGTTCAAAGGAAAAGAGGGAAGAACAAAACCTCAAAAGAGGTAGAAGTAAAACCCTATCAGGAAAGAGAGAGAATATTTATCTGCAATCGGCAATCTCTCAAGAGGCTGCCAAAGGAAGTGGCTTACCCTGTGCTCTACACAGTCTTTATAAGGAAAGCAATTAATTAAAATGGTTTTTCCCTAAGGAAGTTCATGAACAAGAATGCTCTGCAAGAAGATTGATCCTAAAATAAATCGTCTATTTGGAATAACACAATTCACATAAATTTAAGGTTCAAAAACCACAAGGAAGTATGCAACTGATCAATATTTACCCCTTGGAAGGAGAAAAATGTGGCATGCATGGGGACCAAGAGCCATTCCTGGCATTACTCTCCTGGCTTTTCTCAAAGAGCCACTACAGAGAAGAGAAGAAAAGAAAAAAAAAAATAATAACAAAAAGCTGTGGTCAAGTAGAACTAAGCTCTCTCCTCGTACAAACTAGGAAACTTCCTATGAATGGAACTGCCTTCTTTTTTGCTGGCAGAAACATTTGCCAGTTGAACTGGCAGAAGCTGAAGTAGCCCATCACAGCAAACAACAGAAAGGGTATTACAGTAAGAGTAAAATAATTTTCTTTTAAAAATATTAAAAGAAAATTCAGCTTTACTCTAGGCTTACGCATGTTTAATTTCAAAAAGAAATGCAAAAATTTGCATGTTTTGCGCCATAAATACAAACTTTTCCTTTAGTAACTGATTGACAATGTGTTTCACTACTGCCAGACACATCAAATTACACCCACTCAGTGTCCTGCACTGAAAAGCTTAGATCCACTGGTGCTCTATTTTCACAGCTTTATTTCAATTTAGGAGGAGGGTCAGAAAGGCTTTTTGCTGTAAATCTCTGTGCTAGTGACATACCCAAGCTTCAAATTCTCAGCAAAATTGCAAATTTAGGTGCTATAAGTGCAAACTTATGCCCCTTTACTTAATGTCACAGATCAAACCATGAGCTGTATGAAGCAGTTAATTTAGGGACACATCACACCTACACCATGTTGTTATTTGTTGATGTTATTCCAGAGAAGACCTGCTTCCTAAAATTGACAAATACAGAAGTAACTCTTAGGGCACCACTCAAAAGCCTTTGTTGGTGTTATACAATTTTCATTCCCTTCCTCTCAGCTACCCAGGCCTAAGCTGGCTACCTAGAGGCAGGAAAATAGACATCTGTGAAATGGGTTCATGATTTCAGTTTCTTAGGTTAGAAACACCATGACTGATGCTGCAGGTACCACCACTACCAGCAGGAATGACTCCTTGAGCACTATGGCTCTTCCACAGCTCTTACCAGAGCTTACCATTACTTGTGTTAGAAAAAAACCCAGTGGTTTGCCATTCCTCCAAATTGCCTTATTCGTTCCTAATTATTTTAAAGTACTTTGCACTTTCTTTAACATGACATTTTCTGAATTAGGAACATTTCAAACCAGATGCTTGGGTTAGGAACATCTGATATTAAAAACATAGCTATATTTTTTTCCTTCAGCACTAGACTGCTCTCTTATGGGAAGCAAGTTTATATGTATCATCTGGTTGCAGAATGTTCCTTCAGGGCTGGAGCACTGGAAGCATTTAACAATTATTTTTTTGGTCCCTGTACCAGAAAACCTCAAGAGAGTTTCAGGACTTCAGAACTTGCTGGATGTCAGCAAGAATTATCAGAAAAATGTAAAACAAAAGCCTATTTCAAAAAAATATCAAAGATAAGATATCCTAATGAAAACACCTTTATAAAAATTAGTTCTGTAATGTATATTGGTTATTCTGTACTGCCCATAAATGCTTCTGCTTTTAGGACAGACCTTGAGTGGACTATTTTATTGCCCTACAGTATCAAAAATTGCCTTTTTGGTATTAGATGCAAAATTGTTTTCCCTCTATAACATATTTCAATTATTGGCAGTTACACTGTTGATTTTCTTCACAGAGTAAACAAAGCAGTTGTGACTCATGTTTGTAAACAGTTGCACATGTACTTTCAGAGGGCAGCTGAAAGTTCAGAATCATATCCCTCAAATTTCAGAAGCAATGTAAGCAACAAAACTAATTCTGCTAATTAGCCATGAAATGTATCTGCATGCTTGAAGAATAGGGAGATGGAAAAAAGAGGCTTCTACACCCCAGAAAATGTAATGTAGCTGGAAATGTCAAGATTATTAGGGAACTAATGGAAGTACCAATAAAAACATTCATAGGCCCCTGTACCATTATGCTAAACTTTAAAATCCAATGTCAAAAGGTCAGTAATTCATATTTTTTTCCAGTATTATTGCATTTAACTTAAACCACATTTTCTCACCCGACTGGAAGTAGGACCAGAGTCCATTCCTATGAGCTGATCACTACAAATCCTGTTTGGAACTCATGCAGAGCACCTAGGTCTGCTGTTTGCAAAACGTGTCAGATCACTCCATAAAAAGAAATAGACTGAAGAGCTCTGGTAACTGCCTGATGCATTAATTTATAAGATTTATGACTTTTATATAAAGGTAGGATTAGCACAATGTATAAAAATTCCAACTGCTGACAGAACTTTTACAAAAGAAAAAAAAACCAACCCTAATGTTTTGAATAAATTGGAAAAAAACCCGTAACATTTCCCCCACCCTATGGTGGGTTTTTCTTCCCCCTTGAAATGGTCCACATCTTTCATCACAGCACCTTTACAAGCAAAGGCTGCTCCCTGGTCTGTTACATACCTTCACTCTCCTGGGGAAAACCATTCCAGAACTAGGACTTGTAACTAATATGGTGCAAGCTCAAATGAGAAACTGAAAATCATGTTCTGACTTCCCAGCCTTCCATTTACCTGCTTGTCCTTAGTTAGTCCCCAGTTCTCAGCTGTTCGTGCCGAGTACAAAATGTAAAAGAAAAAGAAAAGCTCGGTGAGAATTCAACCTGGGATAGTGGAAGGTGTCCCTGCCCATGGCAGGGGAGTGGAACTAGATGGTCTTTAAAGTCCCTTCCAACCCAAACCATCCTGTGATTCTGTGAATATGTACTAATGTGGTCTGATACAAAGGAACATGTTACAGATTTAAGTATAAGCAACCACAGATTCCAAATACAGTCTGTCCCATTCTTCTACCTACTACTCTTCCTATTATTTTAAGCAGAACTAGGTTCACATTCTCAGACAAAGCCTCAAGGCAGTCATGTGCTTAAAGACAAGAACATAGTTGCTGGCTGAAGTGAATGCAGATTTCATAGTTCTATGTTTCTCGTTAATAAAAGATCTCCCAAAGATTGTACCACTACACCTTTACTCCAACAGGAGCACAAAGATCCACAGCAACTTCTGGTGGCCATCCAAAGGTCATTCAAGTGAATTTACAATGGGGCTGTAACTCCCATGATGAAATTTATACCATAAAAGAATCAAACAGATAATGTGAGTGAACACTGGGCAAAGCATACATTGAAAATAGTTGAGTGTGAAACAGACTTTCATTAGAATGGCCATTTCTTCATATTTATTCTCCACAAAGGGACTTATTACCATGCTGCTATTATAAATTCAATTTAAAAAATCTAATTACACATTGCTTTGACTGTCAAATTGCATGTGTAATTGCAATGACACTGCTCCATTTTGCAGTGCAGCTTATCCAGTCATGAAATAAAAACCGCAGTGAACAAAGAACAATTTTCCAATGCTCACTACTGCCATAGCTCAAATCCAAGGCTACTACGACACTGGCATTCTTTATGTAGAAAAATCATTGGCATTTTAAGCACTTTCTCACTTGGATCTGCCCTGAGCTGATACAGTGTCAGAGTGGCCCTTAATAGTCTGTCAACATCATGGCATGCTATATTAAAAAAAAAAAACCAAACAAAATACAGCGTTAAATGGGGTTAAGAGAAACACAAAACGAATGCAAAAAATCCCTACCTGCAGAAGAATCCATTGACACAATTAAGAATTTGTTTGCTGAAGGAATTTCACTGATATTTGCAAAATATGAAGGTATGCAAGAGACTTTGGCTTTTGTACAAAAGCCACAAAATACAGTGAATTGATTGAGCGTTCATTACAAATTATCTTTGTACTACTTCACACAGCACAGCCAGCACTTTGAATTATGTTAGCAAGAAAACAGATGGCTGCAATGTCCTGGGAAGTTCAACGTACTCGTGATCACCTTCCGCGATAGTTCAAATTTTGATTTCCACCTCAAGGTTGCTCTGTACAGACTAGGACTGAAATCAATGAAATCCTCACGGCGTGAGTAAGCACAGACTCTTTGCCAACAGCTCAGATGAAGAACGCCTCATAGGAGGTCACAGAGGCGACCTCTCACCACTCTGACCAAATCTCAGCGACGTTAATTCCCTCCCTTCCCAACTGTTCTCCAGATACTTTAAAGCACACATGGCTTACACAACCATGTATGAAAATCAGGCAAGGATTCTGGACAACAGCGCTGTCCTTAAGCATAGGCAACAGCCTATGGATCCAGATTGTTCAGGAAGCCCAACTCCTACACCAGCTCATAAGCATTACTTGGGATCCAAGACTGACAGAATGTTTGCCTTCGCTAATAAAACTCATTGGAGACCCACAGCAAGGGCAGCAAGCAGGAAGACAAGTAAAACTACTTTCAAACTTCAAGTATGACATTTATTTCTAAAAGTGTCTAGAAAGCATTCTTAGGAGAATAATGGCCTCCAGTCATTCATTACAACCTCAGAAGTTCAGCTCTAAAACATTTTATACTAGAATTGTCTATTTTTCCCCACTAATTATAAAAAAAAAAAAGTCACTGTCAGGAAGGCTCTCATTTGTGAAAGACAACATGGTCTTTTTAACTTTGAGAGGGTTGCCATGCAGAAATTAGTGAATTACTGCATGACAGACTAGTGAATGAAAAGGTTTTTACAGATATTGAGATACCATAAAATCGGAGTCCTGAAATCATCACCTCTGTCCAAAACCAGCACAACTGTCATGCATGAATAAATTTTTCTGTGGAATAGCCAACATAGTGCTGAAAGCAGCTAGCGTTACATGCTCAGTGAGAAATCTTTGCTACCTCACTTAGAATCACCCTTCCCCACTCCATAAGATTACAGGTCACCCGTTCTGTTCCAAATGCACTTACTCTGCTGCCCTAAAAGCTCATTACTGACACTGTGTCTGGTTAAAAACATCCTAAGCCATGACAAAGAGGCCGAGGAAGCAGACAGAGGAAATTCCCTTCCCTCAGCATTACTATTCCTTTAGCAAAAATAAAACAGGGGAATTGGGGTTTTTATTATTATTTACAGCAAATTAAAACATGTATTGAACAGCAATCATAGCGAAAGCTGAGTATACTAAGGAAAGCAGATGAAAACACAAAAATCTCATCTGCCATCCAGACAGCCAAGATGAGAAAGACCCTTACATTTATTTATCTATATTCTAAGGCAATGATGTGCATAAACTGTGCAAATGTTAGAATACTTGAGCATGAGGCACATTCAGAAAAATCTGGCTGAGCAAGTTATCTGAGGCATTTGTAGGATCTCAAAAAGTCCTTTTTTCTAATTAGGAAATTTTACAGGAAATTAAATAAAAATGTATTTTTCTAATTAAAAAAAAAGGAAAAACAGAATCTATAATGCAACACTAATATCTGCCTGCTGTCCTTATGTCCTACCAGGTCATAAAAATAAGAGCTGTTCTGCTTTCAAAATGTGCTAACCAGCAATCCATTAAAGTATAATATCTAGATGAAAGACAGACATAAAACTTCAGTGCCACTCATACCAGCCACCCACTCTATTCAAGTGTTCTGGCAAAGATGTTGCTGCTGCAGGCCTGTTGCTCAGTTGCTCCCTCACTTCTCAAGAGGTCCAAGATCCCTTTCCCAGATTCCTACTTGAAGCATTGTGATCCATCACGAGATGTCAGGTAGCCACTCCAAACTGAAGGACAACACCTTGGGACAGACCATAGACTCCCTGGATAAATATCATGGCTACTCTGGAAATCTCATGTGTCATCACTTCAGCAGCCCAGCTTAATCTAAACCCTTGGCCAGGTACCAAGGGTTGTGTCACTGGAGCATAAGACATGGTTTGCAGACCCAGAAGAGCAGCAAAGTGATGGACAAGGTGCTGAAGAACAGGAGATTTAATCCCCTGTTACAAAATGCAAGGTTCAAGAGAAGAGGGTGTTTGTGAGTAGAATATTGAGGGACAGAGGGGAATTCTCCTTGCAATAAAGATGCATTCCAGTAATTGACAGGATTTCCTAAGGGTTCTACAAACACAGGCAACAATCATAAATCTCTCTGCTGCACCCACGCCCACACAGTAACAGCGCTTCCCTTACTTTAGCTGTGCACTAGAAGGCTGAGAGCTTAGACCAAAGTGGGCAAACAGGCAACAAAGCAAGTGCAAGGACTCAAAGATGTTCAGTGGACTTCAGCATGAAAGAGATGAGTGGACACCATGGCATCAAAAATGTTTCTTAGACAATGTTCAGACGCACTAAGACAGAAAACGGGACAGCAAATTTAAGTCTCGCTAAATTATGGAAGAGTTTCAGTTTGGAAACCGCCAACTATCAGATTTTATGTTCTCATGTTAGATTAACTTAATACTAAACTGTGTGGTTATTATTGAAACTTTGCAAATTCCAGCCAACTCATTTTGAATCCCTGCACTTACACTTTGGTAATTGGGATGCACAAACATTCCTGTGTTTAAGTCTCAGAAAGTATCTATCCAGTTACATTACTGCTGTGTTGTTTCAACGCCATAAAATTACAGAGTCACAGAATATTCTGAGTTGAAAGGATCATAAGGATCATCAAAGTTCAGCTCCTGACCAAATCATTCAGGTGGTAATTAATTTGTCTCATTTATACTTTGCACAAGCCACTACCACACAGAACATGGTGTAGCTTAAGGCGCTACATCAACTCCCTAAACAATGAAAAGAAAAAACAAATTAATGTATAAGTTTCTTTCAAATACCATTGACAAGATTAATTGGAGCAATGGCTCTGAGATTCTAAAATGCAATCTCATTATTCCAACACAAACTCCTTAAAACAGGCCACATGACAAATGACTTATCAAGCACGTTTTGCAGGAAGCTGAGAGAAGTCCTTGCTCCACGGATGCTTTCATTTAGGAACTTAGATTGAAAGGCAATCAGACATAGCTGCAGCAGGTGCATGAGACTCCCCCTGAGTGGGACCTTAAGAAATGAAACCAGAATGACGTAAAAATCTATGAACATACATAAATAAAGCACACCCGGATTTTAGCAATCACGTAGCATAATGAAAACTATGAGATTCACTGGACAGCAGAAACATAAAGTTGCTTTCCTCATGACAGTCCCCTGACTTCCAGGGAATGAATAGGAAGAGGAAAAAGACATATTTACACTGGAACTCTCCCTTCTAGAGAGTCTAACCATTCTTGAACAAATCAATTTACTTAGTAGCTTGGTTTCTCTCATGTTAAATGTAAAAATGACAAAATTTCCCTTTAAAAACAAAGTTTCTTCTGTACTATCTACACACACAATTTGGGAATTTATTTCCCAGCTAACAAAGTAAGTTGCCTCATTTCCTTCAATTTTATATATACTTGAGATCAATCATGGCTTATTAATAGTATGTGCTATGTATGCAAAAATAAAAACATTAAAATAATATAGAATGGGAAACAAGATGAAAGAAAATGTTATTCCAGTTTCCTTTGGATGAAAGGAAGTTTGATTTTTGAAATGAAACTACCTTAACTATTTTACTTCAACAATTTAGTTGCCATGATAATATCTCAATGTTATGTTAAGGTCTCAAATCCGTTATTAGTGTCTTCTTTTCACATCCAAAACCCACAGATTTTGGCCTCAGACGATGAAAGCACTGCCTGGGACTGTATGCTTGAACACAAATGATACCCCGGGAATTACTATTTATTAAACTAACCAGAAAAGAGGTTGTTGCATTTTTCAGCCTCTGAGTAAGAGCAATATAAATATTCCACAATACTGCTAACAAGGATTTCAAGAAGCTTTCAAGCAACAACTTCTTTTAAAATAAATCTAAGAAGTCAATGTAATCCAGTCAAAACTAATAAGACACATCAATTTGATGCAATTTTGCATCAAACACACAAAACTACGCTGATTGACTGGAAAACTTATATTGTCCCAAGTTTTTCTCTAAAGGAAGCCAGCACCCACAATTATGGTTTTGTTGTTTGTTGTAAATCTATACCAATCTCTTCCTTTTGTGTTTAAAAAAAAATGACCTGAAGTTCATGAGCTGAGCCCAAAAGAAATGGGGCTACCTATGGAATACAAACCTATCTGTGTACCAAAAACAAAGAGTTACATCAGAAGATTCTGAAAAAAAAAATTAGAAAAAATATTCTTCTGTGTCTTCTCTCCAGAGACTTGTCACAAGCAATTTCATGGAGGAGAAGGACAATTAGTCAAGGACCATCAGAGACTGCTGGTAATTGGCTGTTCTCAAGAGCCTCTCAGAAAGGATGCACAATATTTCACATGTGTTTGCATTATGTGTTGTTCACTCATGCAAATGAAATAGTCATTAATTGTGTCCTCCTGTACTGCCATAAAGAAATTTTCATAGTTTGCCTTACTATAGGTTATAATGCATTACCACTTTCCACCAAAAAACAGTTGGATCACTTTTCCAATATGAAACAAGAAAGTTTACAGACCATCACTAGAAGTTTCTCAAACAGCTTTTTTCAAAAAATACAAATACACTGTGACACAACTTTTTTGTTTTAATCAGATGGCTGCCATTTGTAAAGACCTTGTGGTCGTTACACTTCAAATATATAACCACATAAGGTTTATATACGCTTTCCCTAAAATTCTTCTATGGCTTAAACATAGAAAAGAATGAAAAAGGAGACACCAAGTAAAACAGAAGTGTAGGCTGTAAAATTGTAACAGGAGGTTGGATGTATAGACCCATCAATCTATACTAAATGGTGAAACTGTCAAAGAAGACGACTTCATATCAAAGGTCATGCTTTATTTCTGTTCTTAGCTTTTTTCCCCCTTCATGCTTTCAATAAAATGCTTCACTTTAGCAAAAAAAAAAGGTGGCTGTTAATGTAACAGCCATATGTTCTGCTGTTAAAGAGGTTAGCCCAGCTTTTGCAGATTCTTGAGTTCAGCTACAGCTTGCTTGCATCTGGTCTTTGTCTAGGTTTATTAATAGCAAGGCAAGAATTCTAAATTATGCAGCAGTGTCACAGAGATCATGCAGCATACATTCACTCCAAGCTGAAGTACAATACTGAGTTTAAACTGCCTTACGGGCTTCTTTAAAACAAAACTGGACAATGCACCAGGAAATACATTTGAGAACAATCCTGCTTTGAAAGGCTGATGAATTAGTTGATCAAGCCAGTACTTTCTAGTTATATTTTCCATGGTCCATTTCGTTCTCTGTTATCTCATTTTTCCAGTTCAGCATCCAGGCACTACTCAGAGGCTATATCTGATAGACCCAACAGCCCAGACATTTGATGTGCTGTTCCTGGTGGATCCAAAAGCCACTTTGGGAATGTCTAGCATCTCCCCCCTCTCTGTCCTTCCCAACCCTGCACCTGCAGGGCTCAGGCAGTGTTGAGCTGCAGGGTGTGGAGAAACACCATGCAGCCCACACACAGGTGCTGCTGAGGCAGGAAGATCTCCAACCCTTTTTCCTTTTCTCTCCAGAGCTTATGGGAGGTGTGGGAGGTGGCAATAGGACATTTTCTGCAGTGACAGATGAATGAGGGCTGGCAGCCCGGTCCATGATGTGTAGCATGGCTGCAGGGATGTCTCAGCCACAGTGGCTTGATGGCTCTCACACTCCCTCCATACACCGACTCCTACCTCAGGAGGAGACTCTCCTTTTCCTCCAAAGATCCCATAT
The DNA here is from genome assembly GCA_013397115.1 of Edolisoma coerulescens. Taxonomy (NCBI): domain Eukaryota; kingdom Metazoa; phylum Chordata; class Aves; order Passeriformes; family Campephagidae; genus Edolisoma; species Edolisoma coerulescens. The sequence goes on along the minus strand of VWZW01006377.1, from coordinate 620,145 downwards.
CACATTTAAAGTTCTGTTCCACACACAGAAGAACTTAATAGCTCTGTCCCCTCAGCCTGCTGGAAAGCAGCCCCTTTCCAAGCTTCAGAGAAGCAGAGGTAGCTTATATGTACAGGCTCACATTTTTCTTTTCATCACGTTTGGTGCTTCAGCCAAGATGCCTGGAAAGTATTTATACCACAAGTAAAAGGGAAGAGGTGAGAGTTGTCAGGATCAGGAACCTAGATGCTGCTCAGGAATGCCACCAGAACAACCAGGCAGACACAGCCAGGCAGGTAACCTTCCAGTGGGGAACTGGATTGCATGGTGGAGGGATCCAGGAGCCACCAGGTAATCGTTTCAGACCTAGTATTATTATTATTAAGAGCATGCATGGGAGCTTGTGTGGAGGCACCTACCTCTGACATCTTTTCTGTGGCTGGATGAGAACTTTATCAAAAATGTTGCCCCAGTAATTTCCACAACTACATCTACAAACTCCTAGTAAGAAAAAAAAATGAATATAGAACCTTTCAAGGTCTCCTCAGTTGTTTGTTACAGTGCCATTATGGAAAATACATGAAAAAGCAACTCAGACAGCGCCAGATATCATATATCTGTTTTTCTCCATGTGCGTTATACGTAGCTCTCGCATATAGGTAAAAATAAAGATTAAACAGTCTGGATTTCACATTGTTTGAATTTGAGATGAGAGAAAAATTTTCTAAAGTTCTGGGGGGAATGCTTTTATGGGAGAAGGAAGTAGTACAGCCTTCCTTCCAGCTGCAGGGCAGGAATGTGCAAAGTGTGGGATGGAGGAGCAATGGTGCAGGGCCAAATAGCAGAGAAAATGATGTACCAGAAAACCAGGTGAATTGGCAGGCAATCTAGTTCTCTTCTGTGAAACACCTAGAACAGTTTCATGCCAATATCCTGTGTTTATCCTGATATATTTATTCTATACGTCATTTTCAAAAAAGTTTCAGTCAGAAAATACTATGGTAATCACCAAAAGTCAGCCAAACGCTCTTTTGCTTTACCCCTCTCATTCCCAGTGGTAACAGTTACCCTATTCTCATTCTTGATTATTGCCTCAGACTTGATGGAACTGTGGCAGGTACAAACGTGATAAATTGACACTGTCAGTTGTCAGTCAAGAGAACCAGCCTGTAATTAGGGTCACAGAACGCTGGAACCAAATGGGACTTGTTCTTTAGTGCAGACATGAGATGCACACAATAACAGGGATGAGGCACAAGTGACAAGCCAAACTGATGGAAAGGCGAACAGCTTGTCTGATCTGATTGGAGGTTCTCTGTGGTTCTGGGAGAATTTTGTCCTCTCTGCTTATTCCGTCTTTCAACAACAAAAGCAAACTGTGGCTGCATGTTTTCCTTTAAAAGCAGAGGTCATTAAAATGAAGCAACTTGAGGCAAAACAAAAGCAAATTTTGATAAAGCATAAAAGGAAAGGGGCTTTTTTTTCCCCTAAAAATGTATCCTAAATATCCTAAAACTTCATTAATGTCAGTAAGTGAACTGAAGATACGATCCTGTAAATATGTTTACATAGACTTTCAAAGTAAAACATGCAAGAAAAATGCTCATGCTTTATCACCTTGAGAAGTTAAATAAAAAACAAGGATGGTATCTTGATACAAAGCTAATGTGGAAAAAACCAGGAATGACTTCTTAATCTCACATTCCTTGCTCAGAAAAGAGAAGATGGAAAGCTAAAGACATGCTGAAGGATGGGAATCATGGCAAAGCCATCTCCAAGCAGAGACCTTTTCCCTATTCCTTTGTTTTATAAGTAGGAGACAGACAAGCCCCCATTTCAAGTGCCATAATCTCCTAAAAGAGGAAAAAGTTTGGCATCCCAGAAATCAGAGATAAACCAGCCCTGGGATTCTTCCAGGGGGAAGGTTTCAGTGCACAAGCAAAGGGCACTACATCTAGAGCCAGATATAGCTCAGTTAAAGAAGAGGACACATGTATGCAGCATTCACCAAAAATGTTATTGTGCCTCTGTCTGATGGGTGATGTGGGACAGCACCACAGAAATTCTGTAAATGAAGCCTAAACTTATTTTTCAGTAACAGTATTCTCTCAAGTTTCCAATAAAAAAGAGTGTAGACCTACATAAAACAAATATATGCATAATGAAATCCACCTGCATTGACAGTAAATTCCATCTGCCTATAGCTAATGCAAGCTGCTGTAAGAAGACTGTAAAAAAAAATTTAAAAATCCAGTGACTGTCCACAGATGCAACGAGTGTGCAGATTCTCAGAAATTCTCTCACTCGGACACCACACATTTAACTACTGAAATTTAAATTTGGCATTCTCCATGTGAGCACAGGAACAGGCTTACAGCCCCAATTCCTAGAAACCATTAAATCTACAGAATTCAGGAATGCATTTTAAATTATATAACCCCCATTAATATAACTGAAAAGCAGCCTTGAACTACCACAGATCCACTCTCCAGCAACAACCAAAAAATCAGGAATTAAGAGGAGAACACTGCATAGGAGCTATGTATTTTCTCACTGACTGATTTTTTGTATTTCTTTGACAATTTTTTCCCCCCCTCTCTCTGTCTGTTCTTTCCTATAGACAGCTTTCCCTGTCATGGAGCTTTCCAATGGTGCTTTTCCAGGATGATTTCCCACAGTTGTTCCCAGACCCCATGTCAATGGCAAACCAATTCACATAGAACAGGGTACTTCCGTGCAGTGTATTAATAGCAATCGTTAGGGAGTTTGTCTGTTCTAGTTGCCTCTGATGTTTAACAACATCCTGTCTTTCCCGAGGCTTATAGAGGTAAGAAACAGCAACAATCCTTTTCTGTCATCCTTGACTCAGAGTGGTTTTGGCATGCTAGTTCCTTGCCCCTGACCGAACATAAAACTTCGCTACACCTATTTTAAGGGTCTTGACTGAGAAAGAAAAGGAGATCTGTCTTCTTGTGGAATTCAGAAAGCTGTGCCTAAGCCCTCTAGAGAAGGCTTAGCTGCTAACTCGGCAGGGACTGACATCATCCACCTCTGCTGGGATATTGTACCCCTCAGCCCTACCCTCTGACTATCAGCAGCTGAACAGCTTTCAGCCTTGTGTAAAAGAACAGCCCAGTCCCAACATTGCTTTGTAGCTTAAATAGCTCTGCAGCCAGAAAATAATTGCCCAGGTCTATCTTCCTCTTGCACAAAGCTGGTACTTTTCATCTTTCTGACTACTTGAAATCCCCTCTCTGCTAAGCTGTGGCAGGAGGGAGGTGGGCAGCAGGTCCCAGGGGTTTGAACCACTGTCTCTCTTTAATCACAGTATAATGTCTTTCCTCTTTTGATATTGCCCCTTGGCTTCAGCTGCTTTCTCCTTGTCCAATTTCATGCCAAAACCTACTGTGTGTGTATATATATATATATATGTGTGTATATATATATATATATAGCATTATATTCACTTAGCAACATTTTCTTCCTTGGCTCTTTTCCACATGCATCCTGGTGAAAGCTGGGCTTTCTGGCAGCGTTTTTCAGAGGCAAGCAGCACCACTGCCATTTCAGTGTCTCAGGGCTTCACTCACACTGGAGTCAATTATACTGTAAGCATCCTTGTGATGTCTCCATTACAGGTGAGAAAACAGGGGCAGCAAAGACACAGAGGGTAAGAGTTTTAAGAGGGAATTAGATGCCAAAACTACCCAAGATTTCGATACGTGCTGCTCCTTTAATGAATTTACACCAACATTGTATAGAGCAAATGTGGAAATTAAACCATAAGCCTGGTTTTCCCCTGTTGAGACAACATCCCCCTTCCCTTGCTTGGAGAGTAATATAAATCCAGGAAATACACAAAACCATGAGTCACATTAGAAGACAGTGACTTGGAGAGCAAGATGTGTATTAAACCACATTTTAACACTTGACTGAGATGCTTTCTTCTCAGAGGCACCAGTGACAGAAAGGTCTCTGAACCACCAATTTCCTACACTTGAAAACACCAGACAGAATTCTGCCCTTTCAGCTAAAACATACCGTAAATGTGTGGCAAAAATACACCAGTGTGACCAAATACAAGTTAGTGAACTGTCAACAGCTCTAACATACCAAGAAACTATTTCAGAAGACTTCTGCTGGGAGTTAACAGCTAAACACTGCATTTATCTCCAACTCTTTACTAAGTTGATACATCCAGGCTGCTTGATTGAGCTAACTGATGATACCTAAAACATTTATTCCTAAGCACAAAATTGCAAACGTACTTCAGGATCATAATTCCAAGTGGTTTTGTTTTCCCTGGCCGCCATAGCACTGCTCTAACTTTCCCCCCACAAGATTCTAAACCCTCACATCTAGTGTTTAAATATTTTGTCCCTGAATCTCTAAATGCTGACATAAATGTACAGGGTGGTTGGGCACTGGAACAGGCTCCCCAGGGAAGTGAGCACAGCACCAAGCCTGACAGAGTTCTAGAAGCATTTGGACAATGCTCTCAGGGAGGTGATGTGAGCCTTGGGGTGCCCTCTGCAGGGTCAGGGGGTGGGCTCGATGATGATGATGTGTCCCTTCCCACTGAGCATATTCTATGATTCTGTGATACTTTTGATGTCAAGCAAATGCAAAAGAGCCTACTCATTTCACAGTTACGTGAGCAAAAGTGCACATTTTTGCAGAGTGAAGCTACTGTAATTTGGTTTAATGCAACTGTTGGTTCTAAGCACTGGGGGGAAAGAGTCTTTTTAAGAAGAAGCAGATGGCAAATTCCACCAATTGACGAAGCTCACTTTACAAAACAGAGCTTCTCCAGTTTATTGTACCTGGATTTGCTTTACAAAGCTACCTAGAAAGGGCAGCATAAGTACTATCGCCACTTTCACAAACAAAAGGAACATGAAATACACACACAAAAGGAAGAAAAAAACAAGCAAAATGAAATAACTGCCAGACGAGGTCACTTCACAGCAGAGACTGAAGACATGCAAAGATACGACTTAGCAGACCAAAGTCAATGGAGACACAGATGAAAAATCCTAGCTCAAAATACAAAAGGGTCACACTTGAAACAGGGCCAAAGGAAGTTTTAGTATTATTCTCTTTGTTCAAAATACCTCAAGCAAATATGCAGACACAACAATTTTCAGTCCTGCTCTCCCCTCTTTTCCCATGGAAAAGTTGATGAAGATAAGTTATTCCTTTTGGAAAAAATGTTTATGAGCAACATGCTTTAAACATCCATAAGAAGACCTGTGTTCTGAAATACCATTCTGTTTTTCTCCACCACTCACATTTTTCATATTTTAAAAATCTGCAGTAATGTTTTTTCACGTGGGTATAGAATGCAAGATGTCAGGGCACCCATCTGGCAGAATGCCTGAAACTGGGAGCAGAGGAAGACAGGGTTAAATTAAGTAGGTCTGCCCAAGGCAAAGTAACTCATGCTTATGTTCCTCTTCCTATTATTGCAGTTCTACAAATCCCACTGGTGAAGTACAAGGAGTTTAGCAGAGAGCTCAGGAGACATTTCTCAGGTTGATTTTGATCTGTTTCGACAGTTTGTATAAAGGTTGTTCTTGTTCAATTGGTTTATTTTCTCTGCCTCCAAAGCTTTCTTTGAAAGCATTATTCTAGTTCTGTAGCAATTCCCAGGCTTTTGAACCAGAGAAGGCAACATATGTTGTTTGAAATATTCAGACCTAACAGGTATCGCATTTTCTATCTGTAAACAACCATTTAGCCATCTCTCTTCTGTCAAACGCCCCACTGAGATCAGCAGAGTTATTCTCACCTTGCATCAGTACAGCTTCATAGGTAAAATACAGCAAGAGTCCCCCCACTTCAAGTAAAAAAAAAAGAAAAAAAAAACCACAGAAAAAAATCCACCCCAAACCACTGAGATTTCTACTACAAGTATTTGTAAAAAACCTCTCCATCTCAGTAAGCAGCTATGCTGGCAGTCTTGAGTTGCAAGTACTAAACAGAAGAAAACTATTAAGTTAAGAATATTAGACATTTACTTGTATTAAAATATTTTGCTGGTGGGAATTTCAGAAGCCTGATGTCAATATACCTTACGTGTTTACACTACTATTTCATCTCTGGGAGAGTTTATTGTTGAGGGTAAATGTTTGTAGGACAGAGCTTTTTCCAAAATAACAGATTATAGTTCTTCTGGCTGTTTACACTGCAAGGTCGGGACCGAGCTGTCTGTTTGGGAAAAGAGACATTCTAACCATGACTGTCCTCCTGAAGTACCTACATTTTTGGCAGTCCATTCATATCTTGGGAGGTAATCCCCAGCAATTCAGTAATTCAGATACTTTCTCCGCCCAATACACTGAAAAATAGCCTCTTGAACAACGACAACAAAAAAATCAAACCCAAATGAGTCAGTGATGTAAACACAGCAAAAGACAGGAATGAATCACGAGAAAGGGCAGACATGCCAATAACATCACACTACAGATACATTAAATAATCCCCAAACACTGAAGACCTCAACTTGTCCTATGACTTGGGTCATAGAGTTCAGTCTAGACAACCTCACGCGACTCAAACTAAGCACACAAAGCATAGCCTAAACCTAAAAGTTTGTACAAAAAAATCTCTCCGTGATGATTATAATCCTCTCATTTCTTGTTTGAATTTATTTATGGACAAAATAATTTCCTTTCTTATAGGAAAAAATATTTTAAGCTTCAATACCAAGAATTCATTATTGCTTTCAGCCATTGCTTGCCACAGCAAACAAGTCAAACTCTAGTCAAAAGAAACCTGACTTTCCATTTCCCCTGTTTTGTTCTTCCTTCATGTTTTAAGTCCCTCCAAGCTTTTTTTTTTTTAATTGTCTAAAACTGACTGCAGGAAAAGCTCTAACAACCAATTTCCCTCTAATCTTGCACTTCCTTTCCCAAGGCCCAACATTTGCTGGTTTATTATCTGTCATTCCAAATAACCTATTTTATAGATAGTATTCTAGATCTTGTGTTTCTCACAAAAAACAGACAAAAAGTTTTCCACAGCTATCCAGAAGAAGCTCGAAGGGAGGTGGAAGAGTACAGCAGTGCTTACTGTGGAGAGTAGAGTAATACTTAAGTATTCGTTTTGATTTTCTATAGGGCAGACACTGAAGTTGTAACTGCTGAGTTACATGAATTTGTGAGATTTATGAAAAATTCTGTCAAATCTGGACCTGAGACTTCATTTCCCTGATATTTCCTCATCATCCTGGGTGAAAGATGCCCTCCTCTCACCTCTCCAAGCTCTGCATTTTGCCTCCATCTCCATCAGGACAGCAACCTTCCAGTAAATTCTCTGCTAGTTGCCTTCTTCTCATTAAGCTACAGTAAGATCCTTAATAGAAAGTGAAACAATATTTCCATGTATTCATTTTTAATCATACTTCAGCCAATCTCTGTTCCATGGGCTCTTTATTCTTATTCTATTGGTCCTCTTGATACTGCTGTATTTACATGGCTAAACAGTAGTTTACAACCGATTCCATTTTCCTTCTCAATATGTGGAACAGTCTAGTTTCTGGTAATTCCTTCCCTTGAAGAAGGTCATAGGATTTAAAGAATTTTCTGGGTCTTTAATATGCCAGCTAATAGTTTTATACCATACCATTACTAAATCTACCCAGGACCCAAGATTTCACTTTTCTGAGCTCATTAATCCCTTTGACAACTTCTTGCAGAGTCTGGAATTACTATTTCCAATACCTTTATTGAAATGTTAGTCACTAATGCTAATAGTAGTGCTCTTCCCTGAAAGTTTGCGTCCCTAAGTTCTTCAATCAGTTGAAAAGACTTTAAGAAGTCTCAGTTACACTAATCACTCACCTGCATCAGCAAATCCTTACATACAAATCAAACTGAGTCGCTCAGGAATGAGTTAGACCCAAGTTATCTTCCATGATCAGCTTTTCATGCTGTCTTCTACTCAAAAAAATCAACTGTAACTTTTGACTCAGTGATTACCCATTGAAGGAATGTCTGAAATTTGGCCTTGAAATCAGTACTGTATTGTTTTGTGGAGATGCAGAAACCTGGAGGACAGCAGAGTCTCTTGATTAAATGCAAGTATGAAACATGTTTTTTTCTCCTCAAAATTCTTTCAATACTGCTCAGTAGGCATCCAGAGGTCAGGCTGGAAATGCTGATGCTTTGAGGCCAGCAAACTTTTGATTTCATCCATAGAAGAGCAGAAACTGGAAAGCTATATGAAATGTATACTTTTCATGTTTAAATGCTGTAGCGTGTTTCTCAAAATATTTAAACAAGTAGGGAAATAAATCTCTGAAGTGGAAAGCTAATAAACATTCACATATGCATTTTGCTCATCTCTGAATGTGGTGGTAATTTAGTTATTCCCTTATTTATGCAGTGGGACAAAGATCAGGAAAGATCATCAGTGAAAACTATTTGGCTGTCTGTTAATTTTCTTTACTCCTGGTTGTTTAACATTTATTTTTAAATTTATAACAAATGGATCTTTTCTGTTTGGTAGGAAAGTAGAATGACAGATTGTGGGAAGGAAAATGTGAGCTGTATGGAGAGAGGGCAAGAAAAAGAAAAAGACTAATCCAACAAACTTGTTAATAGCAAGTGGAGAGCAGAGAATTAAAAATGGCCTCTTCTAGCCCACCCCACCATGTCCCAAAAGTGACATGCATAGAGCTTAGTGCCAATAAAGTATTACAACAGCAGCAATTCTCCCCACCACAGAAGAGAAAGTAAATTTAGAACAAATACAACAATACAACATCCACAGAACGTGGATGAAACATCGAATATTAATCTAGAAGGAGAAAATAAGCTACCTGTTTACAGAACAGAAGGTACTCGACCCGCCCTTTGTCATCACTGACACTCAAAAAGAAGACATTCAACCCCTGCTGAGAAATAACTACAACAGACCTCATGCATCTCAAAGAACCATTACAATGAAATAATAACAAAAATATGGGGTGATCTTTTGGGAAAATTATTTAAACAGTTTCAGTCAGTACATGCCTGAGCATCACCAATTTTTTCATTTCTTGCCAGGGAAGATTTTAAATCCCAAGGTTTTGAAGCAACAGTTCTTCTCAGATTCAATAAACAATGCAGCATCTCTTTACCCCTTTCTTTTTTACCCAATCCTCTAAACTTCCTGCTGCCTTTAACTCCTTCAAAGACTGGAGAAGTTGAAATCTTACATGAAATCCAGCATACCAGTAAAATTACACAGGATCAGTGAAATCACACCTGTAAACAACCAGTGGAGTGATTATAGCTAAGAAGGACAGAGAAGGAATAAACCTATCAACACACAAGCCTGGCTCTATTTAAATAGAGGAAAAAAAAACTATAACAGAGCACATTCAAAATAGACAAGAAGTTGAAAGATTTCATCAAATATAACATGGGTCTACTAGAAACAGACAGTGTAAGATAGATCTTTCTGTAGAAATCTAATCAATCCTCCAAATAATGAGATCACAGGACAAGTTCAAAGCTGAAAAACAGGGAAGAATGCAGAAACATAAAAGTACACGAAGAAATGGTTAAAATGGAGATGTCACTTTGACATACTGCTACATAACCTTAATGTGAAAAAATTGGGAAATTAAATTTCTCAAGGTTAGAGATATTAATTTTGTATTTATCATAAGTTATAGCTGGTTTCAAAACAAGAGCTTTCTAATGACTGAAAAGTAGGAAGACTTCTCATTTGGTAGGTGAGTATGAAAGATAAAAAGCAGGCCAGTCCAAGAACCTGATACTACAATGTTAGAAATGGGTTGAACATAACCGGTACCAAATTCATTCAGGGAAAATATTTTTTAAGAAAAATATTCAGTGGCCTGGGAGTAGATAGAATATCCAGTAGCCTTCTGTAGACAGAGGAGGATATGACCTGGATGCAGGTAGGGCAGACATAGACAAGGTAAAGGATGGTTTGAGATACCACAGTTCTGTTGAAGTTTGGTTTCCTCAGCAGCAGCTTACAGTTTCTTATCATCCTTTAAAATTTAATAATGCCAGACATTCAAGAGCTTGAAGGCCAGGAGAGGAAGCTAGTCCTGCATGAATCCCAAATATTTCTGGAAAGCTGCTGAGTCCACCTCATGCTACTATGGGTGTCTGCACCACTTCCATCTTAGCACACAACACTTTTCTCCCTATCACTCCTAATACAGTGAAGTAAGAACAGGCTTACAAAGCAAACAAACTGCAGTGCTATCTTCCCCTGCAAGTGAAATTAAATAGACTTCTAAATGCATTTTTCCTCACTTGAAGTTCCTGATTTCTTGCCTGCATTTTACCACTCAGGGCTTAAAAATGACTGGCGTGGTTTTTAGATTAGATACCCAGTACCTATCCATGCTAAGTCAAATCCTGGCCTGATTTAAACCCCAGGCAACTCCCAGTGAAAAAATCTGGAAGCCCTTCAAACTTCCTCCAAGACATACCTTGCTACATGGTAAAAGGCCCTTACCCCAAAACCCCCAAAAAATATCATAACTGTGAAAATATTTGCCTGGCATGCCCTCAGAATACATGACACCAGTTTTTGTTTTTCTCCCTTCAGCCTACTTCTTTCAGAGAATATTTGCTCCCACCCATTGAACTCCACTGTCTGATAGCACGTTTTCTGTTTTACTGTCTCACAACTTTCATCTGATCTGAAAAGAGATGAAGAGAAATGCTTGCTACTAAAAGATTTCACCTTGAGTAAAATCACATGTTTCCCCTTGTTGCTCATATCCATACACATATTAAAACTGAGTCCCATAAGTTTTCATTATTCAGGCATTTAATCATATGGAAAATGTGGTAATTTAATTAAAACAAGCAACATAGGTTAGATATCCCGAGGGATAAAGACCGAGGAAAAATGATCTGATTCAATGAGTTTCCATTTCAAAAATGTATTAATATTAGAGCAGGAGACCACAGTAAGAAAAAGAAATTTTAAAAAAAGAGACTTAAAAAAAGAGAAAAGAAAAAAACATGCTGTTCCTTTGCAAAGCAGTAATCCAACACTAAGGCAATTTCAACTTAGGAAGCCAAAACTTGAACTGCTCTGTCTCGTGTCTGCAGCGGGTGTTTGTCAGAACTTAACACAAGCAGCAATTACTCGCTGTACCACAGCAAAGCCTGGATTTATTTTTTTCACATGAAACAGGGAAGACATTAAGTGTTATTAGGTTAGACATCACTACTAAAGATGGCACTTGTCAGACGCTCATGAAAGGTTTTCAGTCTTCCTTGCTATAAAGCACAGTGTTTCATTCTTCCCAAAACTTATGTCATGTACCTGGCACTCAGCTTCAAAATGATTTATCAGCCCACTGTTGGGAGGAGAGAGTACAGGGGGGAGGCAGATTCATGCACACAGATGTTTGCCATTCTCTCTAAAGTCCAGGATACATTGACTAAGCCAACCTTTTGTTTTTACATATTATTAAATAGTTGCTTTTCTCTGACTGAATAGCCTTTCGCTTCCCCTCCCTCTCACAAATCCCTCAAGCCACAACCCTAATTCCAAAGCCTTTATAGAATTTGTCCAAAGTACTCCTCAGGCAGACTTCCATCAATTATCAGCATCCTGGAAGGCCTCAGAGGTGCATATGAAGAGGGACTGCTATGTTAAATTTATTTTATGTAATAAAAGTAGTTACTACATGCAGTGTTGACACATACTTACAGCATATATGTAGCCATTTTCTCTCCTGTAATTCTGATTTTTTTACTTAAATGGACTCAATCCTACATTTCCTCTCTTTCCAAAACTCCAACAGAAATTAGCAAAAGATACAAGCCTGCATTTTTCTATACATGACATAAAAAAACCCCACAAAAGCATAGGCACACTACTCATCTGGCCTATGTCTGCATAATTTCAGTGACATTCCCATAGTTTATATGTGCTGTTGTAAAATACATCAACATATTATATACAAAAATACTCAACTTCCCACGCATTTTCTATAAACATTAAGCAATATTTTACCCTAGTTTCAAATGCCCTTTCAATACTTTGCATCCCTTCCTTTCCATCGTGCTCACACTTTCCAAATTCTTTGGCTCAGGCAGAGCATTTGAAGAAAATAGAAAACATCAAAAACAATAAAGATTTCACAACAAGTTCTGCATTTTTAAAAACGCATTACATTATATTATTTGCCATGATGCTGCTGGTCTTTTATTCTCATAGCTTAAGCTCATCTGTTAGCACAAGTATGCACATCTCAATCGGATGAGAAAATACAAATAATCCAACTCTACCTTGGAGCAAAGATGGACACGCTGAGTCCCAGGAGCCTGGCCAGAGTCCTGCAACAGCCCCCACGGGAGCTCAAAATATCTGAGTAGCCACAGGTTCAAAGAGTTAGATCTGGTGATCAAAGTGTGCACAGCTGAAGCTTGTCAGGTCACTGAGTTCTAAGGGACTCCTTCAGCTTCAATTTTAGCAGAATAAGGAAGAGTGGGTACATTTCTAAAACACATTTGCATTTCACACTTTCCTTTTAACAATCTGCACATCCTTTGCATGAGCTATTTCGTGCTGTGGGTTTAGGATCTTTCACAACAACAAACTCAAATAATGAAAACAGATAAAAAATGAACATAAACAAGCAACAAAAAACTTATGGATACTTACAACACCTAATACTGTAAAAATCTAAAAGCATTTTTCTCCCTCATTCCTTGGGCAGGGGGTGGGGGGAAGAAGCTTAGCAGCTTTTATTATTCATTACTCATTGTTGTAGGAAAAGCTAAACCAAAACATCACATTTAATTCAGTTTAAGTGAGAAAGCTTTGTAGAAATACTCCACTTGCAGAAGAATCCCTGACTCCAGCCCTCACACACTGCCCTCTGCATTCAGCACTGGGAGAACCCAGCTGAGGCTGTGAGGCAGCCTACAACTACACAAGTCTGTTTTTTCAGAGCATTTATGTGTTTTGCCTACCAGTAATCTTTAATTTAACATAACATGAATTGTTTTAGTAAGCATCCAATCCATCAAGATATAAAACTTCCATCAGCTGGTTACAAGAGTGGAGTTCACCTGATGTGGCAGTCGTGGCTTGGAGGAGCATTACAGGGTATAAATGACCATGTAACACAGGCTAGCACTTATTTATACTGAGGGACTGGTGTAGACTTTTGCCAACTTTGAATTATTTAAGATATCCCTCTGCCTATTTTGACTTGTTATTAATTCTGATTTTGGGGTATTTTTTCCTCCTCCAAGTCTTCAGAATTTACACAATGGGAAGTGCTACCCTTTTTATACACCCGTTATATTGCAAAGCTCCCAACCAACTGATCATCATCATCATCATCAGAGAGCTGTTATTTGTCACTAACAACTCGTACAATCAGTTGGGCATGATTTGCTTTAAAAGTATTCTAATCCCATTGTGCTTTCATCTGGAACGATTTTTGAGATAAAAAGCACTGATAAATTCTCACTTTTTTTCCATGGAGAGCACAACATGTTTTGCCCAAGGCAAACTGCTACTCAGTAGTCAGCCAGAGGAATGCCACGCACTATAAAAGCTTGAAGTGTTAAGTCCTGAAAACTGCTTACACTCCAAAGTGTTGAAGATGCAGTGAAGGAGGTAGATAATACCACAAATGCCACCTCATTGGAAGCATCCCATTGCCCAACATTATCAAACACCATCAAGCTTTTCTACCAATAGGTTAGGGGTTTTATCTGATAAACTGTAGACATTACAATTGCTATATCAAAGAAAAAAAAAACATTTCAGAGTTTGGCCCACAGGGATTTGCAGGCCAGGTTCAAAATATGTTAAGAGGGGCAAGTAATGAAACTTAAATTTTTTCCAGGGAACACAAAGATGTATTTTCTTAGCATTTGAGAGGACTTAAGATGTCAGCTACTCAGAATTTTAATTGTTAAATTACTAAATAAAAAACAAGCAGATGACACTCTCTTACACCTTTCAGACAACATTACAATCTGTCTTCTCCAAGCACTAGGGAGGTAGAAGAGGAATTTTTCATTCTTCAGTGCTGGTAGAGTCAAAGCTTCTGGGAGTATGCTCCTCCTTTCCCAGCTGACCAAAAAAAAGAAAATAAACAAGGAAGAAGGGCAACATATGGCACAATGCAGGGGCAGAGACTGATCACAAGGTTATGAAAACATGAAAGCTGTGATGCAGAAATCAACCATCCAACCCTTCAGAATATTGATGAAAGAACTGCATTTTCATGGGCATACATCAAGTGTACAGTAACAAGTTCTTTAAAGAAAAAATATCTTATTATTGTGGTATAATATGACCAAAAAAAATAAAGAAATTGATAGTCAGAAGTCCTGTCCTTCCTTCTCTCTCTTCCACACGTGTGTCTTTAAAGTTCTGATTCTCTTCCTTTATCAAAAATTGCATCTATGTCTTCCAGTCCCAAGACTGTCTTGACTGTTGTTATTAAAAGAACTTTTAAAAAGTCATGTCTTTTGTATGGAAATTTTCTTCCTAGAAGGAGTGTGATTTTTTTGTTTTGTTTTTGTTTTTTGTTTTTTTTTTTTGTTTAGCATCACACAGTTTTGCAATGGATTGAAAAAAGCACTGCAAAGTTACAGGTTGTAACAGAATTACTGTGTGCAATCATGTAACTGATAGAGCCTTAAGATGCAATTCAAATTATTCTTAAGACAAAATTTAATATAAAATCTGCAAAAAACCTTTGCCTCAGAGCATTAGCCTTAAATGAAAATTTCCGTTTTCAAATTGAACTATTTTCAAAACGCTTCATGACTGAAGAATTTTAGCTGGAGCCCAGCACGCTGCTTGGGATGTGAAGTGATTTAATTTCAGAGTATCAGTGCCAATTCAGGTATTATGCATCCACCTTCAGCTGACTTCACCTTTTACCTTCCCTTTTTTACTGCAATGAAAAGCATTCAACCCTTTGCAAAGCTCCTCCTCACTGAAAGCTTTTTCAGAAAAGAGAATGTGGGCATAAGCTGAAATTCTGAAAAACACAGGCTCTAGAGGGGTGGGGAGAGAGTTACCTTCAGATGCTCTAATAAGAGCATTTCAGAGGTGAATGGTGGAACTTCACCGGGACCACTGGGTACCAAATTGTAACCTGTAACTTTGAAAACCTGTCCTGAAGGGATCAGCTTACAGTGCTTGAAGGGAAGAACAAGCACACGTTGTGTGCATCACTACCTCTTGTTTACACTTCACTCACATTTTCCAGTCCTTTTAGACTCCCACGGAGGTTTCCTATTGCTGACTTATGTCCAGAGGTGGATCATGTGAACAAACTCAACTATTACTGAGCTCTGACGTGAAATGAAGAGTATTCTCATTATTAAACCCACAATATGTATCCTTTAATATAGAATATTCTACCTTCAGCTGTGTACACATAGCTCTAATGCAGAGGAAAGAATGTGAAGGTTAAATATAGCACTAAGTGAATTTCCAATGAAATGCACTTTCTTTGCTGGAACTTCAGAAATCTGAGAGAAATAAAGATAAAATGGCAATGACCTGAAAGGTCCATTCTGAATAGCAACAAAATTTTCCTCTCTGTGTTGTTTTAGATAAGAATCCTGCACCATCTTGTCAGAGGCAGGTAGGAATCATTTCCAAAGAAATAACAGTACTTGCTAGTCTCCAAGAAGGTTTTAGCCCTGCTGTGACATCCTCAGGGTGGTTTTCTCTGCCCTCCTTGGCAGACAAAGGAGGTCATGTTCTTCAAAAGGCACACAACACACCTGGTTCAGAGACTCAAATACTACAAGAGTTCTTGGAATAACTTCCCTGAGCAGAGCAGAAGACCATGGTCTGCATAAAGGAAAGCTTAAAATGCCATCAGACTTAGCAAAAGGAGAAACAATAAAGATAATAAACTACCAACATGATTCATCATACTGTATTACCTAAGGTTGCTGAGAGAAAATGTAACCCAACTGCACAGAAGAGAAAATTTGTCGTCCAAAGTCTGTGCTGATCTACATCTTCAACTGGCCTGTCAGCCACAGGGGATTATGTGGGGTGGGGATCATCATAAAACCTGGCTGTCTCTGCCCACATGTTTTTTCATGAGTTGGCTTCATCTCATCTGGAACACTCGGGATGCTGTCTGGAAAGCAAAGGCAGCTACATTTCACTTGTCAAGGCAGGAGCCATAAAGAGGAATGAATAGCAGTCAAGCACGCAAAGGCCCTAGGTACAAAGTCCCTCATCACCTTTATTTTAGCCCAATCCATTGCACAGCTATATCATCTGGACAAAAACTGTGAGAATTCAGCAGTGCAAACTACGTTTTTGTTTTTTTAATGTCTTTATGATCGCAAATTATTTCCACAAAAGTTAGCTCTCCCTACAGAAAGCAACAGACTTCAGAAAGGGCCTTGGAGACTGGGAAGGATACATCATTTTCCTGCCTGTGAATCTCACAATTTTATAAAGACATTATACGGACTGACTGACATATTCAGCTCTTCATGAGCACCTGGAATTTAACAAATCAGATTAAAACAAACAGGCTTCTAGTCTTCTTCATGTATTCAGTCACAGTGCTCAAAATCTGCAAAATTATCTCCATATACTAATAAACTTTTTCAAATAGTATCATAATAAAGTCAAATGGTTCAGGTAAATAACAATAAGTTACTTTTACAAAACAAATTTCAGTTGCCTAAAAGATTTTGTGGTTACAGTTTGCTTTGCTTCTCCCAAAACACAGCAAGGTAAATCCCCTTGTTTCCAAGTCCAGTGGACTATTTAGCAATAATCATGTAACTCAAATACCAAGTCAGCAATGACCACCACACTTGGTAAGAAAGTAATTTATAAATATAAGACTTTGGGTTTTTTCTGAGGTTCAAGGAGTTATCTTTTTTTGCTGCAAAAACTATGCTGAATAGGTGACCTGTTAAACAGATAAGGAAAGGAAACCCAGCACCAATCCAGATGCAAAGGGTTCTCTCTTCATTTTTCCTTGTCCCAAGTATGGTATCATTGTACAAATACCTCATTACAAAGAGATAATTGTTTCTTAAAATTTTTTTTTTTATTTTTTTAAAGAAGATAATGTTTGCAGAAACATAGGCAGAAACCTTCCCAGCAAGGTCTGCTACAAGTTAAATCACGTCTGGTGTTTCGGTCACTCATTTCCAGCTAGCATTTACTACAACACAGCTTAGACAAACAGATCAGAATGAAAAAATTGATCCTTTATAACAAAGTGGAAGAAAAGACGGTAAAGGTGTCTATCTTGATTTCATTTCCCTGTGATGATTCACATTCCATCTGCTGCCCTACTCTAATACTGACTTACAAGGGGCATGACTTCTTTTATTGCACATACACAGGTTTTATATTCTATGCTTGCTGCAACAATTGCCTCTGCCAGTTGCTGTGGAACCATACATTTGATAGCATCAAACTGCCTTCCTAGGTCCTTGGTGCTTTCAACACCAACTGTGACACCACTTTCTGCTCCAAAGCCCATTTACTCAAGCTAGTAACTAATACCATAATGCAGGTGACTTCATGCCTTTAGTACCCCAAATCTGTGGGGCAAGACAAAGACAAATTACTTCCACAAAAGTTAACTCTCCCTACAGAAAGCAACAGACTTCAGAAAGAGTCTTTCACAAGAGCCTTTTAAAACCTATCCAAGTGGCTTCAAATTTTTGGTGTCCATTATTTGATACACTTGAAAAACACTCAAAGATGCTCCTGAAATCCAGGAGGAGAAAGCAAGCATTCTGAAAAACCAGACTGTCAGTGCATGGAGAGGCATCAAGACAAGCTGAGATTTGCCAAAATGGAAACTTTTAAAAAAAACCTTTCAGTGTGTGTGTGAGTCTATCAAAGACAAACAGCAAGGTGAGAACATTACCTGGAGGCACATACCAGATGCCCTATGCACTCTCTTACTTACACTACTGAAGGCCTAGAAAAAAATAAGTAATTTTCACAGTGATGGGAAAAAAAGAATAACTAGGGTTTTTGTAATGCAATTTTGTATTATCTTTTTTAGAGATGTGTTTATTGTAGTTATTGGCAACCTATTTATGTTTTTAAATAAAAGAAAAAAAAGCAGAGAGGCAAGGTGGATGAGGTAGATCTGCATACTGTGATGACTTAGAACCTGCACATACAGCGAGTGTTCTTCCAGAAACATTTTCCATTAGCCTTCGAATGCTGCATTCCGCCTACTGTTCATTTTCTTTCTATGAGGAGTTATACAAGTTTTGACTCCAGATTTCTGCAAAATAGATTTGTATGCCTCTCTAGAATATGGTCCGAAGCCCAAAGCACCTTCGTTTTTCAACAGAGGGGGAAAAAAATGACAATTGCTTGCAAGTAGTTTAACACTTCATTTTCTCTTGCACATCTGAAACAGATCACACTTTTGTTTCAGAGGCATAAACACGCTTGTGCTGCTGCTCTTCCATTAGACGAGGCTGCACCTGGAATATGTTTGACAACCTCCTGTGCTTGGAATACTCTTGTGTTCATTTACAGAGGAATCAAAAAGGTCAGTATTAAATTATAACATGCATATACACACGCCCACATGTATGACCTACACAACAGATGAGATAGAGTTTAAATAATTATTTCCACAATAAATTCTATATGCATTTGTAATTATGAAGATACTTAGCATGAAATCAAACTTTTGGGGGCTGAAGGAAACAGTTTATGGCTACTGGAACTTTGTTTTGATGTTACAAGTTGTTAAATTTAACACTTTGTTTTATCTGACTATTCCAAAGAAGACAGAAAGTTGGAGTAACCCATACAGCAAATCAAACCAGCCTCCTGATATGACTCACTATTTTATGGATGATGCATAAAGAGTTTCACATTTACTGTTGTTGGGTCTTGAATCTTTCTATCCTTCCTTGCTTTCTGAAGCTGACCTCTTTCCAAAATAATTTGCACATAAAAAATCATTGTGGATGTCAAGTCACAAAAAACCAGCAGTAAAAAAAAGACATTTGTTTGCATATATCATTCAAAACCATACCCTATAAGTAGGTTTCATTCTATCAAGTCTGTCCAACACAGGCTCTGAAGAAAACAGCAGAAAATAATTCCCTAACACACAGTGCTTACTCTCTTGTGAATGAAGAGTCATTATAGCTATTCTGCTCAGGGTTGCAGCAGTTGTCTATATTAGGATACTCTAATGAAGCCTGTCATTAGCATGCTGAGCCACTTCAGTAGCTTAGCACTTCTTTTTGTTTTCATTTTGTAATTTGGCATGTAATTTGCATTTCTATGAACTTCCAGGAGCTAAGCCTGCTGGGCTAGCAAGCCTCTGGGGGCAGGGAAACTCCAGGGTACCCTTCAGCTCACACCATCACCTTTCAAATACTTGAAACATTTCAGTTATTCACATTTATGAGAAGGGATGCAAGCAAAATATTTATCTCTGAATTTTAGTAGTTAACTGCTTTTCAAGACCAGTCTAGCAGTCTCTGATCTGTCACTGGCTGACCAAAGCCCTGCTTTCTGAATTCCTACAGAACATTCACCTATCTCTCAATTCAGCCCAGGGACATGATGTTCTCATTCAGGCCAAGCAGATGCCAACATTCTGATCACTTCTGGAACTCACCTAAAGGAGTTGCACCTACATCCTGTGATCTGTGTGTGGCCAAATTTGTCCTCTCCTGGCTAGATAGAGCATTGTGTTCCAATGGCTGTATTTTATACCTAGGCATTATTGTGTGTGTCCAAAACTTTAGTGCCTGTCCCTCCAATAAGATAAAAAATCCAAGCTATTTAATTTAAAACTATTGTTTTCCTACAAAGGAACACAAAATCACAACTCAGGTCTTTTTGCTGATTTGAAATAAAAGCCTCTCCTTCAAATTAGATAACCAATCAGTCCAGAACAGATCTAAAAATGACGAAGTTTATTGCATGGCTTACTGCAGAAGACTGCCCAACCTTTAACCTGTCATCCAGTCAGCATGGCTGTGGAAGGGGAGAAAATTTTAAGGAATATCAGGACCAGACAATGCCACCGATATATTGAGACGCAACCACTTTTCTTCTGAAACCATCTGAAGGACAGCTTCAAGTTGATGTGGATTTGCACAATTACATCTAAGAGTCCGTCCTGTTAGTCTAAGTAGAAAGAATGTCCAAACATATGCTGTGAACTGCCAGCTGGGCTTGTTTAACTTGTATTTGATTAAAAGATGCTGAACACACTGAAATGACCTTGAAGGACACTGTGCCTTTGATTCTGGATTTAAAACCCAGTAAGTGCAATCTAAGAATATGTTAAAGCAAACATGTTTATGAACTAGTTGAAAATAGAGGCTAAAGATGTGCCTATGAGACAATGTATGAAATCCTGCACATGTTGACTGAGTATTAGCACAGATGATGGAGACAAGATGGCATATGGGGAAATTAAAGCAACTTTAATTTAAAACAGATGTCTGGAGGGCCTGTCCCTATGCCTTTATCGCAAAAAAAAAAAAAAAATGTATCATGAGAGCAACCAGCACAACACTCAGGTAAAAACAATGGGGCCATTCAAAACAAACAGTAATAAAGGATGGAAAAGGGGATGAAAAGTTAATGGGTTTATAGGGGGCACGTCTGTTTTCCGGTGAGGGCACATATATAAGTACAAACACCACAACTGTATACACATATTCAGACACAGAAACCTTGTGTGTTAATCTGAAAGTGGTTCAAAACAACCACAAAAAGAACACCAACATTGCCCGTACCAAAAGGCTGGCATGCCATAAATAAAAACCAACTTAGAAAGCTCCATCCTCAGCTCTTTCCGTATATTCTAAAATTGACTGAAATTTTCATGTTGTTTGGAATGTCATTTTCTCTTTGCTA
Organism: Edolisoma coerulescens; assembly: GCA_013397115.1. Lineage (NCBI taxonomy): Eukaryota > Metazoa > Chordata > Aves > Passeriformes > Campephagidae > Edolisoma > Edolisoma coerulescens. The sequence goes on along the minus strand of VWZW01006377.1, from coordinate 599,292 downwards.
GGACAAATGACCAGGACAGACTCAGAAAGTGCTCAGTCATGACATTCAGATCAGTTCTTGGGCAAAATACTCTGGTTTTCATAGACCCTGTAAAAGTAATTAAGAAATCTTACACTCAGATCGTTTACACCCCATATCCCTGAAAACTCCATTTATCAAAACTGCTTTTACTCCTCTGTTGGAAAGGTACCATATTGAAAAGCTAAAGGACAAGCACATGCAGGCACAAAAACAAACCACATCCACAAAAATCTTGCCAGTTCCCTTGGAAAATTGTATAACTCTGTAACAACATTAAGTTTGTTTTGCACCTTTGACCAGCATTTTGTTTGCCCACCAATTCAGCTTTTGGGATTACTTTTAACTTTCCAGCTCTTGAAGTAACACTGAACTGCAGCCATTTGGTTCTTATATCAGATTCTGAAACGATTCCTCAGTCTCCCTTTACTTTTGGAGTTTCCATTAGGATAGCACCTGTCTATGATCCAGAGAGGAAAAGTTGTCCTAGCCAGCATTTATTCCTTGTCAAGGTTATGTTTTATAGTTTATTATTACTTGTATGACTGTCTTTCTCAAAGCCAGGTTAGTGTCTTTTTCTGCTGGATACTACATCAGTATCTTTTTAACAAGTTTATGAAGAAGTAATTGCAGGTGAAGGAAAAATTTTGGAGGCATTTCAGGGAGGGCAGCCACTTCCAGCAGTGACCTATCCATACCCATGTAAATCACATGAGACTCATGTTCTGCTGTGAACTGGGATATTTGAAGGCTGCTTCCGAGGTGGGAAATGTAAACACTGCAACACCACCTGAGATATTCCATAACACAGTGTGTATTCATTCAAACAGAGAAAGAACCTTTCCCCAGAACCACAACTGAAAGGGAGAAGCAGTTTTGTTTTTCTGGAGTAGCTGGGATAGGAGCAATCTAGTTCAACTACCTCCAACAAACTGCTTGAGCACTGATTACCAGATAAATGATAACATGAGCAGTGAAGAGCCTTGGTGTCCACGAGAACAAGATGTTGCTGGGCTGCCCCAGGCAGTTTTTGCCCTACCTTGCTACTTAAGGTACGAATCAGAACCCTCATTATGAGGAAAACCAGAGTCACACCATCTAGTGTGAATAAAATAATTATACTTGATCCATGGGGGAAATTCCATGCTATTAAAGCTTTCTGTGAACACAGGTCTTTATTTTAAGTTCAGTTAGAAACCCAGCCATAGTACAGGGAGCTCTGGATCTTCCCAGGTGATGGCCTTTCAACTTCAAGAACACATTCCTGAATGGCTACAGCAGTGAGAGCCATGCTGTCCAAACCCCATTTTCTTTATTTTAACCTAACTTTTCAGCAAATATCTGTTCAGGAACCTTAAAAACCTGAAAAGTTTCCTCACAATTGCAAGTAACTGCCATGCCAAAATGTTAAGTGTAACCTTTTAACATCACAGAATGAAGTACAGGAGGCAAAAACCCACCACTAATAATCTCTTTTAGGAGCAGAGTACAGACCAGAAGGGTAGCTGAATTGCTATTTTGCCACTTTCAGACAAAAAAGTGATTAACAAGAAGAAAACTGTAACATAGAAGAGCAATCCAGATGCTTAAAACTGCATGGCTTTATCCTTCTCAGAACTTCCTAGAACCAAATAGTCCAGGGAACATTCAAGTTCAAATCTGTACTAGAATTTCAGAATCCAGCTTGATTCTATTTGATATATATCACCTTTACTTCATCCAAAATGCTGGTCAAAAACATAGGCAACTATACAAGCAACTTTACCATCTAAATTAAATATAAGCAGAGTTACATTGAAATAAAGTGAGGGCAAGAAAAGGACAGGAAAAGCTGACAATTAAAGCAGTGTAAGGAAAGTTTCCCATTCCGGAAAAATACAGACAACACAGGCTCACGGCTCTTTTGATCTTTAAACCACTATTTAAAAGGAAATGCTGAATTACATGTGTATTAAATGTCTGAGTCTCTAATTTCACATGGAAAGAAGAAGTCTGTAAGAAAAGTCAAGATATTAATCAAAGTAGCTTAGAAGTTTTGAGGGAAGAACTACAGACTGAAATGGAACTGTGGATTGTTATCATTTACTGAACTTATACATTAAAGAACTATTTGTTCTAACTGGGAATTGATTTGTACCAGAGCCGTCACACGTGACAAATTGTTCTCTATATACACAATAGGCATAAATTGGGGGTTACCAGTGAGAACAACACACCAAAAAAAAAAGCTAGCACCTAGCTTTCTAGTTCCATGCTTAGCTTGTAGGTCTGGTTTGGCAAAACCAAGTTTTTGCTAGCAAATGAACCGAGTTTTATCTAGACATTTTTAAGTGCAACTCTACAATGCAAATCACCCAGAGTTACTGCTAGCAGTGGAACGAGAAGTGCACTTTGAGACAGTGCAAAAAGCACTGCAGGTATTTTATTGACTGGTGTCAGAACTGACAGAAGCAGGCATTGTGACTATTCCAGTGTTTAATGCTGCCAAAAGGACAGATCATGGCTTGCCATAAGTCTGGCCCAAAAAAGCATAAAGCACTGTACACAAGGACTCCCACCTCCTCCCCATCCCTTGAGACAGATCATTATATATGTTGCAAGGAAAAAGGAGAGAAGAGAAGGAAAAAAGCAAAGAAGCATCACGGGGTTGTTTACTTTCCTTCTTAGGTATCCAAAGGCTTGGATGGATCCTGAATTTCACCCATCGCAAACACAGCCAACAATATGCCACCACATATTAAACCATAGGAGCTTCTTCCTCGGCCTGAGGGACAGAACCTGAGGTATTTCTGTGACATCTGAAATTGTAGTCTCCCTCCTGGGAGGCTTGGGGACAATTCAAATCCGGGGCTGCAAACTGACACTTAACTCCACAACAGAGCTTCTGAAAGCATCTGTGAATTAGCAGATAAACCCTTCCACAACTTCACTGCATCTTCAAGCACACAGGCAAACTTATAGTCACTTCTGCAGGCCAGAGATTTCCATTCATGTTTTAATAGGTTTTAACATTCCAGTCAAGCAGGAGCCTAAGCAATTACAGTGAATAGCTCCGGAGCAGAGCCAAGGTGGCCCAGAAGGTTGCACAGCAGGACACCCCTGTCACGGTGTGCCATTAGGCAAGGCACCATCTGCCTCTTCAAGTACAAGTGAGGGCTCTGTGAGTGCCAAAGGCTGCCAGCACATCTCACACCTTGTTTACCTGACAACCATCAGATGGAGCTGAATAGCCACAAAACCTGTGGTAAGCAGTCGCTACAGCTGGGCAGGCACACAATTTCCACTTGGCAGGGATCTTCAAAACTAGCAGGAGCAGAGGAAATAGCAGTGCAAGCTTCGAACCGAACCTGATTGTCATTCAGTAGTTAGAGGGAGCAGAAAACCTGCACACAAGAGACCGTTTGCTCTATTTCTGTAACAGAGACATAAACAAAACGTCCAACAATAAGAGAGGAAACTGGATATTTGTGGCTCAGCTGCCAGAACAAAGCATGAAATCTTAACTTGCAGCTCCATCTCCTCAGAGGAAGTTCCCTGAAGGATAAAAGGACGGCTTAACAAAGTGAGATGCTGAACCCAGCAGCCCCACTTTCTCACTCTGGTCCTTGCAGTCACAGAAAAGTGGAGACTTTCCGCGCCAGCCCTTGGCACGGAGACCGAGAGCGGAGCGCAGGGGAGTCGGGCGGGCTGAGAGGAGCAGTGGGAGCCTCCAAAGGCAGCAGCCAGCTCCGCAGAAACAAAGCAGCTGGCAGGAGACAGTGAGATGGAGGAAGTCCGTGTCTGTCTGTCTGCTGAGCCGAATGACAACAGCCCCATCACAAACTCCAAAAGATAAGGATGGGGATAGCTGTACACAAAGGCAAAGAAAACACCCCTATTACTGCTTTCAACAGCCCTATTAATTCTCAGAAGCACTCCCGACAAGGCATCTATTCAATTTTCACTCCATGTGTTCCATCTAATGGGAGCTGTATTATGTTTCACACTGAAGGTAATTACCTCTTGAAATTTTTGTGTACAAGGGGAGTAAATGCTTTAATTTTCTGCAGGTGTCTTGGACACATTCCTTACAAATGCTTTGACCTAAGATGAGGTGTGCATTCCTGTTTTACAGGGCTGCTCTCAAATTAGCATGGTTTGTATTTGCAGGCCAAGCTGAAGTTATTCACCCCATCCTTTAAACAGAGATGCATATAATACATTCTACCATCACCACAGCATAAACAAGAACTGCTCCAGTGAGTCTGAATAAATACCAAAATCTTTCTATTACTAGTTACCAGAATGCTGAGAATATTAATGGCTCAGAATTTTACAGCACAAGACCAGGAGGCTGCTTCCTCATCGCTTCATACAAGGCATCCTTGCAAAATTTCCTGGAAAAGCCAACAGAAAACACGACAAGCTCCACCAGCTCCTTAACTTACCAACTTTTACATGAATTGGGACAGCAACACCTTAATGCCCTTCTGTTTTTAACAATAGAGACACTTCTAAAAACCATATAAAAAATCATGAGAATACTGTCCTTATGAAAACACTTCTTTTCCAGCTGCATTTTTTGCTAACATAAAGTCCTATTATCAGACCATAAGTTACTAATTAAACTTTAAAAGTTTTGGTATTTCATCTAGCTGAGTTTTACTGGGCAGAACAATGTACTTTGTATGACAACTAATGTTTTCATTATTTTTTGAAACGAGGACCATTGCTAAGTTATTCAACAAACTGACTGTTACATTCATAGTTCTTGAATTATATCACCTGAAGAACCACAATAAAACACAAATTAAAGCATAGTCTGGAAAAAACAAAATCAGCTCCCCATCACCAATGCTGTTTCTAGATATAAAGTGAAGAAAGATCAGTACCACAGCCTAAGCAGTACTTCTGTGCCACTTAGCAAACCAGATTCAAAGAATGTGTATTTCCTTATTCCGGAGTGAACAGACCTTTCCAGTCTTACTGGAGGCTGTTACTGAGGCTACTCCCTGAAAAGGCTTCTGATGCAGGCCACCACTGCTCTTCCACAAGCAAGCTGATCATCTTCAAGGAATTCCCTGTGCTGAAACCAAACTGGTTGCTTCTGTTGGAGCTTCTCTACTTGTTATAACAACAATGACATATTCTTTAGAAAAAGGAATGGAATTGGAGCTTTTGTACAATATAAATCCATGCCCAGAATGCGGCAGGAGGGAGAGGGATCTCATCTGTTTTCCTCCATATGCAATTCTTCCTTCGATTGAAACATTTCCAGTTGGACTCTGCTTTGACTCAGAAACATTTGAAAAGCTCTGGCTTTGACAATCCTTCATGTTTTGACCAAGAAAAAAAGCTACCCTGTGTTTATTGCTCCTTGCACCTTTCTTAAGTAATGGATTACTTTGCTGAAGGACGTAACATGAGGAGCACCTCCTTCACCAAGTCATAGCTTTATTAAAGATTAGGAAAATATCCAGAAAGAATTGGAGCTTTACTGCTCACTCTCGCTCCACAGGTGCATTTTCCAGGTTTGCCTGGATTTGGCTTATAATTTAACCAGAAATAACCCCTCTAAAACATATTCAGGCACTTCTTTTAGAGTATAAAATACTTCCTTGTAAAAGTAGTTTTCCAACCTTAGTTGCTCTGAAGGCTGGACTTGGGTTTTCCTCCCCACTCTCATACAAGTGATTGAACCAATTTTGCTCAAGCCTTCCAAAAAAATGTCTATGTGGCCACAATCCAAGATACAGAACAATTCATCTGCAAAGCTGAATGTTTCACAAGCCATCTGCAAATAGGGCTTTATAAGAGGAACCATTTTGTTACCTTAGCCATACAGCAAGAGCAGCAGCCATACTACAACATTCAGAAGGAAGGATTACAGCTGTAAAAAATGTTCACAATGAAGTCATAAACTACACAATGTGCCCCTTTTGAATTTCTTTACAAATACAAAACTTTTCATAAAAGGTTAACTAAGATTCACACATCTTTAGAAAGAATATGGGCCAGTTTATGGAACGCACATAAACCCCTATGAAACAGTGCTTTTTCTACTTTTTCTTTCCCCATGAACCTGAAACTCAAAATAAAAATCATGGGGTGCAGACCCACGTGGACTGAAAGCAAAATTGTTGCACATGAAGCCCCCAGAACAAAACACGCCGTGTTTTGCACAGCTCGTTAGGATGACATTATTATAAGAACTGGGACCACTTAGGAAAGCTCATCAAGAAGCCAAGAACATTCTTAAGTGGGGGATGGGAATATATGCTCCAGTTTGCCTGCAAGCCTAAAACAAGCTTAATTAAAAGTTTCAGAAATGTTAAATTATGTTAATTTGCTGCCCTGGCAAGCTGCCTGCTAGAGCTCTGCAGACTCTATAAATGAAAGTCTGCAGCACCATTACTGAAACCCCTTCCTGAGCTAGTTAGGCTATTCAAGCCCTTTGTGGCTGTGGATTTCTGACTTTTAAAAAGCCAGTGAAGTAAAGCTGTAGACAGACACAGTGCTATCTCAGGTTTGGAAGGAAGAAAAGCCCATGGATTCCTTCCTGACAGTGTTCCTGATAGAAAACTTTGTCAAGAAACAAAGCATCCTGCCTCTCTACAGCAGGATCAAATCCAGATGGCGCTTATAAAAAGTACACAAAATCCTACATGATATGGATGTCTATTCAAGAATTATTTTCAGTTTAATACACATGACAGGACAAGGGGGCATATATGAATATTATAAGAAAAAATTTTATTCGAAGCAGATGTCAGGAAGCCCTGTTGCATGCAAAATAAAAAAATCAGGAATAGTTGTAAAAGCCAAAGAAGGAGATTTCTGCAGGTACAAACACTGGATCCATTCACAAGCAATTGGATATCACATTGGGTGGACTATGGCCAAAGAGTCAAAAACCAACTGACAAGTACTTTAAATAGGTTCAGTGCAGCAGTGTACAGCGTATTTAAAGCTATGCTGCACTGAATGTCATGCCTAGGACCAGCTGGGGATAACAGCACTTCCAAAGATTTCCTTTATTAATGACTATGGATACATTTTTGAGTTGAGGGTGATATTCCCAGTTTAGAGCACCACTAATTAACTAAAATTGATATATAACCCTCTTCTCTCCTTTCCAGTTTATCATCTTCTTAACTACACACACACACGCTGCAAAAGTGCACTGAAAGAAGCCCAAGTGTCATGAAAAAAGGTTCTACAAAAAAAGAAAAAGAAGAAAAAAAAAGGGGGGGGGGCAGGGTTTGAGAGGGGGAAGTACGGGAAGTTAAGTTGTTGCAAATTCAAAATCTGGACCATACAAAACCCAAAAAGCTTTTACACTTAAAGCTTACACCCTCTCTACAGAAAAAATGATATTTTTATTATTATTCTATAGACAAATAGCTTTCATTCAGATTAGATTTATTCTATTTCAGAGCAAAGGGATGAGAAAAGATTTAGAAAATTTAAGAGATCTAATAAGCAAAAAGGAATACAGTGAATTCTTTTCAAATCTAGAGACCCATGCACACCAACATTCACAATCACAATTTGCAAATATAAGGACTTTTATTTCCCCTGCTCTGGCTCAGAGGCCTTTTAAACCATATTGGTAGCACACTGCCCCATATGGCACCGTTCCTTAGCAAGGAACCTGCACGAGAACTCAGGGCCATATTCCTCATTTAATGGCCTCAGTAACTTTTCCAGTGGGGATGAATGTGGCCCAAACCATCACTTCAAAGCAAGGCTGCAAATGGTTGAACTGAGTGGCAACAGTTTTCACAGAGCTGCCATGTGTAAGGTTAGCTTCAAAGTTTCTGGGAAAGTTTCTTTTTGCACACAATGCACAAAATTAACAAGGAATTCTCAAGCCCTCTGTAAAAGTTAATCTTTCATATGTATATAACTGAAATAATTTCCAACAATTAAGCTATAACTGAAAGTCAGCCATGATAACACGCATCTCATCTTGTTTTAGTGAATAATCTGCCATTCACACCACAAACTACTTTCTGAATTTTTGGAATCCAAAAGACTTTATGATTTAGAGATTATGAGTAATGAATTAAAATTTTAGAGCCCATAAAGATTAGCAATTGAATGCTATACTTGCAGTTAGTACAGCAGATCACTGACATTTAACCAGGTTCACCTGCAGTAGTTCATTTATAGTTTGGAAGGAAACCAGAATGTTCACTGAATGTTCCTTGTTCACCCCAGGAAAGGGTAAATAATAGGCAGGTGAGAGGCAGACAGGCCAGAAATGCCTTTTATAAAGAAAACCTTTGACAGCACATTCCATTTTTTCTGTGAAAGAGAAGTTTTCAAATTACTGATTAGCAGGGAAAGGCTTGGTGTATGCTAGACTCAGATCTCTGCATTTAATGTGCCCATATATCTTTCAAATTGAGACACAGAGTTCAACACATTTTATCCACCAATAATTTACTTCTAGTTCAGGTGGTGCACCCTCTTTTCTCAGATCTGTTCTATTCCACTCATCCTAAGGCAGCTCAGAACAATAAGTATTTGGGAAGACCAAGCCATCTCACAGTCATCCAGCTCCCATACAGGTCCAAGCTCTTCCCATTGCCTTGGGCAGTGATCTCTCAAGGAATTCCATCTTAGGAAAGGCCACAAAGCAAGTCTGGCACTACATAACTGCTTAGCATAAAAGCCCAGCACGGGTGTAGCCCACACTACAGCAATGTGCGTCGCATCCAAAAGCCGAATCACGGCCGTAAACAGATAAAAGTAAAGCAGCACAAACAGAACAAATGTTTTCCTGAGAATGGCATCAGGCACCAAATCATGTTTTACTTGGTACATGGGAAAACAGAGCTGCTGCTACCATGGTGAATCTTCTTCACCACTGTAGTGAACATGACGGTCTAGTCAATGTGCCACCCCAGCTAAAGCATTTCCCAGGGTAGAGCGTGGGGGTCCTACACCCCAGCACTTTGGGGAGGGTATCTCTTCCTAAACACTAAACTTCCATTTAGATTTCTTGTCCAGAGGTTTCACCCTCAGATATCAGGGTGGTGGTGTGTCAGCAAGAAGGGACTTGCCCAAGAAACCTAAAGGGATCTACAAACTTTAAAAACACTTCCAGATTCTCCAACATAGACATAGGCTCTGACTACCCAGCTCTAAGAACGTGGGGGGCGGATCTGTTTGCTTGTTTTTTATCTTTTTCCTTCATTGAAAACCACACAATTTCTTAGCACTGCCTAAACTAACCCAGCTCCTGCTTTGGGGATCAAAAACTTCTTCTACTGGAACAGTCTAAAAAAAAAAAAATTACAAACGTTCTTATGTCATCAGTTAAACACTGGCAGGGGGGTTCACAGATGTAGGGACTTAGAAATATGGTACTTGATAGCTTACTAATTATTCATGCCACTAATCTAAATTTATCTGCTCTAATTATCTAATGTTTTTTTAGTCTGACATCAGCCCGCATTCCATAGGATTAAAAAAATAAACAAAACAAAACCCATAAAATCTCTCAGAAGAAGGAGGTAGAATATTTTCCTGGGAGATGTTGAGACTACAGAAGAAACAGCAGTTAAGGGTTTGGAAAGCTTGAGTTTCACTCTTTCCTAACTTTTATCATATAATTGTGGAAGGACCCCTAAAGACTGCACCTCTAGATCTATCATTCATATTTTAATAAACTCTCCAAAACAATGAGTTCTGACTCTAAAGAGCCAGAGTACAGTTTTTTTTAAGACTGCACATGAATTTATAGGATTTATAATGCAAACATTTGGTTTATTATCTGCTTCCCTAACAAACAACAACTAAAACAAATATGAAGGTCAGCAAGTACCTTTGAGATGGCAAAAATGAGACTTCAGAGAACACTGTTTATAAAAGACTCTGATTTCTCTCCCAGTTAGCCATTTTATATTGTTAATAAAGCACTGGAATCCCTGAGTCACATCCTTAATCAACTGTCCAGAAATACTTTGCCTAAGTAGGCTATCACTACTTACACATAACTTACTTGATTATTCAGTCATATGATCTTACGACTTTTAGCTAGTTCCAGATTTTGCTTCAAGCACATCCATATAGAGGTGAAGTAAAAATACCATTACCTGAGATTTCCTCACTGGTTATGCTGCTTTTCCACTACCTGTACTTTCCACTGTGTCTGCAGTTTAAAGCATGACTTAAGTATAACTTTGGTCAAGCAACAAAATTAGGTTTTGAGCTATTTTAGGCCATATTCTTTATGTTCCGGCTTTTGCTCTGGTTACGAGCTAAATCCTGTGGGTAAACCAAAGAACAGTGATCCCGAGTTATGAGTTATGTGGTAAGAATCCTGTAACACCATGTTGGACTTATCGGAAATATTCCTGGTCTATTAACCTGATAAAACTGTGCTTAAAACCATCCGTTTGTCTGTCTTCAATTACCTGCGTGTCCAGAGCAGTACTCTCTTGTCAAAGACCTGCTGCTCACTCTCTAATACCATGTGGTTTTATTTTCACCCTGGATTTGTCTCCACATACTTCTTTCCCTTCTTTTATACACATCTCTGCCTCTCCCTTGCGCTGTGCCTTCAGAAGCAAAACTGTTTCTCAGGAATACTGTGGTGCTGCTGCACGAGGGTTTAGATGTCGGTGCGATGACATGAATTGTAGCTCTCCGCGTGCCAGAGTTTTTCCAGATAAAAAAAATGTAAACAAAATAAACACAACAGTGCACTTTGTATGACAACAAGGAAGCTCAGCCAAAATTTGAAGGCAGTAACCAGTACACACTCAAGTAAGGAAGAGGCTTGGCTGAACTGCTGTAGTATGCAGAACCACTGAATATACTAGAACTGAGAATATTAATAGTTTCAACCAGATCTGCGTGCCACTTACATGATTCAGCAGCATTTCCCAACTGGCTGGCTCACAGGGCTGGCCCCTAATTAAGAATTTCCCCTCTGCAGGAATGCTTCGAAGTTTCCATGAACTGCACATCCTAAATTCTGTTCATGTCTAATAACAGGTTCAAGTCCAGCAAAGCCCAACCCAATACCCTCCAGACACCATACTTGAAAACCATCTTGACTGGTTTTGTGGCAAAGGAGGTTTTCAAGAAGACTTTAAGAGCCCTTGAGACAATGTATATCCCTGGTCTCCAGTGCTTTCATGCCTTGAAAGCCACTCCCACCCATGACGATTGTGGCCAGCTAATTTACACTCTCCATACAAAGTCAGGCTATTTGCAAATTAGATTCTGTTTTACAGAAAGGTTATTGCTGGTCACACCTTTCTGGAGAGAGAATTCTGACAAGCCAGCTTACCACATCCAGCATGGTTAACAGAGCCACCAGCACAAAGTGGCATTCAAGCTAGAACAATAAGCCTGAGATCAGGTTTAAACTTCTGAAGTGCAAATAAAATACAGTTTAGATTTTTTGGGTGTTTTGTGGGTTGGTTTTGGTTTTTTTAAAGTCTTCTCCCAAGGCCCTACTGTGCTCTTGAACGCTTAAAAATAACTGTAAAGTAATGAAAGATCACCGAGTTCCCACACGCTGAAAAATAAGGTAAATGTCACAGCAAGATGTAAGCCCTCAAAAAAAAATTATGGATGCACAAACAAGCCTTTCTTTATAAACACAGTAACAGACATGCAGGCTCTCTCATCCTCTTAGCAGAGAAACTGCTGCTGAATTAATTTCATTACAACTTTGAACATAACTGGATATTTCCAAATGCCAATCAGAAGCTTAAGACTACAGCCAGTGACACACTCTTTGCCTCTCAATGCAACAGACAATGTGTCTGCGGTTTCTGGTAAACCGGCAGGGCATCCTGGCATCCTAGGGAGATTCCTACGGAAGGAGAGGAGTTGAAGGAATACAGCTGTTGTCACAGGGGAAAATGTCACTGATTAAGGTTTCAGTGCTCTTTTGTTTTCTGCTGCCCTTCGGAATGGAAATCGCACACATTTGCAGCAGACCAAAGCATTCACTCACAAACCACTATCAGTGCCACTTCCAAAAGCCGCATGTCCTCGGAAATCCAGAGAGGTAAAATAATACTGGGTTGCACCTTTGTTCTTATCAAAAGCATCAAATCTTTCAGAGCCATAGCAGCCTACGAATGAGAGAAATCTGAATTCTATGCCAAGAGTGTTTTTTAAAGATATAAAAAAAAAAAACTTTATTTGAATGTGAAAATACAGGGTGATTAATTTTTTCTCTCTATATTTTGTGCTACGGCTCAGTATTCTCATACAATGCTCAAGCCTGTTGATGAATGGAAAGAATAAGTAAACTGGAAAACAGATCAAAATTCTTATTCAGATAATACTTATATTTGGAATCCTGACGATCTAAAATATTCAAGGAACAGAGGGAAAAACCATACAAAAAAGTTAGGTCAGAAAAAATAATTATCTTATTATTATTACTGTTCATTTGAAACAGAAAATCCATATGCATTTCCATGGCTCAGTTTTTCCCACAAAATGGAAAACTAATTCCCTTTTAGTCAAAATGAGACCTACTTTTTTATTCCATTTGTATTTCTTATGGAGTAATCAGACTTTCAAGAGAAAAAGTTGCAAGAGATAAGCTAGCAAGAATAGCTCTATGTGTCATCCTGACAAAAGAAACAGGGAGCACTTGGTCTCACTGCCAGGCAAACTTCCCACTGCATAATACAACCTTTTCAGAGGCAAAGTTACTCATCCACCTATTCCTTCTGTCAGGTAGGACCTATATATTTGTATCTCAAGTAGAAGTTGCAGCCATTGATCTTGTGGACAACAAATCCGTCAGTAATGTTCTCTGCCCTCAGCTTCTGCTCTGAAGGGCAGAACTCCACTTCCCAGACACAAAAGTCTTCATAAGCTCTACAAGTAGTAATAACTCTCTTTCACAAAGAGTTAGCGAGAAGAATTTGCTTTCTTTGTATTTACAAGCTTTTATTTTGTCATGGTCATGAAGGATTTGTCTCCATGGAAAGCCTGAAGTCACTGCCTTCATCTCTGACAGAACTTAGGAAAGCCTAAAGCCTTGACTGAATTTCACGTGGGGAAATTGTTAAGAACACAAACCATGACAAAGAGTTCAATGGGTCATCCAGAGGGTGACTTCACACTTTTGTGCAAAAGGAGAAAAAGATCGTGCAATGTAACATTGGATGTGCCACAAGCAAGAAATAAAACCTAGCATAGCATGTACTGGCTTCACAAGACACTGAAGGTGCTCCAGCCAAACTCCAGAGCATTTTTTGGGCTTTGTAAGTCTGAAGCCTGAGGAGAAACACTCAGTGATGATTTCTCAGTCAATTAGAAAAACTATTCCACTTTTGTGGGATTTAACCACTGTGACCATGGCAAAGTCAATTGTAGCAACTTCCTGGAGCAAAAAGTCTTTCCTAATGATGTACACTGACTTCTCACACAAATGCCAGAGTTTTTCATTTTTACATGAGTTTTTGAGTTTTGGGGGTTTGGGGAAAGGTTGTTTGATTAGTTTTTTAGATCAATGATCCTAAAATAAAAGGAATAATAAAAATAATTGGAATAATACTAATAACAATAATAGTAAAAAAAGGAATTGCCACAACATCCTCTCCTAGCACAGGAACAAGAAATGAGCCAGAATCCAGGCAAGTTTTCCATTACCTTCTTGAATGGAACGGCACCATTTTGTACAATGTAAGTAAAACAATGTATGAGGTATATACATTCCATTCCTAATAGCACCTACAAAGTGGAAAAAGTTAATTTCCATTAAACAAGGGTTTCCTTGACAAGAACATCTTAAGAACCATCCCAGACTCCACTAATCTCACTGTCAGTGAACAAGGAACCTTTACTACGCTTTTGGGACAGAGGCTGTGGCACACTTACTGGACAAAACTCAGAGCTGCTGCAAGACAGAGGGATGCTAGGAGTGGGCCCCTGGAGACTCTGCTCTCTGGAATACAGCTTTGCAGCCACTGCCATCTATTCAGCACTGCTTTGAGGAAAGATGAACCTAAGCTATAAAAGTTCTAACATGATGCCTTAAAAAAAAAGGATCAAACCAAAGTCTTAAGAAAACGCCTTTCTGCCAAACTTTGGTGTCAGTTCTCAAAGTTCAAGGGTTTGAATGAATGATTTCAAAATCCCATGTAAACCTACATTGAACTGAGAGATTTTTCTGTAAGTTGTTCCAAAATTTGAAAAGTCATTGAAAGTCTGCATGGTAATGATAAAAAAAAAATTAAGGAACATACTTAACACTAATTTTCTTCCTTTGTCTTAATCACCACCTATTCTCTTTAGTAAAATGACTTCACAGTGAATTTAAAAAAACATCACAAGTTACAGGCTGCCTTCTCTGGAGAGCAAAAAGAGTAAGAGAAATGCTCCATGCCCCAGAACAGACAGTGAGGCAGCCTGACCACAGCAGGTCTCTGTCTCATTTGGACTAAATGACAATGTGATCAGGTCTGCTGTATTTCCTACACTTTCCCTCACAAGGCAAAGATATAAATGAAAAAATCTAATTTCATTCCAGAAATAAAAGAATTTCACTAATGTGTGTTAATTTTGTGTTTTCTTGCTGTGTCCAAGAACAACAACAAAAAAAACCAGCCCTTTTTTAAAATGGTAGAAAGAACGTGAGCTACCCCCCAGCTCACACGAAGGGCTGGCGAGGGACTAAGGGCTCCTTGGGCCCCCACTTTTTGCCCCCACCATGAGAGGGCCCAGCCTGGTTGCTCAGTTCTGCGTCCCACACACTAACCCCAGCTCTTTTTATCTCAAGGGAGCTCTGAAGCACAGGGCTGTGGCTCTGACTGTGGTTTGAGGCTTCCCAGCTGCTCACACAGAGGCCACAGCCAGGGCAGCTTTAATGGCAGAGATGCAACTGAGAGTATTCTCAATCTGCCAGACATCAAGCTCCTGGTGACCACTGAGGGTGACCACTCTGTCACTTAGCTTTAGAGTCTGTCTTTCCAAGTTCATTCATTACTCACAGAAGTAAAGGGAAATCTCAATCACAAACACAAGCTTTTTCAGGAAAGTGTTAACAAATATTAATAAAATCTTGGTTTTGGTGTACAGTTCATCCTGAGGAAATCTGGTCATTACACAGGATGAGTCAAAGAAAGAACAGAAAAAAGTTCTCCAGTTGCACTGCCCACAGCGATCACACTGAATTGCTCACCTGAAATAAAAATCTGGGATGAGACTTCACATTTGAGACTTTGGCTGCTGACACAGGATATTACACCAGGCTCCTCTAAACTCAGTACCAGAATATGAGGCAGGGGAAAACTATTTCTGAAAAGGTTCTTTAATGTAAACAGCAAACATTTACTATATGGGGATCACCGCAAAGGCACGACAAACATTACATCCAAGACAAGTCCCTGAAGGAGAGCAGCGAGCCAGCTCCTTCAGGAAGGTGTAGAAGTCTGTGAGTAAAGTTTATTCCAGAGCTCCCTGGAAGCCCCTCTTTCAGCCTGAACAGAACTAAACAGGAAGTTTTACTGGGATCAAAAGAAAACGGAACTGAAATTTAGTTGCAATTAGATTTTAAATAGAAGCCATACCCTCACTTTAGATCCGTATCTCTCAGGAGTGGCTCAATCAGAACAACTGCTCACACTTGTGTGGTGGTATCAAGTGTGAATCTTGTACATCTTATCAGTACAATTATGATCAAGGCTTGACTGTTACAGTAACTGAAACAACAACATTTCACAAAGAAAACAAACATCTATTTAAAAAAAATAAGTCAGCTTGTTTTCCAGAGGGAAAACAATTTGTGAAAACACTTCATGAGGAACAGTAAGGTTAATTACAACTACCATAAAGGTAGTGGTAACTCCCAAAGGCTTGAGTGCAGTCCACAGAGCCCTTAGCAGCTCACGCCTGACTGCCAGATGTATGGCAGCACGAAGAGATCATAAAAGCAATCCCACCGCAACTTCTAGAAGCAAAACCCTGAAAGCTATTTTCTTTGCAAGAAATTAGGGGCAAAAATGCAAGCTGGCTGCTGCAGAAGCAAGAAAACATAACACAGTATTATCTGTACTCATTTTTATAGTTCATCCGGTTGTGGCAGCGAGTTAATATTGTTTTCCAAGAGTCATTCACAGCTATAATTTCTCTTGGGAGGAGAGCAACTTTGTATATGTCTATAATATACTAGCTACTACTTCAGCTGAGAACACAAAGATCTGGTTGAAATTAGCATATTTTTCTTTGTGGCCACAGAGGCCCCTAAACATAGAAAGATTTGAATATTTCCAAACTCTGTTGCTGAGCGTTGAAAAGCCTGCTTGATTTTTCTCAAAATACTAATGAACTCCATTAGCAGTATTTAAAATATGTATTAGAATCAAGGGGATTGAGATTTGGTAATTTTTAAGTTGATTTTAATGTGTCTACAGACATCCCAAAGCACACTACAGAGATGTTATCACTTGATACTGAGCAGTATTTAACATGTGTTTCAGCCTGTCCTTCTCATCTGCCAAAACACTTTCTGCATCACAAGATTCTTCATGGTGTCATCTTTAAGTCCCCAGATCCTGCACAGGATTGATATCACTGTACCTTGATTGACACAAAATTCTGCTTCAACTGCTAAGACTTACTCCAATACATTAGGGAAGGATTGGAAAGCGTAAGCTTGAAAAAAATATTTTAAATTGGTGTACTGGAAAGGAACTGAGCATGTAAAGAAGTACTTTTAATACAGTTATAAACATTTTTGTCTTGTTTCTAATAAAATGTCTCCACTGAAGAGGAAGTAACCAAAAAGAATCAAAAAAGAATCAACTAACTTACAAACACAATTTGACAAAGCAGAAAACAGGCAGCTTCCTTTCAAGGTAAGCATTAGTCCTGAAGAACCTCAAGATTTTTTTTATCCAAACGACACACTAACCTGTCTGATTGCATCTTCTCTACTGACTAATATTTGTCAAAAGATAGCAGAAGAAATCTTTCTGTGAGAAGTTTTTGTTTCTCTCATCAGTAAAGGTCCAAGAGCATTTGTTGTTGTACGAGACACAACTTACAAGTTTTGAATTAGAAAATACTAGAGAGTTCTCTCTTCCAATACAATTTTTTTCAATACTCCACCTTTTTTTTCTTTTCTTTAAGATCCATCTATCTGTTTCTCTAACATGCAGCTGTGGAAATATTCCTTCTGCAACCATATCCTGGATGGATTTCAGAACCTGAAAAATGTCTGGCCAAATTTCAAATTACAGGTAGTCTCACGAGCATATGTTTGGGTGTGGAAACCAGTGCACTGAAAAGTTACAGTTGGTTGATGAGCTTTAAATAAAGACTGAGATCTGACTTAAGCGCCCTAAAACTCCATCCCATTCCATAGAAACCAGGATATGGACGACTAGAAAGCAGAAAAGAGGAGGCTGGTACATGCAACCTTCCGTTTCCCCCTGGGAAGCTGAGACCAGCATAACTCCAGGTCCCACAGTGACTGCCAGGACAGTAGATACAGCCAAATGTATACCCAAGAGAAAGAAAGTCATGAAAATTTTATTTTCAGTCTAAAGCAACTCTGTTCTTGCATGCCTTTTGGTTTGTATACTTGGTGTCGGAATCCTCCCGTTTACCCTTCTACACCACAGCTGCCTTCCCAAGGCACACCAGGAAGTGATGGCCACCAGCACCATCTATTCCGCCAGTCTTGTCACAACAAGGACTGGAACCAGGGCCAGAAGTCCCTCTTCATTATAAAACACATTGATGCTAATTTAGTTGATCTGAGGCAGGTCACTGTACAGTACACAGGCTTCGTGAGGTTGTAATTGAGCAAATGGTCTACAGATGAAGAGAACAGTCATGCTACCAACTCCACGTGTGAAATGTATTTTTGGGTACAATTGATTAATTTGATGTTCTACATTTCTTTGATCAGCACTTTTTTATAATTCATTTTCTGCTTCAATATAATATATATAATATATAAAATTCATTTTCTGTTTCAAAGACTAAGTTACTCATGGGCCCCTCTACTTAAGGGTAGTTCCAGATTATTTACTGTTATGATATGGCCATCAGGTTTATGTTCCCAGTGGAGGAGTTACAGCTGCCACATGTACACTTCCCTTACTGTGACACCACATGAGTCGTATCCTCATGCAGTTTGAACTTCACCTGCTTGCATTTGCACTAAAAAAACAGCACAGTGAAAGCCTTAGAAAAGCAGGTATAAAATACTGTTGAAGATGATCTCAAAAGATTCAAGCTGGGGCATCTTTGAGGCTGCCCTTTCTTCCTTCTAAATGCAACGTGCTCACTTTTCCTCCACCATATTTCTTATAAGGACACCTTGCTCTCTCCTGGTTTGAACTGGTATTTTGGGGCAGAAGACTGCTGCTCTATTACCTCTGTGTAGCCTCAGGTTGATTTTACACCTTCATTCATTTAGCATTTTCAGTTGTAAAAGGTATTCCTAAAATGGAATATGTTACTGAAAGGAATGAAAGGGTTGAATGTTTGCACTGCTCACTGATGTCTTCGTTGTCTACTTGCAGAGATGCAAAACTACACAGAAGCGCCCCACAGTGCCCAGAAGGCAAGAAAAAAAATGCAAATTGTGAGATACCCTTGGACAGGAAACATGAAGATAGACAAGAGAAAAGAAGAAACTTATGGAATGATGGGAGCTAACCTGGCCCAGTGTCTTTTGTTCTTAACTCCTAGGGACAGAGGGTTGCAGGTGAAGAAGTTGGATGGAAATTCAGGCACAGCAAAGATCCCAAATAGATAATATCCAATATTCTGCCAGAAGTTTGTTCTACTGCATCTGTCTATTAAATTCCCTATCAAAATCCCCTATTAAAACTGGAATGCAAAGATTTGTTCATTCCTAAATACTATTTAAAAAGAAAAAACATTCAAACCCCATAGTTAATCTACACTTGGGAATGAACCTACCTTGAATTCTTTCAATGACCTAAATAACTGCCTTTTGCAATTTTTATGACTTTGATCTCCAAAAAGTCTGGTTTATGTTCAACGGGGTGCAGTTGAAGACAAGTCTGTGGTATATTGCATCATATGCATACGAGGGTAAACACAATCTGACTTGGAAAAATGAACTGGTAGGAACTAAATCATAGTCAGTTAAGTCTTTTTCTGTCTCCTAAGCAGTCTATTTAGAACAATTTTTCATCCATAGACACAATGTGGTTTCTAAGGATGTTTACAGCTGAGGGCAACTGAGAAAACACAGTGCATCTCTTAGCTGTGTGTCAGTGTTTCTAGACAGTGAGAGGAGACAGCTCTATTGTCGTGGGAAACATATAAAAGTGCACAGAAGGGGGAATGTAACACCACTTGAAAAATCTTCATCGGCCTCATCTTCTCTAGACTCCCCACATGGCTGCTATGGAAGTCAGAGTTACAGTAGCACCCCAAAATCTAGGGAGCCTCCAAAAGAGTGCTCCCCATCAATGCCTCAGCCCTCTGCAGCAGGAAGAGAGCAAAGTCACTGAATTTTAGATGATTAGCCACATTAAACGTGTATCCACATGAAATTCAAAGGAGGCAAAACCAGCTGTAACATCCTCCATTGCTAGGGACTATCTGTTCAAATTTCTTCTGTACATTCTGAATGCTAACGCTTTGGGCTTGATGACCAAACTTTTGATCAACAGCTGTCAAAAAAACTTTTAGCCTATCTTAAGAGACATCACTTTTCCTGCTATTGGCTTGATGTTTGATCCAGAATACACTCAGCAATACAGCTTTGATCAAGGGAAGAAGCTTCACCCTATGGGATACAGGGTTATTTTGGAGGATTCCTGTAGATATGCATACACACAGTTCAGTGAATAACTTTGAAGACTGGATAAATTCTTTTATCCATTCTCAGATGCCTATACACAAATGCATGTAGTTTGGGGAACAAGTGGGCAACTAGAGACACACACATACCTGCATGGGTGTGATAGCATTGGCATCACAGAGATATGGTGGGACGCCTCCTGTGACTGGAGCATTGGAATGGAAAGATTTAGGCTTTTCAGGATAGACAGGCTAGGGAGACCTGGAGAGGGTATACCCCTCTATGTCAATGACCAGCTGGAGAGTATGGAACTCTGCCTGGGGAAGAATGAGGACTCAGCCACGCCACCCAAGCCAGGAAAGGAAAATGCAGGGACTGGGAGAATGAAGACCCTGAGTCCACTGTAGGAGAGGATCAGGTCTGAGACCATCTAAGGAACCTGAACGTGCACAGGTCCGTGGGACCTGATGAGATTCATCCACAGGTCCTGAAGGAACTGGCAAAGTTGCTAAGCCACTATCCATTATTTGTGAAAAATTGTGGCTGTCACGCGAAGCTCCTGCCAGTTGGAAAAAGGGAAATATAACACCTATTTTTAGAAAGGGGAAAGCAGAAGACCCGAGGAACTACAGAACAGTCAGTATCACCTCTCTGCCAGGCAGGATCACAGAGCAGATTCTCCCAGAAACTATGCCTAAGGCACATGGAAAACAAAGGTGTGACTGGTAACAGCCACTATGGCTTTACAAAGGCAAAATCATGCTCCGATGAGGCCCCAGCTGGAGCGTTCTGTACAGTTCTGGTGTCCCCAACACAAGAGGGACACAGAACTCCCGAAGCAAGTCCAGACGAGGGTCACAAAGTTGACAAGGACTGGAGCACCTGCCCTGTGAGGACAGGCTGAGAAAGCTGGGGCTGCTCAGCCTGGAGCAGGTTGAGTGGAGACCTCAGAGTAACCTCCCAATATCTGAAGGGGGCCTACAGGAAAGTGGGGAAGGGTCTCTTTGTCAGGAAGTGTAGTGATGGGACAAGAGGTAGTGGATACAAACCGAAAGGGGGGAAATTTAGGTGAGATATTAGGAAGAAATTTTTTACTGTGAGGGAGGTGAGACACTGGAACAGGCTGCTCAGGGAGGCTGTGGGTGCCCCAACCCTGTCAGTGTTCAAACCCAGATTGGTTAAGGCCTTGAGCAATCTGGTCTAGTAGGAGATGTCCATGCCCATGGCACAGGGGGTTGGGACTAGATGATCTCTGAGGTCCCTTCCAACCCCTTGAGATTCTATGATTCTCTGAAAAGGGCCCATAATTTTAATAAAGTGCATATGGCTAGCAACACAAATGGACATATTCAGATTCAGATGCCTTTAAGTGTCTTCATGAGGTCCAGACCAGAATCAGACCCTGAAAGTACACTTCTCGTAAGATCTTGAAGTGCCGTGCATACCTTATTCAACTCAAAAAAAAGGCAGAAGTACTGAGGAAGTACTTGTTTACAGAGTAGTCATGGAAAGAAAAACACACTCTAGTGTACAGTTACTGGGGATGAAAGCCCTTGATTACATCAGTGAAGCCATTAAGAGTTACTGCACCTTACCCTACCTAAGATGTTCTTACCTCATTACCTCTCAAATAGGAATTATTTTGATCAAAATGCAGATTAGGATTGAATTAAACTAAATTAAGAGATCCAGTAAAGGTTAAGCATGTTATAATAGGATTGTGCATTAATTCTACGTTAATTGTGTGCGGCTGAGCCCTCTGCTCATTTTGTTTCAATAAAAGCGAATGGATTGAGCAGAACCTTGTGAGGACAGATGCAGCAGCATCAGCTCTCTCCCAAGCTGTTTAGGCTGAGTCCATGGATCCTCCAAGGTCGTCTCAGGAGTTAGTGGTGCAGCTATGCTGCATTACGTCTACCAGGGCAATAATAAAATGTCTGGGTTAGGCTTTGGGGTTTTGAGATGGTATTTGTTGTGGGATTTGGGGTTATTTTTCCTAAATCTTCATAAATCCTCAAAAATCTTTAAATAGGGTTAAATGGGAAATCAAGCAGTTAGTAGAGATAAGATTTATCTAACTTGTATAATCCTGGTTTAGGTTAGCAAAGAAAAGCTACCGGTGAATTTATTTTCCCTGAGCATCTGTCACAACAGACTTAGAGGTTCTTACGCCTTGCTAACCAAACTAATTCCAGGCAGAGTTATATTTATTAAATTTTTGCCTTGCTCTTTTTCTTTTTTTTCAGTTAGTTCTGGGTTGGCTGAATATCTCTTTAAACTATATATTTACATCATAAGTACCAGAAGGAGGAGCACTCATTTGTACCAGGTCATGAGGTCTGAGCAATAGCAGCCAGCCAAAAAAATAATTTCCCACACAGAGCACCATGCACAGCAGAGCAAACATGCCACATGTACCTTTTGGGCTACATTTCATGACATTCTGGGTAAATAATGCTACATCTTATGAACAAATAAAAACCTTTAATCAGAAATGCAGTTTTACTAAACTTCCTTTCTCCTCAGCCTACAACCACACACTTGAGTCATGTGTTGACCAATACCTTCAGATAATTGTTTCATGCTATTATAAGGCCTGATTCTTTATGGAAACTGCTGTTAATTATATAGGAAGCCAATACAATCAAAACAGTTCAACTGGAATTTCACAGAAGGGAATCAGGCTGTTTACTGTTAATGAGGTAATATATACAAAAAATAACAAAACCTGAGAGATCAGCTCCCATATTTTTGAAACATTTTTCTAAAGTGTAACTTTGGTTTATTAATTTATTTATTCCTTATATACTAGATACTGTTATGTGTCTGAATGTAATGGATACAGACTTGAATAAACTGGCTCAAGCTGAGTACTGTGGGCTGCTTTGCTCTACTCACCTCCTTTGGCAATTCTGTCAGTCTCAAGAGTTACTGTGGACCAAGCCAAAAACAAATTAAAAAAAAAATAAACCAAACCAACAGACCCCAAAACATAAACAAAGAAGAAAAAAAGCCTCTATAGTCAGCTTTGAGGTATAACCTCTGCACCACCTAGTGCTAGCTGCAACAAGCATATTAATACCATGACAAGAATTATTCCTAATCACAGTAATTCTATTTAATACATAACACATGGATGGGCAGCATAGCCTTTCAAAATGTCTCTTTGAGCAAAGAAGATGAAAACAGCATTTTCTAAGGTGACAATGAATAGCGTTTTCCCCTACTTCATTAAAGGTTTCCTTCAGCAGAAATAAAACTATGACTTACGTAACTGAATAAAACAAATGAGGATCTGTTTGTTTAAACTAATTTCCCTAGCTCTCCTGATGGAAAACAAGAAACATTTTTGAAAGCAACTGAAACAGACATTACCTTTGACAGGTTTGTGCTGCAATATCAAATTGCAAGAGGAACTCAAAGAATGGGTTTCCTAAGTTAATGAAATATAGTTTGATGAATTGTTGATTTCCTCAGAAACAAATGAATGTGCAGCTTCTCTCTGGGAGAAGAATGGTGGACTTAGATCTTGATTCCAGTATAAGAATAATGTTTCTACATTTCCGTCTCAGGAGAGAGCCAGAATCTTGAGATTAAGATTGGGGTTTTTTTTCCTGAGGTAATATATTTAAAATCTAAAAAATATTAAAAGCCATAAACTTTAACCATAACCCATATCCTTCAGAACTGATTCTTTGGTGTTTTTTTTCCAGGAAAACGACATTTTAAAATACAAGACACTTCCAGCTTTTAGTCACTGTAGTCACTCACTGTTTCTAGCACCTCTTTGGCATTTATATTACTTTGGAATTTCTAATTATCTGTCATTGAGATTATTACTCATGAAGCATGTGAGAGCAAAAGCAGCAACTCTAATTCTTCTGTTTCCCCACACAACCAGCACTGGATGATCAATAGCAATGCTCTACTCAGGTATGTGGTGCCTGGATTTGGAAGGATCCCCCTTCATTTCATGGAAACATTCAATCCTTCAAAATATCTGTGTTGAAGACACAAATATCAACTGGCAAGATTAACACAAAGAAAAGGCAGGCGACAAATATCTATAAATTCCTGGAATTTATCAAAGGAAACAACGGATGAGTCCATGGAGTGGCTTCACATAATCTGGATTGCATTTAATCATGTACAAGTCCTCAGACACAAAACAAAAATACCAAGTGAAGGCTGATTGTCTGTGAATATTGATTAGTTTGATTTCATGTATCACAGTATCCAGGGTTCAGGTGAAAACAACACTCTGCTTCTGTTCTGGGTAGTTTCCAAAGGCTCATTCATTAAAATATTCCAATATCTCTCCCTTTCTTTCAGCCATTAATGTAGGGGACATGAACCACAGTAATAAAGTTCATCTGCAGAGCAGAAAAGAAGATGAGTATGGATGTAGTGTTTAAGTGGATGTGGTGTTTAACTAGAAAAACTGACCTCAGCTGTAGAAGTTTTGTCCTGAATGAGAATATAAACTCCAGGATTCAGAGCTCCTGCTCCATTTCCTGAACTTGAGCTCAGTACCCTCTCAATTTCTCATGCTTTTTCCCCAAATAGAAAATGCATGAAAAAATTTGAAGGTTTTTTCAACTTTTAAGTCTGAGTTCTGCAAAGCATATCCAAAATGTTAACAGATATTACATTGTAGATGTCAATAAAAATGGAAGGAGAGGACAAAAGTTAAATCTGTAATGAACACAGTATTAGTCACACTCCTTCAAACTATAAGGAATGACAATTTGCAATGCTGAGTAAATACAGGGTTTGCTTTCCTCATAGTCTAGTCTCCTGCCTTCTGAAATGGTTGCTTAAGGAAAAAAAATTGTATGTTCCCTTGGGCTCTGAGGAGCCAGCAACGAAATATCAGGCTTAAGAGCCAATAAAGGAACACAACCTAGTCCATAAAAATCTAGAGAGAATGTTTAATTGATTTAAAACTATGAAAACAACCTCTCGATTTAGTTTGGAACTCAAAACAGAAGCATTCCTGTAGTACATACGGAAAACACATCAGCAATAGGACTTGATACCACTAGAGGACAAGTGGCTTCAGTGCTTATTTTATGCAGTCAAACACCTTCAGCCACAATGTGGAGCAAAAAAGAAAGATTTCTCTTTTTTTAATTAGTCAGTCAGCCTTAAGGAATACTTTTTAAATGTCTTCCTTTAAACTTTGTAAGGTTTACTTAAATGACTTGTAAATGCAAGCCACAATTTCATGATGCCAGTACGTTCTTCACGACTCTTTCATTCCTCTTCATTCATTTTTAGATAATGATAATAGCAACAAACAAAATGAGCTGGCAACGTTTCCAGCTGAAAGTCTGGAAAGACAGAGGAATCTTCTCAAATTGCTTTAGAGAGGGGTCATAGTATAAACAGGCACAAGATCCTCATAAAAGCATGCCATCTTTTTCCATTGTATTTGAGGGCAGCACCAACCAGCACAAACTGACACAAAGCACTTCAATTTGAGGCAAGCTCGGAGAAGGTTTGCACATCTACAGTGTCGTGAAAAGATCTCTGTTCTTAGATGATAGAACTAATACATCAGAGTAAACCTAGCCACAT
Source organism: Edolisoma coerulescens (assembly GCA_013397115.1). Taxonomy (NCBI): domain Eukaryota; kingdom Metazoa; phylum Chordata; class Aves; order Passeriformes; family Campephagidae; genus Edolisoma; species Edolisoma coerulescens. Next base: position 573,935 of record VWZW01006377.1, on the reverse strand, counting down.
TTATCTGATGATGGACCTTGCTAATTAGGATCATATTAAGCCACCAGTTGGCCAACACATCAGTTACAACTCTGCTCAGTTTATTAACACCACATTTTAATACTAAATCAAGTGAACTTTCAGTGAGAGCCAAACATCTGTGTGCACACATCTCTTCTGAGGAGCACTCTCCCTCTGTGCTGGCAGCAATTCTCCTCTCTAACCTTTTAGGCAGATACTTCCCGGAGCATTTTGAGAGCTGCAAGCCTCATCAGATCAGTCCCAACCAAACTGAGTACCTGGGGTCACGCGTGGTATCAACAGCCTCATCCAACAGGACTGCATACTCACACCTTCCCATTTTAAAGAGGGCTTGAGGACGAGGAACTGCTCTCCAGGTGGCTGCAAACCTTATGTCAAGGCCTGGCCCTCAGAAAGTACCAAAGCAGTTTCTCAAAATTATTAATTTCTTAGCAATACTCTATAAATACAATCTAATACGAGATTTTCTAAATACCAACTCCCTGCTTCATCTCTACCCACGTGTTTTTTAAATTAAAAGCCTGGAAAACGTTTCATAGTGGAACAGGCAAAACCAGAGCAATGCATGAAACCAGAGTATCCAATTCCATCATACAATTGACTAAATTCTCCTCTGACACATTTTCATAGATGAGTATGGTACGAGAAGCGCGCACAACTAAGAAGTCTTCAATCTTACTGAAAGGCCTGCAGAAGGGAACAGAGAAAATGAGAGTTGAGCCATGCTAACACCTGCTAGAGCATGTCCTGCCTGCCAGGAGGATCACTCACAGAACCAGCAGTGTGTTTTCTGCTGATTACCAGACATAGAAAAGCCAAACACTTTTTTCTAGAGGTGAGGCCATTGCTAGTGACAACCCTTGTGATACGTACAAAGGAACTTCCAGTAGATTCTACATGAGGCCAGGAAGCCTTTTGTCTCTTGACAATTTGAAGACAAAATTGAAGAAGTCAGTTTGTCTCCAGATACCCCACTGAAATTGTGAGCTGTGGAATAGCACAATCAAAATTCCCCTAAAATTCAAAAGGCAAACTCAAAAGCTACTCAAAAGCATTTAAACACATAACTCATATTGAGTTTGGGGTCAAAGGAGGAGTCACCCTGTGTACCACTGAGCACCTGAAGCACAGCTAACATCCAAGCTTGTAAAATGTCTGTACAACACATGCACCAGCAGGGAATACTGTCAGTGTTTGGGTACATTTCATCCTTCATTTGACAAAAGGCAGCAGCCCGAAGTTTTTTTTCCATTAAGGAATACAAGAAAATACCCATCATTCTGATTCACCATGGCCCAACACACTGCAGTCAACCATTACTTGGTTTTCATAACTTGATAATCTTTACTCCTTGTTGTGATATGAAGCTTTTAATGAAAAAGTTTTCATTGTGTGTCAGGTCAGTGACTGGACTAATCTATGGTATTGTCACAGCCTCACAAAACAGGGCAGGCATATGGAAACAGAACTTACCACAGCACATCTGATGCCTTTGTTATCCAAAACCACAAAATCGACACAAGTGAATTTTAATTAATTGGATTCAATCAAGAAATCCACAGGCAGACTAACTGCCCATTGATTCCACTTATGAAAAGCTGCAGCTTTAGGTAGGCCTGCTCCTCTTGATTAGTTAGACAGCTTTAAAAGAGTTTAATTCCCTTAGATTAATCAAGCGCTGGAGTCTGGCTGAAGGTTAATAAATCCTAATTAACAAAGATTATCTCCAAATATCTATTAAAGACTAACCTAAGTTATCTTTTGGCCACAGAAGCTAAGTTTTCAGTAAAAGCAGTTTTAAATAATAAGATCAGGAATTATTTGTAGGCAACTCTTTTAAGAAAATCCTCTTAAAAAGTTAACTCTTTCACCTTCAATATCCACCAGACACATGGTCTCACACTGTCTCAACAACACTTGAAGATTCCAAACAAATTACATAATTCAGAAATGTTAAACTGTCAAGCCTGCCACCAGTTTCAGTGAGACTAGATTTAACAAACATCCATGTATCTTTTTAAAACACTAATCAAAATATTTAAGAACTTGGAGCAGGTGAAAAGCCTCAAGGTATATATTTTTAATATATCATATGTATTTTATATATGCATATATAAGGTAAACATATATTACTGGAATATTAATTGTATATATGTATTTATATACATATATTCCAGTCACAATATTAGTGTTAGATATTTAGCTTAGCACAAAAAACCCAGTGTGCTCGTTCCCTTACATTTTCCGTGCTAACAATTAAACTGCAGAGCTTTCTTCCATCTAGAAAAGGATGAACCTTCCTCTCTTAAAAACAGAAACATCTGTTTTCTCAAGACATCTGCTAAAGAAGCGAGAGCAGGATGTAAACTGCTTAGTCAAATAGTTTAAAGATAATGAAGAAATAATTAATTACAAGGAAAAAAACTCCAAGATTAAGATCTGCTTGTAATTAGCTGTACTCAAAATGCCAAAACACTACGCTCAGAAAAATATAATTAATGAGTTCTTGAGAGCTCCTGATGATTCTCACTAAGGCAGTGATAAAAGGGTGCTGCAATCTGCTCCAAATGTTTACTGGGCAGGACCTGTGGAGCCGGGTTCCCTTCTTGCAGCCAGGCATATGCTGGAACAGTATGTTTTCATGCTGTGCCCAAGTCCCATTAGACTTGGCAGAGCCATAACCTATGGATTATGAGCCTTGCACGCAGCCAAAGACAGCTTTACCAGCACAGCTTGACTTGGTCCAAGCGCAACAGCATGAAAATGTGTTATGCTTTGGGGCACTTGTGGAGATTTCATTGATGAAGGATACATTGGATCTGATCCTTCACAAGCTAGTAATTTATTATAAGGCTATGGAAGTCAAAGAAACATGCAATTTACATTTATTTAACAAAAAAGGGGAGAGTTTATGTCCAGTTACTGTTCTTCCAGTGCTAGATGTTCTTAAAACACAAATGCACCAAACTTGAAAAATAAGAAAAACTCAAAATACTAACATATTTTTTCTGAAAGATTTAATGGTAACCAAACTACTTCTGTTCTTTCACTTTGTATTCCTATCTGTGATGGATCCAAAAGTTGCTTTTAACCTACTGGTTTTAAACATTGTCTCTTCTTCCCACATTCATTTCTTCTACCCTTAGAAATGAAAGCTTTTTGCTGTCTTATTAGCTTTTACCTTCCGGCAGGAGAACAAAAGAGATCCCTGCAGCACTGCTACTAGGATTGGAAAACTACAGGATAGCCCAGTCTTTTTGATGGTGGAGCCACTTCCAAGGCATCTCCATGGGCTGACAGCAGAAAAAGGAATTTCACAGCCCCGGGGAACAGCACAAGGCAGGACTGAACTGCCAAGTGCCCACTGTGAAACTGCCCGACTGGACACCAAAGGACACACCTCCACTCTGGGGCCAGAGGACTCCTCTGAGAGGCAGAGCTATCCCCCCCCCCAGCAGCAGTGGCTTTTTGTGTGCATGCCACAGAATTGTAGGGAACAGAAAATGGCATCAGGGACCATTTCCCCATTTCACACAAGAAACCTTGCCAAGACCAATGCTCTACACAGCAACTGGTAATCTGGGCGAGCAAAAGGGAACTCAGCCTCCTCTTTTAACTCCTCTTTTATTTCTTTACCTACTGCAACATATTCTCCTACACCAAATGAGGGCAACGAAGGCACTTTCTCCAGTTATCTACCTTGGCAGCTGATTTAAAAGAAATCAGCCTGCAGGCAGCACTAGGTTCACAGCCTGCCAGTTGGACCATTCAGATACAGGCTACTTTACTTCACATTTAGAGGGCATTGTCAGGTGAAGTCATAAAATTCCTCAGTTTCCCTTCAATGTTTCTTTTTCATTAACGATAGTCAGAAATTCTAGAAAGAAATTTTTTTTATTCCAGTAGAAAAATGCTGATTTGTAGGAACAAACTTCTACAGGAACTGATACTGTCAAAAATCTTTCAATGAAAGCCAGATCCAAAAGACTAGCCAGCCCACCCACAGGCAAGATCCCGAGGGGGCAGTCTTCTTGGCAGACATCCTGAGCTCAGTTTTGCAAAGAAAAATTAGTTGGAAACATTAAAATTTCCACAACATGGATGTTCCAGTTCCCACACAGCTTCCATGTTAATTGGCTGGGTGAAAAAAAAAAACAGAAAGAACTAAGTACCTAAACTGTAGGCTCATCCTCTCAGGAAATCAAAACCAACAGTCAATAGCAGTCTTCACCATTTATCAGGACACATTGTGCCATCAGCTAAATTAAATGCAGGAGGAAAGGCTCTACCACCACAATCACAAAGAAAGGAGTAGTAGAGAAGCGCTGATTCTCCAAGGGAAGGGAGGGAAAAAGCTCATATCCACTCTTAACAGAGAAGAGAGAAGCTGCATGTAGGTCATGTGGTTCTCCTTCCTTTGAGCTTAAGCCTTAAGCAGAAAAAAGTTTACACCACCAGCTTACCCACTTCAACACACAAAATCAAAATTGTTAGGATTGTCACTTAATATTGGCATAAACCCTCTAGGCATGAATTATTCTCCCTGCAATTTTTATATAGGCATTCCAAACACAATTGTTAAAACAATCTCCCTTCACCTTGCGGTGAAAACAAATATAACCTAGATGAAAAGATCAAAGATTATAATTATATACAAACAACAGCTGGCAAAAAGCAGGCATGAGTCCCCTATCTCCTTAAATTAAAAGCTGAAATTTTAATAAAATTAAATTTTGTGAGAAAATTTAGAATCTTTTTTCACACTGAGTAACACAGGATAGAGATGCTTCCAAACTCATAATAATTAAGCACGTCCTCTCCTGCTAACTCATCAAATTAGGTTAGAAAATTGAGTTATTTTATATACTTTCTCCAAAAAAATTGTTTCATGAAAGAACAAGTCTGAGAATGCTGCTCTCCACGTTTTACTTTCTGCACTGGCAGCTAACACACATATCACATCCATATGTACATGCAGCATCCTGACGTACACATGTGCTTATCTTCCCTGTCAGCTGCAGAAGTGTTCATCTTGGCTAGGCAAGCCCCCTCTGGAGATCTGAGCAGCACTCTCCTGCCCAAAGAGATGAGATCCAAAACTAAGGCCATGCTGGTTTCAGGCAGAAAGTCATTAGGTACTCTGACTAGCCATGTTGAGTATATTAATTTCAACCACCCCAGGATTTCCAGCTGAAAGCCTTCAACAGGGATTCAGCCAAGAGGAAGGAGAGAAGGTTGTTCCTCCATAGGAAGCTGGCTAGACTAAAAAGCGAAGCGGGGCAGGATAAGTCAGGAAGGCAATTCTTTGAGAGGTAACACACAGGACCTGCTCATTTTTTGATTCAAAGGTTAGTGACATTTTTTGTTCTCATTGGACTGTTTTGTTTTCCTTCTGTTTATTCAAACTACCCCCCTACGATGACTTTTTTTTGCCCAATCTTGAAAGTCAAGATCTGGCTGCAGATGGATTTTAGAATTTCCATCCCTCCTCGGTTTAGCCACAGATATTACAAAGTCTGCCTTCAAGATCCAGGTGAAACCTTAAGACCTACTTAGACCTACATGAGATAAGAAAAGAAATAGTTTTCTTAAATAGCAACAACAGCAGACAAATTAGTACAATTCTTTCATTTCCACAGATTTTCATGTGACTGGAACAAAGTATTCTTATAGTACAGATGTCACAGGGTTCTGTTACTTGAAAATAAATTTGGGCTTGACAGGTTCCAAGCTTTTTAGGAGTTACCGAATTAGGAAACTCCAGCACTCAGGAAGAGACAGAAACCTCAGAAGTTTTCTTCTGAGATATTTAGTTATTGTAACAGTTTGATTTTTCTCTAATAATCTGGTGATCCAAAGAAAATGCATTCCACAATGGTTCAGGACTGCCTTATGTATCTCCAGTGCCTCTACATTTTCAAGTAGAAAACATGAGTGGAAGAAGAAGTGGATACCAATCTTTTGTACTGCTTATTGAGCAAACGCCAAAAGCGCTTTTGTCATCATCGTAACAGCTCAAGTGAGTTTGTTTGTGGTCTTTTGGGTTTTGGTTTTTGTTTATTTGTGTTGTTGGTTGGTTGGTTGGTTGAGTTGGGTTTTTCAAGAAAAGCAATAGCTCTTTCTTTTCTCTTAGACAGTCAGCTCTTGAAAGTTAAGCCTGGTACATTTAGATCCCTCTGCACCTCCACACCCCTTAGCAAGTATTTTTAATTGAGCAACTTGTTAGGTGCTGACAGGTATAAGGCTCCAGAACAGGAACTTAATGAACTCATTACAAATCTGGAATAAAACTTTCTGATTACATGTGAATACAACGGCAGAGAGAAAGAGTGAGGATGGCCAAGAAAAAGGCCTGACTAGCATCTGACTGAAGCTTCTTGGCTATAGCCAGTGTAATAAACAGCCATGCTGCAAAACACACGACAGAACTTCTTATTCCCCCATGCCTCATGACACTCACCCTTGCCAGAATCATTTTACTCCTCCAGCCTCCAAAACCACTCTAAACCAATGTACTCCACATATTTGTAGTGCCTCTGGATAATACCCCTAAATCGCTGCCTCTGATTTGGCATCCGAAGAGCTGAATTTGTCTGTATACACAAACCCAGAGCTATTTCTCTCAAACGCTGCTCGTGCTGAAGAAAGTAAGTTACACAAAGAAAAACCCATCATGTCAGCACCGTCACTTTCTGAAGCCATATGACAGTGTGTTGCCATCTTCTTCAAAGTAGGGAAATATTTTTTCCGCCATCAAGTGAGTGTTATTTGATGAAAGAAAAGCTTTACTAGCTCACAGATAATGAAGCGTTTTTAGCAATGTCTCTCATCTACAGCCAAATGGAGGACAAGCAAAAGCAAATTGCTTCTTCAACTTTAAAAAAAAAAAATCATTAATTTTTATATGTTCCACTTCTGTTATCATCCCTGGTATTTTCCATTCTCACAAGTATGTGAGTAGATATAATATTGTAACTTTCTAGCTTACCTGCCCTTATTCAAAAATCATTCCAGCAAGAAAGTATCATTTTCATTTAAAATTAGTCCAAGAACAACCTCAATTTTTGAGTTCTCACAAAAGAATACATCAGTCCCTCTGTACCACAACACTTTTCAAGTACTAACATCAGTGGCTTTGGTGAAATAGCCTGACACTATTCTAATACTGCTGCTTTTGATGAAAGTCGGGATGAGGTTTGCTACTAAACCCAAGAGAGCAAGATTGAGAAAACACAACCTTTGAAACCATACCAAACTTCCCACCACTTCAAAGATGAATTATATTGATCCGGTGGAGTGGGAGTTTCCTGTTCCAAACCTGTACCAGACAAGCTCAGTCAAGAATTCAAGGACATTGGTCTTCAGTAACAGATCCGAGAAACATTATTACTTACAGGCTCCTAAGTCTGACTTCCATACTATATTTATGGAAACTATAGTAAATAATAAAAAATTATGAAGGAATGTGATATAAGCTGGAATATTCAAAACAAAATCTAGAGTTTTTTCAAGGACACATGAATATGCATGAAAGGATCACACAGTAGATATAATTTTTAACTTCCAGAGAGGTTTTTTTGGGTTTTTTGTTTCTTTGTTTTTTTAACAAACCTTACACCAAAGGCAATGGAACAAGAGAGAATGTACTCTTCCAGAGTGATTCTTGATAAAACACTAAGGATAAACAATAGGCGTACATGCTCAGATTTCATAACAAGTAAGCTGTGGGATTTTAATTGCTCAATATGGTAACAATGAGTGGGAAAACAGTGAGGTTTGCACATTACAGACATACGTATTACCAAAACAAAGTATTTTCTGGAACTAAAGCTAACTGAGAAGACTGACAGGAAAAAAACTCACAATCCTGAGTTGCATGGTAGAGAAATGCAAATTAATGCACATAACCTTAATAATGGGATCTAAATTAGGCCATTCCTAGCCACCAAGTAGAACCTGGAGTCCCTTTGGTTACTTCATCTTGTCCAAAAAGCACAGAAAAGTGTGGCCTTGTGAATCAGAGATATGAAATGTCTTTGCCTGTCAGAGGAGAGGCTATAAAAGGTAAGGACTCAATGTGGAATACACACAGCTCTTTACTGGGTCATGTCATAAGTCTGTAAAAATGGTGTAGAGAAATTCATAGGATACAAATACTCAATTCCTTCTCATTAAATGAGAGCTGGGGGGGCACTTATGCAATTATCACATACTTGGTTCAAAGCAAAAAGAAGAAAACACTTTTCAGACAACATAAACTGTGGAACTCACTGCCGCAGGACGGTGGGAAAAGCCAAATATATAAATAGACTCAAAGGGGAGACAAGAAGTTCACAGAGAATTGGTCTGCTGGTAGTTATGAAATACAAAGAACCAGACAGGGTCTCCATGTCATTAAATAGTTGCTAAGAAGAAGATGGTTGAAACCAGGTGAGTGGGGACAGAAATTATTTTTTCATCCCTTAATTGCACAGGAAAGCCAGTCGGGAGCGTCACAGTAGATGGGTGAAGTCCTGGTCTGACCCTGCATCAGCAGCCCCAAGGTGAGAACCACCATCACTGAATTAGCCGAGCCAAGAGAACTTTGCTCTGTTTCCACCACTGTCACAGGTACAGGCACCGTCTTAATTTGTGTCACTGTGTACAAGTCAGATGAAGTCCCCTATAAATTTCAACTTGCTTTGAAGTTTGCCAGTGGGTTGTAGGGACAGAATAGGAACAGCAGAAACACAGGTCTCACTTGCACATTATTCCCCTTTAGAGCTCATAGGTTGAGTCAATCTGAATTTTCCAGAATCCAGATAGTGACCCTAGGCTATTAATGGTTATGTGGGGGCATTACATAAATGAGAATACATGTAGCATGCAGGGAAGCAGAGGAACAATTTCCAGGTGTATGAAAGCAGGGCTGGCTCTTAGGACACTCTCTTTTAATAGATTTATTTCAGGATAACACTACCAGATCAGCATTAAAGCTACTAGACACAAGAGAAAAATCCATTTATAATAGACTGTAGACAGCCAGGAAGAGGCTATAGTCACAGCGCTTTAACTAGAAGTGTTTAACATGCTGTGTCTTTAACTTTGGTACACTTGGGACTGTTCCAAGTGATTGAACTTGGCCAATTATCTCCCCTTAGTCTTGGTTAAATAACATATAAGGAAAACCAAAGGACTTCTATCATCAGTCAATCTCATTCAGGAATTCAATTCTGTGTATTTTTCTTAATACTCCATCATGACTGAAATAAAAATCTGAGGGTTATTCTCATCCAGCTTCTTTTTTTCTGCCCAGTGTTCCAAAAAAACAAAAAATCTGAAAAAGACCTGGAATAACAGGTGTCAGCCAAGTGTACAAAGTTCATTCTGAAAAGCCTTTTGTCAAAATATGGTTGGTCACTTGATGCTATAAACAGAATTGTGTAGAAACCAGTGTCACAGCATATCAATTGTTCCTATTATTTTGACATAATCAAAACATCTACCATGTTCCATATCAGCTGTTTTTCAACCAAATATGGCAATATGGCCAAGCCTCACAGTCCAAAAGCATGAGCCATATGGAAGCAGGACAACATGTAAGGAAGCAAGGAAACCAGCCTGTCCCCGCCAACACAGGGCGGGTGACTGCTTCTGGGACCAGACATTGTCTCAGACAGGACAGCACTTTCCATCTGCCACTAAGAGGAGTTTCACCCTCATTTCACCTGTATTGCTATTTGAAAGAGCATTTGGAAAACAATCTACAACATTGGAATTGCTATATAGCCTTTAATCAGTTTCTGCTGCAACAACTGATTTGCTCTTACACAGTATCTCAGGACATTCTTCTCCGTCACTGTTTACATTTTTTTCTTAATACTGATGGTGCCCTACACTGTTGCTAATTGTTTGCTTCCCCCTCCTCCACCATGGAATTTTGTTTGGCCAAGAGCATCTTATTTTTCACGGAATTCCTGGTGGGAGGTAGAAATCGCAGAGCCACAGCAATTAATGATAAACAGACGCTATTTACAGATTACTCTGAGTATTCCACTGACAGAAGAAAACAGAGCCCATCTTAAACCTCTGTAAAATCTGGAAACATCTTTCCATCTCTTCCATGATTCCTCTGCTAGCATCTAGTGGGGCGAAGGTGTTTTGGTTTTGCTGGTTTGGGGTTGAGGTTTTTTAAAGTTTCTTTTCGTACATGAGAAATTTGAAATGCAGTGCCTTGTTTCTGTATTCCCTCACACTCATAAAATACTCTTTTTGCTGTAAACATCTGAGAAATTTAAGGCCATTTCTGCCTCTTATAGGATAGAAGAACTTATACCTGTTTAACCTCAAAAGCACAGTGGAGATGAGAAAAAAAACCCTGAGAATGCAGGAAGTTAACTTCTGCACTGAGAGACAAAAAATCAACTCTTTTTTAAATTTACTGTACTAATAGCAGCAAGAAATCATCCCCACAAGGTATAAGTGAGAGAAAGCAAATACAGTCTGACTCTTCTCTACATCTGTACAACACAGTGAGTGGATAAAAAGGGTATCAAATCAGAACAGCAGCATTTTACGCAATTTTGAATGACACCCAGTGAAAGGCAAGGAAGGGCAAGGCCCACAGAGGAAACGTGGTTTGCCGAGGTCACACATCAAGTCAATAGCAGAAGTGAGATGAGTTCCCTGCTCCTGACCCTACACAAACTGACAGACCATGCTCCCTTGTGGCTTCCCCCTTCCAGGACCTTCCTGAAGCTTTTCCCCCACACAAATGAAAAGGGAAAAAAAAAAAAGAAATCTGCTGTAAGAAACAGATGGAGGTATTTTTGTGGTCGTTAGCCCAGTACCTGGAGCCTTGTTTACACTGTAACTTTTCACTCTTCAATCAAAGGAAACAAAACAAGCACTTGTGTCCTTAGCAATACCCATTCACTTCCTGGGACATACATTACACAGCACAGGAACTGAGAAATGCTTTTGATCATAACCTTGGGAGCTGCAAAGCAGAAAGTAGTGTAAAGTTTATGCTCCTGAGATTTGTTTCCTGACACAACAGCTACAAGAATTCAGCATGTACTCATTGGGAAAGTCATGAAGGATGAAAAGTGCATAAGCATATGATCCCTGTAGTTTTTATTCCATGCATTTACAGTGTCTAGTTTTCACGTAGCAGACGGTACAACGTAAAGAGAAAACTAATTTTCTAAATATCCCACCGTGAAAAGGTATTATACTTACAATTCAAAGACTTCAGTTAATCTAGGATAAAAGATCAAGTTAACAAGCATAACAGCCACTCTACAGGCTAGATACAAACCTTCCTAATTTGGTTATTTGTATTCTTAAACTACTTAAAGATACAGGCAGAAACTTGTAAGAAGTGGCTGTTCTTGATTCATTCATACCTCTCCTGTGCCATCTACTGCTTACAAGTTGTTACTGACACTGTAATACTTGAAAAATTCTGATTACCTGGCTTCCCTGCTCATGGCAAGATGGACAAGAGAAGATAAACTTTCAAATTTGAACTTCCGTGAGGTAAGGACTAAAACCAAAGAAAAATATACACATAAATATACGAAAAGTAAAATTTAAAAAAATAAAATGTTTATACCCCAGTGTGGAAACACAACATTAAAAAAAACAACACCGTCTCCTAGTAGTCAGTGCAATTCTAATGCAAGCAGCACACAAATTCCTGCCAAAGCATCTGGGTAGGGAAAAAGACACAGTGGGGGGGGAGGTCAAGCCAAATAATCTTTCCATAGATAATTTTTCATATTTGCCCACTTTCTGGTATGGTATCTTGTCAGAAGAGCCACTAACAGCACAGGCTGCAACAGCTACTTCCTGCTTTTCCCAGCAGTTTCAATCTTTTTCCTGCTGTAAACTCCTCCTCTTTTGAGCTGAAAGCACAGATCAGACACCTGGACAGCGCTCCCCTCCATCAGGGCAAGTGTGGCTTTAGGCTCGATGCTGCAGAAATCGACCGCCGGTTTTGTGGTTGAAAGCGCTGAACCCAAAAAATGGACCTACAGCCGTGTCCTGCATGCCAGACTTCCTGGCAAATGGAGCTCCTCTTTCTGGAAGGCCCGGCATTGTTCAAGTACGCCACAAAACCATTTGTCTGCAGGGCGATGAAAGAGGAGTAGAAGGTTCTTTCAAAAACTGTAAAAGTGGGGAGGAAATACTTGGGAAGTTAACTGCCTCCTGACTAAAATCCAGAAACCTATTAATGTTCAAAAGCTATTGGTGAATTCCAGAAGAGAAAAGGAAGAATTCACCAGCTGGGAACAGAAACACGGGTAACGTGCTGTCAAATCCTCAGTGTCCCTGTAAAAAGGGCACAGTTTGAATTCTCACTTGGGGGGGAACTCTGTTTTGTCCTGGATAGGCACATTGCAGTTGAAGGACCCCATGCCTATATTCTTCTCTGTGGTCCCTAAACTTGAAGAGAAAGATGGTGGACGCAGGTTCCAAACTACAGTCCCACAAAGGCACTGAATTTATGTATCAAATCAGGCAAACCAACAAATTTTTATTGGTTCAAACTCAACAAATCCCTCCAATTCAAGTCTCAGTCCAAGAAAAAATATTTGTTTTCCAACTAGAAGTCCAGGGGAAAATAAACCAGCTTTTTAATGGAAAATTTTTAACTTTAAGGAATTTTATTTTTTTAACTAAGTAAACCTGTTTCATACCTATAATTTGATATATGGGCAGAAGTGTGCAATTTGAAAAGTTTTAAGGACAAATACGAATGATAAATCAGGAAAGCAGATGGCATACAGGATTAGATAAAAATTTCTGGTCTACAGAACAGCACAAAAGAACAGAGTACTTGCAACAGAAGCAACAGAAAAGGAGTTGAACATCAAAATCACCTGTCTGATGGTGAGTGTGTTGATGACCAGCAATCATTAGAATTCTGAATTGCCCAGACTCTATCAGCTCTCTCAGAAACACAGAGGAGATCAAGAAAATGGGAAGTAACAGCAGAACTGCTATAAAAATATTCACTAGATGATCCATTTTAGCCTGTGTGGGGAAGAAGGTATTTCTTTCAAAGTAATATCCTACTGTAGCTATTATAAGGGATTTCACACTACTGCCTTCCACTATTATACAGTCAACCCAGCTTTGCTGTTGTTGGTTGTGAAGGTCTTAAGTGCAACATCATCTCATTAACATAAGAAATTATATGAACCAATCATAGTGGCAGCAGCCCATTTTCCAAAGGCCTGGTATCTCTGAGATGAGTTCCTGCTGAGTAACAAGCAAATCATAAAATGATCCAAAGGTGGAAGAGTTCCAAGAGAGCAAAGTCCCTCAAGTTCAATTTGAACTATCATTGTTGTCACCTTCACTAGAGAAAACATTTTTCACGATGGAAACGTTAGGTTTCTGTGGCAGAAGTAATATTTCTAACAAAATCTGATGTGACAGTATTTCTCAAATTTCCCAAAACATAGAGGGTTTTGGTGGAGGGTTTGCTTTTGGGTACCCATACCCAGCTGCAGACCCTTTCCCTCTGCCAACACCATACAGAAACATGACAATCTTCCCAAGAGAAAATGAGCTGTCTCGCCTGGGTCAATGGCCACTAAAATTCCCCGTGACTGAGAACTGACAGAGAGCTCTGTTTTGAGAAGTGGCATCATGTTCCCTACACACTTTCCCCCAGCATCTTCCAACCAGTCAGAGAGGTCTAAAAAAATGTAGGTGACCAGATTCAAGGAAGAGGTAGAAGGAACATGGTAGGACCTGTTCTGAATATACAGGGTACTGAACATATCCAGACCTAAACAACGCTTAAATTGTGGAGTATTTTCCTATGCATTAGGCATGGAGAAATAGCACTGCAGACATCCATACAGGGAACAAGGGTTCCATGAAGAGTCTTGGTCACACTACTGTTTTTCATAAAACATTGCTTAACAAACCTCACAGCAGAAACAAGAAAACCACAATTAAAAACTAACCAGCCTAAAAACTAACCAGCATACAATAACTTGAGTAAAAAAGAGCAGCAAACCAAACCAAAATATATATTAAAAAAATATTTCTCCCTCAAAAAAAAANAAAAAAAAAAAGGAAAGAAAAAGGAAGAAAACCATCAGAGTTCAGTGTTAGAAACAAATAGAATGGGCTGATGTGAAATCAGCAATGCCAATGAACTCACCACATTATTTTTTAAGTGGAGCCTGGCAAATCGAGAAAAGATGAAGTGTAAATGTTTTAGCAGCTCTCTGAAACTCTACCAAAGGCATTAAAATGTGCATTCCGGAAAGCTTAAAAAAAATGAAAAAAAAGAAAACAAATATAAAACGGCAAATCTTTCTTGGCAATAACAGGGAAACTTGGCTTTATCACAAGTAAAACACTACCCAAGCACCTCAGATGCACCTCACTGCAACTCCCAAAACATTCAAGTAGCCCATCCAGCCCGAGTGTTATCTGTTTAGCTTTAATCTATGGAGTTTTTTACATTAAAGTCAAAGGGGAATGCAGTGTAAAGAGATCATCTCTAGGGAGATATGTGCAAAGCAAATCTCTCAAATTATATGGATTCAATTAAAGAAAAATGTCACTTACTGAGATTTGTCAATTATCTAGTAGAGGTCCAAGGCTATCTCTCCTTTGTTTTCCTTAAATTACAACTGTCAAGCCAAAACCAACTAGTAATATGATCCTGGTTTAAGTTTACTTTGAAACAGCCTCCGAGATCATTTTGTTTTCCCCGAGTGAATAGTATTTCTCTTATAACCTAACTAAGATAGGATTAACCAAGTTGTTTTGGAAAAGACTATATAATTTATTTACAATACAGAATTCCCACACAAGGAGTTTTCCTTGATGCAAATGCTTCATGCAAGCAACCATTAACTGGATTGCTATCCACACAAGTATGTCAGCAGGATTGGACTACTTAAATTACAGTTAGGCCTTAAAATGAGGTTTGGCTCTTCAGCTATGGACAGCAAATCAGGGAATTTGTGATAAAAGTTAACTTTCATCTGAGATCATTAACTTGTATCTCTAGCGCTGAACAAAAGGCCCAATTCATTTTAATTCACTGGTTGTGATGTTCAGAATTTTGGGCAGAAATAGAAAAAAGTCTGCATTGCCTCAGATTCTGGGTGAGAATTTAAAAGCAGAAAAGATTAATCATTCCTCTGAGGATCTTACAGAAAAGGTTTAAGACAAATGACACCATGCTGGAAGGTGCACGAAGGAGAACTAGATCAGCACAGCCAACATTATCTGGCAAAAGGTGAGACAATGAACTGTGAAGTATCCAACACACACCGGAGTTATCACAGTTCTGTGATAGCGAAGAGCTGCCAGGGTTTCAGGTAAAGTGCTGATTTGAGCCTCTTCACCAATTCACTTTCCATGTTTTCCTTTTGCCTCCTCTTTAATTCCTCTTTTCTTTCTACCCTTCTGTTAGGACCAGCTGCATAAAGGAACAAAGAGACAGTTTCCAGTAATTTCAAGAGAAGAGTTACATCTAAATATTTGCACAGACCTAGGTCTTCAGATCAAAGCGTGAGTCTTTTATTTGGGTGGTGCCATAGCAATAACACTTCCTTGCCATTTGTAGTGGTTATACCAAGTTCCCCACCAAAAATTCTCAGTACAGCAAACTGTACTACCTTCCAAAAAGGTCATTACAAATTAAGGTTTCCACCCAAACTAGCTAAATGAACAGCACCACTTTTCTATGCAAGTACTTAATCCTCAAGAGTAGAAAAGCCAGTTGAGGAAGAGCAACTCTCAGCATCATGGCTGTAGTAACAACAATAAAAGGCAGGAGGGAATCTCTTTTGTAAGAATGAATCACCTAATAATTCTCTGTCCAAGTACTTAAATATATTCTTTGTGCCAGTATTACAATACATACAGCCTTAAATGCCATATGTTCTATTTATGAGGTTATGGCCAATTTTATTCTGTAAGAAAAATTGATGCATCTTGCATGCCAATTTTGAAATCTTTCAAATTATCAAATTACATAAATTTGAAATTGCAATGATGATGGCAGTTCTCTGCCACCATGAGTGTAGGGGGAAACAGCTTACATGACCAATATTGGTAATAATTGGTAATGTGCATATATACACACACAGAGCAGTAACTTTTGAATAGGCATGCTCGTGTCCTTCCATTCCCCACAAAAAGGATTTCCTTCCTTGTTCTGGTTTTCTGCATTCCACCCTGCTGATTCAAACCAGAGAATGCTGTAACCTGTGCTTCCTCGGCAAGTTCCTATTTCCTCTTCCTTTTAAAAAGTGTATATATAGATTTTTTTTTTTAATAACTCTAATAGCTAAGCAGACACACAGATATAAAAGTCTGCTGGGGATATGGAGGTTGACATCTAGTTATTTGTACAACATCAGCATAATACCACACATTAGCACTGTTGTTTAAAAACATTTCAGTGACAGAAGTGTGTGACATACTATGACAACATCTGGCATTTTCCTAAAAATAATGGAGTTCCTTCTCCTATTCCCTAAGCAGACTTGATGAAATGTAGCACTTCCTGGAGTATCAGTAACACACACACTCATAACAATGGCATCTCCAGTTTCTTCAGTACTGAGTATTTTCAAACAAATGGCCACACTCTCATGTGGCTCACACCGGAAGCATCCAAACTAAAAAAATCAATGGGATTTGACTGGGTGCAAGGCAAAGCAGAATTAAGCCCAAAGGTTCTGACAGGGAAAAATTATGTCAGGCTTCCAAGCCTCACAGAAGCTTATTTTTCATGGCTTGCTCCCCTGCCCCTGTGGATGTCTATCGTATTCTTTGGCTGAAAGAAATCTGAAAATCTCGGGTCCTTTTTTGTCCCACTGAAACCACAAAAGTTTGGAGAATCTCACAAAAACAGACACATGAGAGCCTTCGGTAAAACTGCAGACAACAGTTCTAATTTCTTGTTACACTGGAAAAATAAGCTCAGCTTGTTTTCCTAAGTGTTTCTTCTTCTCTTATAAACTCAGCCACCCAAGGTCTTTAAAAATAGGAGAGAGGTGAATAGTTTAAAGCATGGGAATATATTTTTCCCATAGGGATGCTGGACAGGAGCTCACAGACATTCACCTGATGATAGAATTTTTATCCCTGGGACAGAATCTCTGAAGTCACTATCTTCCAGTATTTTCCTCAGATCATTTTTCTAGAGAGTTTTGTCAAGTTAACCTTGATGGTTGGTTAAGCTAATTACAACCTTCCCTAATGAATTCAGAAAGTGCTCTTCTGCATCACAATTATAAAAGCCTGCATCCTTCTTCTACAGGGATATTTGGTACCAGAAGCAGCACTGTCATTTGAATTGTCATTATAACATGGCTAACATGATGATGTACCCATGCAACGAGCACACAGAAAATCACACCTGAATTTATAAGGAAAAACTACATGTACTTTGGTATAATAAGGTTAAAGGATTTAGGCTTTAAGCTCAGCAAGTGTTAATCCATTTACTTTCACTCTGGTATATACCAGCGCTCTCTGATCCTCAAATTGCAGTAAATGACAAATGGTGCTTCTGCAAACAGTGTGCCTCACCCTCACATGCTACTCAGGAAAACCTCTTACTAATTCCAGTGGAAATAGAACTTGGCTTAGAGGAAGCAAGATCAAGCCATTCATTTTACTTTAATGAACAGGAAACCCTTCAGACAAGTAAACCTGTCCTGTTCTGCTCATTTACCCGGTGTTCTTACTTATTTTTTCCCCTCTGCATATTTATTATCTTTTAGCTTCATTCAGTGAGATCAAAAAAAACAAAACAAGCTGGAGAAAACAGGCATCCCATATGCAAAAAACCAAGCCAGGTTATTTTATTTGTATAAAGCTCTCAACCTGCCTATCTTACACTGCGCACATTTCCCAGTCAGTACCAGGATTTCATACTGCAACGATCAGCAAAAGTGTGGATGAAGGAGAGTTACAAGCACACCTTAAATCCTCTCCTCTCACTCCACATTCCCAATCATCTTCCCACCTTCAGTCGACTCCAAGTCGGTGTCCATCCAGGGTGGAGAATAACAAAAAGCCTACCCAGTACAGTGCACATACAATAACTTTCTGGACTAAAACCTTTGAAAGAAGATCCCATTTCCTGGTTCCTCCTGCAGCTCCATCCTCTTCCCACTTTATATTCCTCAGAGACTGTGATCCTCAACTTCTCCTAAGAGTCTCCTAAAACTTCCTAGAACTCTCATACCTTTTTGGCATTTCTCTATTCTTTTAGCCCTCTTTTAACACATCATTTTTCATCTACTTGAGCTTCTTCACTATTCCCTGATGATCTCCTTTTGAACTCAGCCAAACAGCACCATGTA
This sequence comes from Edolisoma coerulescens, assembly GCA_013397115.1. Taxonomy (NCBI): domain Eukaryota; kingdom Metazoa; phylum Chordata; class Aves; order Passeriformes; family Campephagidae; genus Edolisoma; species Edolisoma coerulescens. The sequence goes on along the minus strand of VWZW01006377.1, from coordinate 555,573 downwards.
CAAGGGGAAGCACAGACGTGTGCAGCAGAGAGCAGACCTCACTTGCAAGAGCAGTCAGTTATTTAGGTGGGAGATTCCTGAGCTCTGCTGTGCAGCTATGTGTTTGCCTTGAAATGAAGCTATTTGAGGTATAAATCTCATCAGATAAAGTGTGGTTCCTAAAAACTTACACTTCAAAGTTGAATAAATCAAACGGCGGGGGGAAAAAAAAAAAAACGAGTGGTTCTGAGCATTTGACTGTACCTTCCATCAACATATAGCTCAGTTTTTCCATTTTTTCTGCCAACATGCTGACTACTCATTTTTTAACTCCATCCCACAAAACTGCACTAAAATATTTCTTTATTTATCGAGATTTTTATATTCAAGAAAATACTGTTCACAAAGTGACCTCATAACAGGCTTTTAGTCACCTAGCTATTCTTTATCTGGCATTCCTTCCTTTCATCATCAAAGTATCTGAACATCTTAGAACAATTCTCTACACAACACAGCAAGCACCTGCTATGTTAAATTCCCTCTCTTTGATCAAAACAATCCTTTTTGTTCCTAACGCATTGCCTTGTTTGTCTTAGGGCAAGGACCTAGTCTAAGAGATGGATCAGCTGGAGAACCTCACAGGTCTTGGTCCTGCCCCTGCGAAATGGTTCTCCTTATGTTAAAAGCATCTGCCCTTGTACAACACAATTCCATTAAACTAAAAAAGTGGAGGTGAGAATCAGCTGTCAGCACAGCAAGGCTCAGATTTTAACTTAAGGGCAGGACTTTCTCTTTCCTCACCCTCTTCCCAAGACCACCCCACCCATCTGCTCCAGTGGTATGTGAAACAAAAAATACGTGCGGTATTGTGGTCATCATTAATAAATTCTGGATTAAATCACAGACTAGCTATATCACCATAACAATGCACCACCCTACATAGCAAAAAATATTACAAAATTCCAGACCACTCTCTGGCCATAACTGTTAAAAATGGATTTCATTTAGAGTGTAGTCTTATGCTCAGTAAATGTGACCAAAACGCTGCAATGAAAACAAAAGTGCAAGTTAGGATTTCATTTTCAAAGTGATGAGTGGAAGACTGGGACATAAACCTACAGCATTTCCCCCTGAAACTTCACAGCAGATTTTAAGATATACAGCCTCTAGGTAAGCGATAAAGATTAGATAAAGTTCTTTCAAAAGTTCTAAAAGTTCCAACCAAACCCGATTCTGCTCAACTCCTACAAACCTTTGTTAAAGTCAGTTTCAGAGACCACAGATTGGAAAGAAGGAAATTTATACAGAACAGAGCTATCGAAGATGAAAGGACACAGCACTGGAAGGAACACTCTGCTCCCTGGGAGGTGCTGCTGGATCACAGGTGGTCCCCAGGCTTGACACTAAACAGTTTGGGCTTCCCAAACCCAAAGGCCCACGAGGCAAGCAAGGACTTTGGCTCCTAACAGTCTTCTATGGAAGAGTACCACCCCAGAGAACCTGGAGCTCTTGAAGGACAGCTTGCTGAAGACATTTTAAAAAAAAAAAAAATCTAACCCACACTTTATTTTATAAAGATGATTTACCAAAATCTAGCCTGGCACCATGTCACATCCCTCCCTGAAACATTAGCCTGAAATAATAGCAAAGCATCTTCCCACATGCTTCCCTTTTAAGGCAAGGGCTGCTGAAGTACAGTCGGCCACTCCACATGACAGATTAACCAAACTAGATTTTTGTAGTGGGGCTTTGAGTATAATAATTATTAACTGATGCACTGTGCATTGCCAATGTCAAGCTGGCTTCAGTGCACATCTCTCTTTTCCACTGAAGGGAAGCAGCATCTCAGTTTACACAGTTCTTAATTTACCAATCTTGTTAGTGGTATGTGTGTCTAATGGGGGCTTTGACAGTAAAACAGTCTTGTTAATAGGTTGTGATTTATTCCATTGTTCACCGTTTCCTCTAAGCTTTTTTATTTCAGAAAAAAATAGACATTTTAGAGTCAAGTTGTATTTTCCTAGGCTCTCTACCAACATTACTAGGCTATACCCAGCCATCTTCAGTGACAACTGTAAATGATATAAGCAGTGGAAAAAATCTGATGAGCCACACATAAATCAAAATAATATTTGAGTGATGTAAGATAGACAAAATTTAAATAATAGCAAGAACAGGATAGACAAGAAAAATCTAAATTTCTCAGTGAGGATGAAAGCATTTATACAGGATGGTTCTTAATACAGCCAGTTCCACTTCCAGCATCCCAGTTCCACATTCCATGCCATGTATATTAAGACTGTTTCTATGCAGCTAGGATGTCAATTTTGTTACTTGTTCCAGAGAAGCCTGTGAACCTTTCAGGGTTTTTTGGTTTGGCTTGTTTTTCCTTTCTTTGCAATCCATTTTTCCTTTCCTTCCATCCTCTTCATCCCCAAGGTCTGTTTCTTCCATCGCTCCCAAAATATCTGCCAAATCTCACCTTTCATTTCCTTTTCATATTTTCCTTCTTTATTCCATTCTGATTCTTTATTACTTACCCCTAGTCACACACAGCTTGAATCATCAATCACAATCTTCCCAACTTAAGTCTTCTCATCATCTTAAATTTAAAGCAATGGGGTCACTGGATCATCTTTAAAGGCACACTTCTTTTAATGTAGCTCAGCTCAGATTTTATTTACAATTATTTTTGCCACATAAAGGAAATATTTTTAGGCCAAAGAGAGCTGCAGAAGTTCTGTAACAAAAACACCACTCTGGGCCCAATCCTTCCCAGCCTCAAGCGTGGGCAGCCTGCCTGCCTTGTGGAGAGCACATTCCAGCTCCCTGCCACTGCTGGGAATTTATAATAGCAAAAGCAGGGCTGGTCTCATATATCACCATGTCATCTACCCACAAGATACAATGGAGAGCTGAGATTCTTCCTCCTTTTTTTTTTTTATTCTGTTTGAAAGGAAGTAACTGATTTCTAGAAAATACTTTGGAGCTTTTAATCCCCTGGGAGTTCACATGGGTGAGGCACACTGCCTGATCAGCTACATGTTACACAAGTAGGATCTGTGACTTTGAGCTACTACATTTCAATTTTGAGCTGACCTTTTCCTATGTAATGCTGGTTACAGACCTAGAAATTAAAAGCCAAGAGACTCCCATCTTCCTTTTATCCACACACAGAAAATAGCTGCTTCAGCTCCCCATTAATGCAGCATTTTTGAGCATTTTTCTTCCTTCAAAAGGCAGTGGATGGACCAGTGCTACTGCAGCTGGTGTTACTTGACAACAGTGGTAATAATTTAATGATATTTTAAAAAACCCCTTAGAAATTAGTAGAAACTGGAAAAAAAATCTATAATTGCTTTTATAATTAGCCAGAAAAATATTCTTATATAAGCTTGTCAAATATTTAATTATCTCTGGTTTTAAAAGATGGCAACTTCAACCTGTAAATCTTTCAATCATCTTCATATTTTACAGCCACATAACTCAGAGTGAATTGGCAAACACACATGCAAGAACCACCCTTCCACAGATACAAATAGAAAAGATGGAATATCACAAGATTTACCTTCTTATGCAAGTGTCAACTAAGAACAACAATTTTTCTTGGTGTAAAGGTTTGATTCCTACATAGTAGAAAACTTCCAAAGCAATGGACAACTTGAAGACAAATACTGCAAGCTGGACAGGCAGGCAGTTCCTGCCACTCCTACACAACCCATTTAAGAAACACAAATGAACCCTTTAAGTTAAAATTCCCCTCAGAAACAACTCTCTATTCCCTTTTATCACCAGCTGATTAGTCCTTCTGCTCCACCAGGGTGAATTAAGGGATCTCACCTGTGTTGCCATCTCCCAGGAGCCCTGCCTCCTTCTTATCATTCAGCCCCTCCTCCTCAATGCAGCCTGCTGGTTCCACAGAACAACCTCATCACTAAAGCTTGAAACCAAAGGGACTGAAAGTTTGAGCTCCCCAAATAATTTCACATTTTACAGGCCTTTTCCTTGACACCCCCCCCTCCCAATTTTGGTATTTTGCCCAGCATCAGAACAGTGATGGCAAGAGTACAACAGCAAATGATGACAGATGCACCAACTGGCTTTGAAACAGTTAACAGAGAACTTGAGAGGCTGATCTGAATTGCATTTTCCTGGACATAATTGCTTCTAAACAAAGGTAATATTAAACAACTGCTCTTCTGCTTGGCAAGCTCTCAGGATGCTTCTCAGGGCTGTAATACCATAATCTCCTCCTATCCTTGTTGCACACAAAGTTATATATGAACACAATGAACAAGGCAGGCAAAGCTGCTCTGCTAATGTGAAGAGATTTAACTCCATATTTGTATTCAAATCGACATAAACACACACCTACATATATACATATACACATATTTATTTCCTTAGTCCTAGAAAACACTCAAGAACTCTGGCTTCATCCACATCCTGTGTAGGAGCACAGCCCAGAAAGCAGACTGTAGTCTGAGATGCCATCTAAGCCTCTCTCTGCATTCCCAGTCTCAAATTTCCAGCTGTTTGGATGCTAGAGGAGCTTGAGCTGGAGCACAAGCATGATGCTGTTCCTAGGACAAAGTGTAAACACAACCAGTTCTCTGAGGTGACTTGCCTTGGTGGCTTTTTTTCCAGTTCCAGGGCTGAATAAGAGGGGTAGGAACTGAGTAAGAACACTCCTGCCCCAATCAAAACCAAAACTGCATCAGCAATCATGGCCTGTTTTAAATGGCATTTGTGCACTTAAACAAAATGAATCAGAGTGCAGAAAGCTGTGGGAAACAACGAAGCACTGGAAGTCATGACACGAAGATTACTCTTTTGAGAGGAACTACCCAAACAGCAAATATTTACATGGTGAGGCCACAGCTATTTCTTTTGAAGTCAGCTTCATTAAGTATACTAGGAAATTTTTCCACATAAGGAAAAACCACCATGAACGTTTATTTCAGACTTGCCAGCATGGAAGCGAAATAGTTGTGAGTGATACTCACAAGTGGTTTGTCTCAGTCAAAGTCATAAGTCCTCTTCTGCATTTCCCCCTCAATGGATCTTTCCTGTGTACCAAAAACTTTCTCTGAATCATGAAAACCTGCATTTACATAATTCCTTAAATGTCTGAAAATCATGGAGACCCAGTAAAAGTTCTTCCTCTAAATTTTTTCAGGTTTTTGTTTTGTTTGGGATTTTTACTACCGAGTTTTCTTAAATGCTTTCTTCCTCAGTTTAGCTAGCAAACATATTTCATACACTTCTTTTCTGGCTTCCTATAGTCAGAGAAGTCCCAATGCTTTCTGGTTCTGGTACATGTGCTTGGAAAATCAAGTTAAAGCCTTTTTTAAGTAGTCTTTTCTTTTAGGAGTCCAACAGAAGCGCTCAGAGCACATCCTTGTTCTAATGTTAAGGCAGAGGAATTATATGAAGAGGGATCTGAGTAAAGAAATTAGGTTGGGGGTAACCTGTCCTTTGAGATAACATTTTCTTCAAAGTTATACTGTACTGGCTCAGATCTTCTCCCATGAACTAAAAGAGTTAACAAAGCAAAAAGCTTTCCCTGCACTCTCTATAGACACTTTCATACAGTTTCCAAGTGTGAGGAAGATAAATTTTCTTTCCTTTATTTTGTAATGCAGTAAAAACACTCAACACACAACGAGAGGCCCTGGAAGCATGGATAACATGGAAAATTCTTTGTTTTGGGAAACAGTTACTGATAAGCTTTATATTGTACCAAGCTCTTTAGAAGTACTCATCCCAAGATACAACTTGGTGTTTTTCAGATCCTTTTAATAAACGGCAAAAGTCCAAATTAGTTGGTGTTAGTATAAACGTTACAGGATAAAAGGTAACTGCAGCACAGACAGGCTTCAATACTGGGATGCCCCAACCATCAATTTGACAAGTAGGTTATTCAGCTGTAACATACAAGCAAGCAAAATAAAGTGATTCAAATTTGGCATGTGATTTGAAAAGCTGAAATAAAATTTAAAAGCTCAAAAGTTTCTAAAAGACCTAAAAAAGATGTGAAAAATCTCATCACTGACAACATTCAGACTGGAGAGACGAGTGAATGCATATTGAAATGAATGAAACTGAATTAGGACTCACGTGACTGCGTATCAAAGGGTTTAGGCAGTACTGAATTGTTCAATGAAAACATCTGCTCAACAGCAAAGCAGCTGTCAGAAAAATTAAAATTGACAATTAATACATAAGTTAGCATAAGGCCATGTATTGCTGATTTTAGCTTTGATCTAATTAAAACTCAGCAGCTGGGAGGTGACTGAGGGAGGTGCATGTAAATAAATTTGGGAAGATGTAAAAACAGTCTGGAGAAAGATTATTGAATTTGTAGAAAGAATACCACACAAAGAGTACTTCGTAAGTTAACTAACTGAAGCAGCAGTTGATAATAAAAATAATATGTTATCATATAATTAAAATGGTATTATAACACAGAAACAGGCCAGGTTCACAAGTTCTCAATTAACTTCATGTTGCAATCAAGCCTGAAAGCTGTTTCAGTGAGTTTTGGGGAATGTTTTTATGATAAATAATAGGAATTCATCCATATTTACAAGAAATCCTACAGAATAAGAACCCTAGAGAAATATCTACAGCAAAGTTGAGGTTATTCCTCATTGTCCCCAAAAACATTTGTGCTTCAGAAATGTTTTGCTCTCTGCCTCCACATGCGTCTTGCACTGGAACTTCAATTTTATCTCTTAAATTACACTTCATCACTAAAACTGGGAACTCCTAACTCTTGTACACTGGGCTTGAGCTCCAACAAGAAATGGCAAGAAAGGGCTCCTATGGCTAATGGGGACTACCATCCCTAAGATAGACAAACACTTAGAAAATTTTGCTTCCAAAGAACATTCCAAGATCACTTCCCATCCATCAAATTTACAGTTACTCTCCCCCACCCACACACTGAGGATTGTGCTTTCCAAGTAGTTCTTTTCCCTAATAAAACCACTGTTCTTTTCCTTCATAAAACCACTGTGCCATCTGAAAATTTCTTTTATGTTTGGAATTAGGAGTGTACAACATCTTTTTTCCAGATATCATGCATTAAAACAATTGTTCCTAGGCAGTGACTGTGTACACAAAGTATCAGTGTGACACGTTGTTAGAAGTTACACAAATAAAAGTCCTCAATAGTGGAAAAGATGAAAAATCAAGCTTTAGTTTGAATTTGTTTCACTCCCTTGAGGAAGTAGGCTGATTTTCATTAACATGCAAGCAGTTTATAAGTGTCTACTTTCCAAGATCAAGCACTTGAGAAGGGGGAAAAAAGGGGGAAAAAATTAGGAAATCACATAAGGACCTGCCCATCTTAGGTCGCAATGATTAATGAAATGGAAATGTTAATGCAGGTCAGAAGTGGCCATATCACATGGAAGTTCAGAAAATAAATATCAAGTTGTTTCCAAAAAACTGTACCCATTAATAATCTCAAACCTCAGCTGGAACACAAGAGGCATAAGGAAAGTATGTTGACCCTGATGGTATTGATTAGACCATGCTATTGGAAGTTTCACACACCAACCACAATCCATCGAGGAAAACCACCAAGAGCTGAATTCCAGTAAGGACAAAATAATTTTTAAATGGACGTGTAATTTTTGCAAGGGCTCTTGCCAACACCAGTGTAGATCAAATGAAATCACAAATTTCTCAGCCCCTCATGCCATATAAGATTTCTTCAACATCTGTACAATCTTTTTTGCTTGACATTCTTTGTATCTCAAGATTCTCCAAGTCTTACTAGTATTAATTCTTGTTGCTTTGGTTTCTGCTGTACAGTACAGTTCCCTTTATCATAGAATGCTGTATCAAAAGTAGATAGAAATATTATATTGATAAAATATTTAATTACCCAAACACATTCAGTATATTTTCTGAGGAGATATTAGGGTAAATTGAGATTGCAACAGTAATTATTTAAATGTCTGTTAGTGGAATATAGTACAAAATCTGCTGCTAAAGGCAAAATTGTCTCAGAAACAGAAATAATATGGAATATGATAATCAGAGCTCAATTCCCCACTGACCTGTACTGGAGATAAAATATTAATTGTTAATTGTCATCTTTTATTTTTCAAAGTCATTTGCAAAGCATGGAGCAGTTCTTTGGGTATGTGGTTCAGGGCTGGAGGGAGAATAGGGGAAGAGGGCTACAAGACAGAGAAAGTCTGATCCAGATCCAGGATGCTTATACTCCATATGTGTGTCACCAAGCATTAATTGCTTTATTCTGAAGCAACTTTAGTAAATTAGTGTAAGATTGCCTGCAAGACAGTAGGTCAGGGAAACCATCTTTACAGTTCATGTTATCTTTGACAGTTGTAGAAAGCGAAAGAACTTCATGACTTCATTCAGAATTTGCTATCAGAAGTTGTTTTTGTACGGCTACCTTGGAAGTGAACCTTATTTCAGGAGGAGAAATCATTTTCCTCACTGAGATTTCATAAAACCACACAACTTGCTACCTACCTTAAGAAATACATGTAATAACTTAATTAATCAGCCTTCATGTGCTCATTGTGGGCTGCTTTCTGAATTCAACAGACAGCATACAAGCTATCCAGCCACAGGTCAGTGCAAGGAAATCAAATGGAACAGAGAGGGTATCTGCAAAGGACATCTATCCTGTTTGCTCCTGGGCAACACAGAAGGATGTTCCATGGAAAAATGTATTCAGACAATGTCATTAGTAAGTAACAGAGCACCCAAAGTTGAATATTAGGAGACTGTAGCAGACACATCATAGGATGATGGAATTCTTTTGCTTGGGGTTATCATCTCCTTCATGTTCCTTGGATGCTTTTACATCTGCCATAATTGTAAATGAGAATCAGAGCCTTTACATTCAGAATGCAAACCCAGCAGTCAGACACTACCACTGTTGTGTACTTGAATAAACCGTGTGAGTTGAATATCAGGAAGAATTTTTTTTTAACTGAAAACAGAGATTAAGATGGATATTTTTAGTTTGAAATCTATATTTCTCTTCTTTCTGGCATGCCTGAAATGCACTGGATTAATTTAAATCACAATTCTAGCTATGTACAGTTCAAACCCAGAGAAATGAAAACGAAACCTTACACTTGCACAAAGCTGACTGTTTAAATATTTAAATATTCAACAGCAAGTATAAATTAAGGGAAGATGCTCTGTACTAGGATTTGGAAAAGTATTTACAAGGTGCAGGGGCTGATGAGAACTTCAGAGTCAAAACCTGGGCTGCAAAAGCAGCAGCTCTGTCAAATGGCTACAAGGTTGTACATGACAGGTACTTGCACTTAGGTAATTTTCCTTTTATTTAGGAAAAAAAAAAGAGCACTGCATTAATCTTTTCCTTGCACAAGACAAGTATATTAATATGCCTTATTCATTTTCTGATCTCAGCTGAACTCCTGATTAACTCATTTTTACCATCAGATTTCAACAAGCACGGGGGGTGCTTGTGTAAGAAGTAAGAAATGCATGAGAGCACTAGAAGTAACTTTGCAGGCAATGAATCAAACCAAGTTTATGCATTTGTCATTGTACTGTGTAGCCACAGTGGTGGCATTGCCACAAGTCAGAGGAAAAACATAAAAGCAAATTTGTGTGAAGAGACAATGTCTTTGATTAGACCAAACTACAGGTAATAAGGAAGGCTGACAAGCTTTCTTCTCATGAGATTTTCTGCAATTATATCAGTTGATTTAACATGAGCTGCTACCTTTCCCTGAACACCTTCACATACATGTGGCACTTCACACCCTGCACTATCAACTCCTCACCACTCCAGTCAGAAGCTCTGGGAACAGACATTACCACTTCACCCAAGGAAAGAAACCGTAGGAATATGTGAGGTTTTGTTGCCTCTGTTTCTGGATGGGCATGTTCACAAAAACTTCATTTTCCCTTATCTTTTAAAGTGTCTTCAAGAGAGAGACAAGGCAAAAGAGCTGGCATCAGTTGAATGAATCACACATGAAGTTCAGCAGATGTTAAAAGCAAGCACGTTACTGTTTCAGCTGTGTAATGGTCTGTAGCATTATTGCACCATTGTATGAACAAGCCCGGCCCCTTTGGAGTTGTTCTCTTATCATGCAACACATCGAAAGACACAACATCAGGGCAATTATTCTCATAATTAAAATTCATGAAAAATACAGCCAATTACTGATTGATTTGAGACGCAGCAGACTCCAGGTGCACACAGAATTCTTCATTAGGAAGGGCATACATTTATTCTGTAACAATGTGGTTGAGGCCACACCTCAAGTGTGTGAGTCCAATTCTGGGCCACTCAATTCAGGGAGGACATTGAGGTGCTGGAGCATGTCCAGAGAAGGGCAGAAAGGCTGGGGAAGGGTCTGGAGCACAACTCCTGTGAGGAGCAGCTGAGGGAGCTGGGGGTGTTCAGCCTGGCGAAAAGGAGGCTCAGGGGGGACCTCATCACTCTCTACAACTCCCTGAAATGAGGTTGTGGACAGGTGGGGGTCAGTCTCTTCTCCAAAGTAACAGGCAAGAGAAAATGGTCTCAAGTTGCACCAGGAGAGGTTTAAATTGAGTATTGGGAAAAGTTTCTTCTCTGCAAGGGTTGTCAAACGTTGGAATTACTGCCCAGGGAGGTGGTGCAGTCACCGGCTCTGAAGGTATTTAAAAGAGATGTAGATATGGCACTTAGGGACATGGTTTAGTGACAGACTTTGCTGGGTTAACTGTTGGACTCAGCAATCTTAAAGGTCTTGTCCAACATCAATGATTCTGTGAGTTCAGAAAGGATACCAGACAGGTAAGTCTGACCTATCTGGTAATAAGAACTCATACTGTCTTCCACTCTACACACTAAACAGCAAGTGAATGAACTATAAAGAATTAGATCAAGTTACTCTAAACTAAAAAAGATCATTTTCATTAGGCAGTAAGCTTTTTTCCAAGGCCTTGTCTTCAAGAATACTAAAGTTATAGTTCTAATTCAAACTTGTAAACATAAATCAAAGCAAATAGTTCCATGTTTTCTCCTCTTAGTCTGCAAATATCCTTTCTCTTCACTAGGATTTTACTCTACGGTCATAAAACCACAAGTAACTTTATGCTAGCAACCACAAGTTAAGAACAGCCTTTTCTGCTCAGTCTGGAGAATGAAGTAGGCAAATACGTGCATTTAGCACTAGAATTATTTTGCACAAAGCACAAATACTTGAGAAGGCTTTTATTTGGTAGGGTACTATAATGCCCTTGGTAGCTCAAATTCTCCAAGACTGAAAATGTACCAAACTGATGCTAAGGAAATATTTAATGAGTGCAAAGATCACTAATTTAAGAGCTTTTCTAATGTCAAAACACAAATCGGTCATTTCAGGTTCTTTCAGAAGATTAATGAGGCATCAAACAATCTCTAAAGGAAGTCAGAAAAATCACCGAACCTTTTAAGCCTTTGTATTATACACGTGGTTTCATATACTGAAATTGTGTTCCATACTATTTGGCTACTCTCTTTTCATTTGTCAAATTACAATGTTTTTTTCTGTAACAGAATCTGACCTAGGCATTTACAGCACACTGCTGTAAATTTTACACAGATCTTGAAATTTATCCAGACCTGCTGAAAGTGAGCAATACATCAAATGACACTCTATGATACTGGTACCATATGACTCAGGAGCTCTGCTATTTTACCTCCTTCCTCCACCTAGAAACTGTAATATGTCACCAAGAAAGGATATGCTACCCAAAAATAAACAGAAATACACACTTAAGCTAGTCAGTAAAACAGAATATTCTAGGTCAGCACTAGAAGTGAAACACAGCAACACAGTGTTCACATGCCTCTATATTCTGTCTCTGAACATGAGAATCATGGCTGTTGGATCAAACCTCTTCAGAGATAACTCAAAGAAATCTCCAGCAAGTCCTCTAAAGACAGATGAGATCAGAAGTCTCCAGCTCAGAGGACTGACATCTTCAGTAGTACCACACTGCCCTGCAGATCCGACACAAAGACCCCTTAACATTTAACATTTCTCTCAGGGCAATAAAAAAAAAAAAAAAATGGTCTTCTGTGCAATAGTTTCTCATTCTTCAACTGACAGGTTTCCTGGGAATGCTGATGGTCAACTGGGAATTAAAAATTATTTTCCGAAGTAGAAGTATTGGGAGGCAGCATTCTCATGTCACACTGCATTGGTCAATCTGTCGGGACAGCTGGTTTCATGAAAATCAGCTCACTTTTTTTTTTTCTTAAATACTGTGGCTCTCAAATCACTAACAGACACCTAATTCGAGTCTCCGCTTTCTTTTCCTACTTTGCTTTTTAACCCTGTACATGCAGGCAGTGGATTCACAGTTTTCCAGCTAATGCAGACCCTTGCCTTTGACAGATCTCCAGGCACCCTGTGTCTTGTGTTAATGAGCAGCAGGAGTTTCAGATCAAGCCATCAAAAGGACAATTATCTCAGAATATTATCCTTTAAGGTGTCTCTAAAGCAGCTTTCCCTCCGGGTTTCAGTGACATCAACTAAGCAACATTTCTACAGTTCAGCTTGGGACAGTAGAAACATCGGTATTTTGGACAAGCCTTTCAGATAAAACCTCTCATGACTCCAGACAAGGACTTTCCACTGACCAAGAGCTCTGCTCCATCACATCCAATTTCCACAATCCTATCTAGAAAGATTTAGAGGGCATCCATGTCTTTTGACTGTGACATAACCCTCAAGTCTGACTCAGAAGCCAAGAATTTATCTTCTCCGTTTCCATTTCCTGCTTAATTTTGGCAGGCCAGTGTGGAGTCCCTGTAGAACAAGGCCCACATAGATCACGGGCTTCCATCCTGACCACTCAAAACTTTCCTTTTCCTTCAGGGGTTCTACTGCCCTCCTTTCAGAGTAAATTCTGTTGAATAACTGTATGGTTCACGTAGGGAGGGTTGTCTGATTTTTAAAAAACAAAAAGCAGTTCCAGGCAAAGAGCAATTTCATACAGCTATGGTCAGAGACAGCTAGGAAGGCTTACACAAAATTCTGGCGTTCACAAGCTGCATGGGCTGGTTCTTCATGGCACAACCACTCAACAGCTCACTGCTCAGAGAAAAAAAAATTGTAGTTACTGAATCATCTAAGAACAAATATAAGACTTCCTCGACTTTATGCCTTTGCTGTTATTTTAGCAATGGTGCACAACTGCCATCCTTCCATCCCCACTATGCCCAGAGAACAGGCATAAGAGCCTGGGATACTCCTTTTCCTTTATGTCACTTTTCTGTATAAACAGACAGGCGTGTTCTTAGCTAATGTAAAATTGTGGTATCTCAAATGTTTGGGATTTTTTCATGTTAGCCAGTTCCTAGCCCTCTGTACAGTTCACCAAGACTCTCAGTTTAAGGCCAGAACTACAAGTAGCTCTGTTTCTAATAAAACTTATGTTGCTGGGAATATTTTAATGCTGGGAACTTGAAGGGCTTCAGTAACTGTTAAACATTGGGTGTTTTCTAAGTCTATAGGGAGTTTCCTAAGTTTTTGATCCTGGTTCCTGCAGGAGTTACTGAGACCAAACATATAATGAGGAGTATGAGGAGTCTTGGAACCACAGTACAAGCATCTCCCAGTTCAAGAAAATACTGTAAACTGCCAAAAATGACTTCTTTATAGTTTTTTTTGCTACTTCATTTGATTTTTCCATTCCTCCAGCAAAGCCTGATGATGGACTCTTGATTCAAATAGCACTGGATGAGGCCATGAGCATAATAAATGTGGCTCAAATCACTGAAAATCATGTCAAGTTTCTTGTGTCCACTGAGCATGTCATCAGTGAAAAGGGCCTAGCTAGACATAGAGAGAGAGAGAATTACAAGTACTATTATAAAATCATCAGCAACCTGTAATGAATATTTGCTCTATCCCTCACTCATCTCAGGAGACAAAGCCTCTGTGAGCTCACCTTTGACCTTCCCCATTTTAAACACCATTTTAAACAACATTTTAAGCATCAGCACAAGGCACAATGTATTCATCTAACTGCTTTACATGGAACGGAGGGGAAAACACACCAAAGTTCTCACAGAAGACCTTGCTCTGGCTGTATCAAAGGATTCCAGGCAAAGGACAAAAAATATTCTGTCCATTTAACCTTGGAACAAATTCAGAGAGAGGTTTGCAACCTCGTTTCATAAACTGCTGTAAACTAAATGATGGATGCACCATAGTTTATTGAATAACTCAAAATGTCCCTGTGAGCGGGTCATTGCTGAAATCCCAGACATTGTATCAGACTGGTCATATTCACAGGTCTCCACATTTCACCTCAGGGGCACAGTTTCACACTATCTAACAAAGGCCAAACATACTTCAATTATCCATGTCTGTATCCTCCTTATTTTTCTACCCTTCCAATGATTAAATATGCCTAGGGCACTACATAACCCTCCAAAACTAGGCATTCCTATTCCATCTTGCAACATTCCCAAACATCTGCACCTTCTGCAGGCTCTTTTTCTGAGTATGAGGATCAGAGGAAATTATTTTCTCTGTTTTATGGGGGTAAATGTGATCACAGAGTAGTTGCTCAAGTTTTTTGCTTCAAGCCCACAGCAATGCTTGGGAATAAAACACCTGATCTGCCAATCTCCCACCCGCTGAATGACAAGACAAATAATCATGAATTAATAGCAAGCTGAAGACTTAAGCATTATTTTTTTCATCTGCTGGCTTGGGGCAAGATTGTTCTCCAACAGAAATTAATGGTAAACTCCCTTTGAGTTCAACAAGGGCAAGATTAAATCCCTGGCTTCTTGCCTCCCACCAGCTTCCCTATAGAAGCTGACAAATCACAGAAGTTAAATGACTATTTTTCACTTAGGAATAACTATGAAAAACAAATGCACACAAGAGTCATTGGGTATTTTTTCTCCCATTCTTTGACCAGGCTTCTGATTTTTACTTCAAAAACTTAACAGAATAAACACACACACAAAAAAACCCCAAGACAGAGTAAAAGCCTTACCAACACATAAAGTTTGTCTTTACAAAGCAGACATGTTTGCATTTAGGATACTTTTAAAATCACTTTAACTGAATGGCAAACCATTCTCCCCCTCCACTGTCACTTCCCTCACCTCCCCCTTTTTCACAAGCACAGACTGTGGGGACTGCCAAGACAGAACATCCCACTGACCTTGGCAATTGGCAGCTGTGATCAATCACTTCATAAAATCCTATGTGTCAGCTAGAAACCACTTGTATTTCTTAAGCAAGTCAATCTGCTAAACAGCTTAAGTCATGAGTCCATTCAAAAGGCTAGGAAAACAAACTCATTTGGATGAAATGTTCCTTTATGCCTGATTTTCTCTTTCTTTTTTTTTTTTCCTAATGGTTAATATTAGAGTAGAAATTCCTCTGTGTCACTATGAGAAGCTGCTTGCAGACTCCAGTGTAGGTGTACTGGTTGACAGAGGGGATCCTGTCACTCACTGGTGAAGCTCACCACAGGTATCCCGGGCCATGACAAAAGTTCCCAACTTTTTTCAGACAATTAATCTGACCTAAAAACGAAGTGAGTTATCAAACAAAAGGAAAGCAAACATCTCTCCATAGAAACTGAGCATCAGACAGAACTGTTATTACCAAACACACCACTAAACAAATGAGGCAGTTTTTAACCCTAGGCTGAACTTTGGCAGAATGAGATCAGCACAGAAAGTCATTCTTTCCATAATTATTTTCTCTGTAAAAACAACATGTCAATGGATTTCTTTGGACAATTTGCTCATTATTGAGACTGTATATTCTGCTCTCTGCCCCTAGATAGTCCTATGAGCATAATTTAAGTGATTTGTTAACCGTTTGCACACTTAAACCTGTCCCACAAAAATAAGTTTTTCCATTCAACCCTTTGGATAAATCAAAATGAAATAATCTTAAAATATGCAGATCAAACATAAAACTTAGAGTAAAAAAATAAGGGAAAGGATTAAAAAATGAAGAAGGTACACTGAAGAGACAAAGAAAGATAGAGGCCAACTGTGAAAAAGTGAGGATAACAGAGACATGACTCACTGGAGTCATGAGTCTTGAATGAGTAAAGAGGCCTGTGCAGCTAATCTACAGTAAAACTTGATCACAAAAGGATTTTTACTACCTTGAATGCATTGTGATACCTTTTAGAAGTAGAATAATAAAATAGAAGCTCGCCTCTTAAAACGTCATTCACTCCTACAGCCATCCACGGGAACTAGCTCATTCTCCAAGAACATAACCATTACAAAGTACAATAATAAAACATGTTTCCATTCACAACCTGAGGGAAAAGTACATGGTGTTTTGCACATTTTTACTGTAAAATGCAAATGCTGTGAAAGGTACCTTCTTAGGGTACAACGACACATTTCCTTTCTCACCTAGACCAATAAAAGCATGTAATGCAGGCAGGGTGTCACACCTCACAGATGTCTGTCCATTTGAAAGTTACTCTGAGCAGCATCAAAGACTGAATTAATTTGTCTTTACTAGATTGTGCATTCTGTTAGGCTTCTAAATTTGTCATCTAATTAGTGTCTGCTCAGAGGGTTTTTTTCAGATTGGACTTTGGCAGGGAAAGGATTTTAAATGTCAGATTCATTTCCAGCTTCTATCTGACAGAGAAATTTTGAGTTCTCCTGGTATGAACAGGAGGAAAAGGAATTGGCAATAGCTAACCACTAGTTTCAATAGCAAGGATGGGAACATACCTATTTTCTGAGTGTATTCCTGATGGGGAAGGCAACAGGTTCAGAATTGTTGTGGCATTTCATCACTGTGATAGTCTTTGAGGAAAATTTCCAAGCAAAAGCTTGAAATCCATCGCCACTTAAACAAGACAGTTTAGATTTCCCCTCATCACACTTTTTGTTGTACTTTAAGTTGGCTGCTCAGCAGTGATAAATGAAAACCACTTCTGGAAGGTGAAAATAATAGCTTTGAAATGCAACTGGGTTATTCTTCTGATTGCTCTCATATCTTCGAGTTAGGATATAGGAGTTTATCTCTGGCTCCTACAAGGAATTTGTGGAAAACCAGAACGTCACTTCCACAGAGCTTAAGCTTCCTCACCTGTCCAATGAAACTAACAGCCAATACAGCCTTCTCATAGCTGGATGCTGAAATCAGTTTCAAACATCACAAATTTAAAAGCTGGGGAGGGGAGGAGGACAACTGCCTTGCTGAGAACTGCAGCTATTGCCTCCTTAAATGCTGTCACACCAGCTGAGGGGTTGAAGCTCAAAGGTGAGCTCAGCTCCAGAGTACATGAACAATGTACCCGAATTCTGTTCACAATCTGATTCCAGTCTCATGTGCCTCAGACTCTGAAGTCTGCTTTGGACTTCTAATTTGGAACTTGCCATCAATTAATTGGCATACTTTGTGGTCAGGCACTTGACTGGGGACAGGGGAATGAGGGGGGAAAACAAACAAAAAAAGGCACTGATTTCAGTTCTAGTAGATAACAGACAAGTGAGCCATCAGCTCTGGCAGGAGAGCTCCCTGGTGCTTGGATGATTTATTACAATGAAAAGTTAATTCCTACATGGGTGAGAAAGCCTGCTCCTAGGTATCTAGAATTCAGAGGGTTTCTCTGTGAGGCAGAAGTACAAGACTTTTTTAATATATGTAAATGAGACCACTTCCAGATCACAGACATGTGAACTACAGTCAAGCACATAAATACCAATTTCATTTCCATATAAACCAAAGCAAAAGGAAAATTTCCTTTCTTTACCCTTTTCTCATAATAAAAGCTATGCATATTCTGAAATAAAAAGTACCTTTATCCAATGTACATACTTGTCCATCGTTTTGAATTTATACTGCAGCTTTTTGTTCATGTAAAATGTTAATGGTTATCAAGAAATCCAATATAACTGGCACCATTGTCCACATTGTCCAACAGTTCATTTGAGAAACAACATAACGTGGAGGATTTTTCCAAACCATACCTTACAGATGACTGAAAGAGACAGAATGCTCATGCTTGGAATTCCTTATCCACAAACCCAGGCATTTCTGAGAAGGAAAGAGATGAACATGAAATACTGCGTCAAAGTAAAAGCAAATTATCATTACCTGGCTCAGCTTCAGGAAAGCTCCAAGGAAATAGAGATATCCTATGGAAAGGAAAAACAGAAAAACTTAGAAAATTTCCTATCTTTGAGAAAAGAATCCTTTAAAGGAGGGTTTCAAGATAATTTTGAGAGAATGAATGCGAGAGGTATTTTGCAGGGTAACACTGCTGCTCTCTGCCCATCTCATCATTGTCTTAGTACACAATATTTTTCAAGATTAATGGGTTTATCTGGGCTGAGAGATATACGAAATGGCACTCATTCTCCCATGTTACAGCAAAACATAACGAAGAAAAATGTTTGGGAAGTGAGACATTCCCAAACACAGAACAGAGAATAAAAGGGGAAGCAGGAGACCTGAAAGTCAGGAAAAGCTTCCCAAAGCTTGATGCAGGAGAGAAGAGAGATTTTGTGGGTGCAGGGACCTCACATTGACACAGCCGAAGACAGTGAAGGCAACCTGAGCTGGAAAAGACTTCTTCATGGTATTCTGACCTTTAATTCCTGGTCCCCACCAGATTTCAGTGAAAATGTATGTGACAAATAAAAACACTGAAAGCTGTACAACCACTCGGGAAATTCATCATCACCTGACACTATTTTATACTTAAAAGCTGTGCTGAAAACAGAGAAATATCAACCATCAGTAGAATCAGGACAGACCTCCTCTACCAGAAGTTGACTAATACAGGTAACATTCAAAGGTTTAGGACTGTAATCAGGCTTCTGTTGAACCAAAGTAATTTCTCCAGGGTAAAAAGGCTGTCCAATGGCAATTAGGAGTACAATAAAGCCAAACCCAGGATTTCAGGTCAGTTTCACAACACACCAAAGTGGTGACCAGCCTCTCATTTAGAGAAAAAAAGCCTAGCTGCAATATAACTGAAGCCTCCCCGAGAATTCTAGAAGTCCTCATGGGAATTACTAACTTCACACTTTTGGCAAATTACCAGAGGCGCTGCCTGCATTCATGATTTCTGTTTAGTCAGCACATTCAGAATCTTGGAGGTACTGAACGTGCTTAACTAGTTCACTTCAGTTAGGCTTTAACTGGACAGGGCAAGTAAAAGGAGCACTCACATTTCCAATGGTACTGAGAGCCATTTGAACCTTATCACCCTTCGAAGTTCTATAATCTTATCAGTTACAAAATTAAAACAATAAAACCATACATTTGCATAATCCACTACTAATGGCTTGCATTACTTGTTGATGACATCACTGAACACCGTCTATATGGCACATGTAAGTACAGATAATAATATTGTTTGCATGGGTCCTACTCACTAAAAGCAACTGCCTTGTCTGTAAATTGTCTGTAGTTTATTCCCCCATCAAAACTGTGGTTGTAATTCTAAGACACTTCTCTGCCCACTCCATTTCTGCACCTAATCATGACTCTAAAGACTGCTTCAGAAATTCATGCAGTTTGATTCAGCTGAAAGAGGGTGAGACTCACAGGCTTGGGGTACAGACACATCCATAAGGTACTGTGTAACCTGCTCAGTGAAAACTGACCACAAGCATGTTCATACCCCATGGAAAACGCAGAACCATTTAAAGGAGCAAATCTTTAAACTAAAAATTACGCAGTTCACAGTATGAAACAGCTCGTGTTGCAGCTAACCAGACAACAACTTGTTCACAGAGCTAGTCCCTGAATTTAAACAGGATCCATCCAGCAGGTGAGATGCCAGGTAATAGTATCACAAGCACGGGCAGTATTTCTCAAGACAAAGATGCTGAACCTCCACAAGAAAATCCGGCAATCCACAGACAAAGGCTGTAAGATCGTGCACAAGCAAAACACACGCTCTGAAACACGTTTCAAAGGGTGTCTATTTGACATCCTCCTGAGCTGCAATTAACTGCTCACTGAAGTCCGCACTCTATAGCTTGAGGCCTTCTGGAAGTGAAGTAGTGAGACTTCCACTGTGCACTGGATCACACACAGCATCAATATCGTGTTCTGTTTAAAAAGCTGAGAGAAGAGAGCTTCCCTGGTGTAAGGCCAAACATATTGAGCCACTGGCTACATTTATTACATAGCAGGGAGAAGCCCTTGTCACCGACAGGACCCGCGAAGCTACCTCCAGGAAATATCTATGGAAAGTTTCACAGAAGCTCAAAAGGTAAAGAAAATAAGTTATTTTTGTAAGTACACACGTTGATAGTAGTTCTGTGTATCTAATAACCCACATAGCACATGAGTGTATTATCCTATTTGTATTAGTCCAGCAATCAATTCACATTACTCAGGTCATTGTTTATGCTGCCTGTGGGTAGCGAAAGATACTTGATGCAGGAAAAGTTTTGTCAAGATAAAAGTTAGCCCTTAAAGGTAGTTGGAAAAGTACAATTTTAGTACACTGATGCATTATATCATGTGGATTTTAAAAATTAAAACGAACAAGAAAACCTACACAAAGAGGACTGCCCTAGAAAGAGATTGACCATCTCATGGAAGTGAGTCTTCCAGACAGACAAATACAGGATTTCCAACTCAGTTTGACTGAATCCACTGACAAACTCAAACAAGGCTCACTTCAGAGAAATCAAAACAGACAGACTTGACTGGGAATCTCTGGTGATAAGTACAGCTGTGAAGTTAAAATTTTTAAAAAGGCCTTCGTAAGTCCACAGAAGTTTAGCATCTAAATCCAAGCTAAGCTCCACCATGTAAATGGAATTAGAAATTCTAGGGAAAACACACACCTCTGTGTTCATGTGAGTTATTTGCCTCTCTTAGCAAAACAGAGGTTACTAACACTGTATTTAAAAAAGAACACTAGAGGTCAAGTCCAAGACAGATTGAAAATCTGAAAGAAAGTGTTACTCATGTCATCTTGTGAGGAATGCTTTACAAATACCATGAACTGGCAGGAGGAATGACAAAACAGGCACTCCTGGCTGTCTAGACTGAGTTTGAGACTAGCCAGCCACATAGACTATAAGAATGAAATTTCCCAAAAGCATTGGAAAAACACAGTTAAATTAAACAAACTGATAATAAAAGCAAATAGGCTCCTTCCAAAGAGACATAAGTGATTTCAAGATTTTGTCTTACTAGAGCCTAGAAGAACAGAAGAGTGCTACAAATCCCCGTGGTAGCTGGAGATCAGAAAATAATGGGGGCTGAGGGTCCTCTTCATTCTCTCCAGAGCCTTCAAGGCTTCCAGGTTTCCACCATAGAATGAGTAGCTCAGAATCACCCTGAAGTTCCTGTCCAATTTATAATCTGAAACTTTACGAAAACTTCTGGGAAATAAAGTGAACTTGCTTCAAACTCTCTCAAACTGCAACACCATGAGGGTTTCACTTGCAAAAGACCAGAGTATCTTCTGTCTCAGTAGCCCTTCTCTTATTAAATTTAAATTAGAGCCCTGCCCTCTACCAGCTAGTTTCCATTGTAAAAAAGAAAAAAAAAAAAAGATAGCACAGTTTGGTTGGTTCTTTTCACGGGCATCACCAACAGAGGCCTAAAGAACAAATGAAACTGTAAAGGTAAAAACTCACACCAAGTCCAAAGCAAGATATCCAACTTGTCTTCACAATGATCTGAAGACTGAACAGCAGTCAAGGCTGCTCTGATGTCTAATTGAGCTGTTTGTGGGGTCACAGAAACCCTCTCCTTGAAGAAAACAATCAGCAAGGCAAAAATGGCTTCATACAGCACACAGTTGCTTTGTATTTTAGAGGACCAATGAATACCTTCATAAAATGAGCCTAGGAAATAAGTTCTAATTGTAAAATTGTTCAGGGGCTGTGTGCAGTGAAGATCAAATCTGTTTAATATAGGAGAAAAAGAAATACCAAGGTTACAGAATTGGGGTGGAGGGTTATTTCAAAGAAAATCAAATCTTTTTTTTCTCCCTTTCAAATAAAATTTGAATGGATGCCTTCTTTTTCCAGAGGATTTTCGTCTTACTCCTAGAAAATTTCCACATCTCTCAGCAACACAAAGAAAATATACTAGTATTTTAAATGTGTGTCGAAGTGATTGACTTCAGACTCTTATTTACTGAACTCTACATTAAAAACAACTGAATTGTTTAATCTGAGCCCCAATCCAGCTTTACAGGCTCATTTACATTAATCCTTAACCCTGCCAGTAAGAAAGTTGCCATGAATCTGGCTCCATGAATGCTCATTGCCATAATGATCAATAAAACCCAGCTATTGATCAAATACCTCCATCTAACTTTTCACAGGTTTTCTTCTTTGGGGAAAATTATATGACAGTGTCTTGGGCTTTTGTTCGTAAGTATAGGTGTCAGCAATGTCAGAAATGCTATCAGGAATTATTTTTGGTGGCTAAATCAGGGCTCTGGATCACTGAAATACACTGGCATGATGCTCTGAAAATCCCCTCTCCAGCCAGAGCTTTGTTTTCTGCCATATAAAGCAATTCACTGCTCTGCCACCACACTTTTCTGTCCCACTGCCACCGAGCACCTTGTGGGGTTTTTATTCATAAAGCCAAAAGAGCTTCAGCAGGAGTTATAGGCTTGAAGCACATATATACAAGATAGCAGTCATCTAGATTATTTTGTTGCTGATTGATTTGCCCTACTCTATATAAAATAAATATTACACATGTGATTCTTTTTCAATTTCTTCTGTATACACATCTACATCAAATGACCATTTAAAGCCCTTTCTGCTGTGCACTGAGGTCCTCCTTCCCTCCTTTCCTCCCACATATGAATGAGATGATCTTTATCTCCATTTTCCTTCTGAAGCAGCTCAGAGGGAACTCTCCCCCTTTTCCCTGTCCCACTTCCAGCAGTTACCTGTAAGGGATTTTTCCAGCACTCACAATTACTTCCACCACTTAGATGGTAGATCATGACCAGGCTTAAAATGTAAAAAGAGTTAAAAGCCAAGAATGTTAATTATCTATATTTGCCTGTAGAGCATGTGTGGTATGGAAAAGAGTAAGAGTAGCAGCTCTTAGTATGGAAAAGAAAGTGTTAAATTGCAATCCAAAAGGTAGATCCTATATCCTATAAAAAAGGTAGCCCAAATGAAGTCAGGTACAAACCTCTGCTTCAGGGGTATTGTTCCCACACCCACAAAATCATAACTTGGCTCCAGCAGCATTTTCACCATGACAGAAATCATCACTACCATGAAAGAAGTCCTACGTAAATTTAGCCTGATTATTTTAAAATTGAAATTCGTTCTCATTAGAAAGGCTAGGAATCATGTTCTCTAGAGAGGGGTGTGTATTGTACAAGACCATTTGATAAACTGTGATTCTGAAAAGCTTTCAGGTACAGATGAAAAGTCTCTGACCTCTCACACTCGGCTGCTTTTTCTAGTTTTATCACCCCAGCTATTACCTCCTCCTGCAAACCTGGCTTGTAGGTATATTTTACACGCACTTACACCTGATTGATAAATAACCAGGATTATATCCGTTTTTTCATGTAGCAGCCTACAGGGCACATGAAATCATTAGAGCCACAGAAGTTCACACACTAACAAGGTTTTGTTTATAGAATTAGGCACTAATGACCTTAGGAAGTGGCTAAACCCAGAAGAATCTGCAGTGTAACATACCTTGGTTTTGTTCCTTTATCAATCCCTTTAATTAAACTCGAACCTTGCAGTGAATACATACATGCTTCAAGTAACACATATTTTGTAGAAATCAGTCTATTCACAGGCAGAAAACTAAGTATGATGCAGAATGAGGCCTAAAAGAGTCAGGTGAATACACCTAAAAACAGCAAAACCTAGAAGGTCCATCCTAAAAATTCAGGTCCCATGAGATAACATCCAGGGAAAGAAAATGTCCCACATTTCTAGCTTGTATAGAGCCCAGATCACAAGGAAAACTGGGACAGAATTTATTATCTTTTATTTTACAGAGCTGATTTACTATACATGCATTGTACCAACAACTTATTTGAACTGTTACAACGATGCTTTTGCTTCAAGTTTCAGCTGTTGCAGTTCAGATTCTCACCCTTGGTTCTTCTTTAAACCATCCCATGTTCTTTACCAGAGATAATTTTGTTAGCTAAAAAATAGATTTGCAATTTGAAGGCTCAATAGCAAAAGCACCATTTCCTGTAATCAAAGACATGGCTTAACCATGTAAAAATAAAATAAAAATAACTAAATCATGGGGGCTTTGCACCATGAAAACAATAGATCTGCTCTTGGCTCCTCAACTGATTCCTAAAAACTTACTTGGCAAATAAGCAGTGATCAATTTGTTGAAATTAGTTGTTCCCAAAATGCAGTGACACTAAATATTTTACCTCACTGCTGGTGAGCACGGACATTTAAATCTCAAATCAAATGCTGCAGCAGACCTAGAAAATTTCTTTTCCCTGCAAAAGTACCCTCCAAACACCTGCAATTAGATTACATTCCCTATCTAACATCCAAGGCCTGCATGTAGTCCCACCTCACCTTGTCTCCTTCCTATAAACGAATACAGATTTGTTTATAGCTCATGTTTCCCAGAAACAGCCAATGAAGTAAATATGGAGTAAACATTTCACAGGAGTACTGTGATTCCTTGCAGGATCTGAACTATCCTTGTGCTAACTGGAGTCCTGTGCTCAGCAGACTGTGGAAGGACTGAGATGCTGAATGAAAATCAAGCAGCACAACCAGTGCCACCCTTGGCTAGCCATGGGTGCTGTTCCTGAGGGAATTTTAGGAGCAGTTAGAGGCAAAGTTGGTAACCCATTGTAAATATCACTGCGTTATGAGCTAGCAGCCTATAAATCCCTTCTCAGTGGCATATCCCTATGGGAAAGGGCACGCAGGCTTCCATATGGTGGTGATATATCATGTGATTTTTTAAACGCATACTGTAACTCGGACTTATTTACTGTTCTCTCTCCTCGTATCTGTAAACAAAGAAAAGCTTAAAAGGTTACATTCCTTCCTACTCCTCGCTGCGTTATTTAAACCAAACTGAGTTTAGCCACATCAACATCTGTCATCTGAGCTTAATTCGTGGTACTGTCTCTTTTTTCTTCTTCTTCAGAAAATAAAATTCTCAGATGTGTCTGACTACATAAAAGGGGAGCTGAGCCATCTCATTTTTCTGCATGAGTATCAGAAATAATGATAGGTAAGAAAAAGGGGAAATTTTAAAAAAACAAAACAATTACAAAAAATTAAGCATGCTGAACATCAACCATAGCCTGAATAGTCTTCTTCTATCTGCCTCCACACATAACAAAGTACAAAATAAACTCAGATACCATTTACTTCTGGTTTAATTCAAACAACAGCTTCCAAATTGTACAAATTGTACCCAGGAAAATTCACCTGCACACATGCTAAGAAACAAAATTAAAATATTCAACTTTTCTTTTTCATTTTTCCCCCCACCTCTCTACTACACTCACGAAGATTCCAAAGGCAAATGGCAAATTCCATGAATAAGAAAATCAAATAATGGGACATATTCAGTCCCTCCTTCTTGCCACTTCCTTTCTTCAAAATAAATCATGTGTTTTTTAATTTATCCTCTCTTAATTCGATATGGTGATTTAGCAGTCTAGTAGAATAACAGGAGACACAAGAATCATAGGAAAATTCAGGCTGGAAGGTATCTCAGGGGTGCTGTGATCCAACCTCCTGTTCACAGCAGGCTCAGCTCTGAAGTTAGACCAGGATGATCCAGCCAAGTCCTGAACAATCCCAAGGATGAAGACTGCACAGCCTCTCTGAGCAGCCTGCTCTGCTGCCTGACTGCCCACAGGATTAAAAAGTTGTTCCTTACACCCTCTTCAAACCTTACATATCTTAAGTGGTATTTTTATACTTTTTATGCTGTCGTATTTCCAATTTGTATTAACCAAAATGGCTACATATCTCCTTTCCTTTGTGACCCAGTTGTTCCAGAATAAACCTGGCATATACTTATATGTGTATACACTGGTCACTCAGTGTGCTTTCACTCTAATGCACCCCAAGGGATCTGCTAACAAGAAGCTCAGCTACCCCACCTCAGGGGTGGGTTGTAACACCAGCCAGAGGCAGAGGGTCAGGATATGGCCAGAGGGGTGAGAGGCCTCTCACAGGGAGCAATCAAGCACCCACAGCTCAGCCTAAATAATAAAAAAGGGGGTAATAAAATCGATGTAAGTTATTTAAGGCATTATCACTGCTATCGGGGCTGGAGTTAATTTGGCTAAAGAGGGTAGCAAGGGAGAGCTTTGGTTTGGCGTCCGTGCAGTGCCATCTCTGGAGAATCACAGAACTCTAGAGGGATTAGGGCTGGAAGGGACCTTGAAGACCATCTAGTTCCACACCTTCCCAGCCATGGGCAGGGACACCTTCCATTTTGTGGCTCAGAGCCCCACCCAATTTGATGTCAAACACCACCAGGGATGGGGAGACCACAGCCTCTGGACAACCTGTGCCAGTGCCTCACAGAAGGCAAGAGCAGAACTCGAGCCCACATTCTTTGAACACATAGCAGCCAGGTGTTCATTCTGCTCCTTTTTCAAGGGAATTAGGAACTTCATGGGAGGAGACAACACGGGTTCTTCATGTGAGCAGCTGGCCTATGACACACAAATCATGGCTGTCATGGCTCCATGGACACAGAGTGGATATCCCTGACAACTGGGGGGATGATAATAAGAGGGAATATGAAGGGAAGAAAGGAATGTAACAATGGCCCTTAATTAGGTGCAAATGAAGAATTTGCTTGGGTTTCTTTTCCATCCCTGGAGGTACAAGGGAGTAGACTTTAGCCAATGGATTTGTTTTGCCCGTGCTCAGGTAGGGTGGTTTGAGGTGAGAATGGACTTTTTTACTTAGAGGTCTTGGACCATGAAATTGTGCAAGCAACAGTAATTTTGAAGAGGCTGTAGAATCAATTACTGGAAGAAAGAAAGGAGAGTCCAAGGTGCCTGACTCTCATGCTCTAGCAGCTCATGGAGGAGGGGGAGGATGATGCACGGTTACCTATTTTTTGACTCTGCCAGCAGCTGCAATTGCAAGTACAGAAGCAGCAGAACAGGTGGTACATCTACTCCTCAGCTGAGGCAGCTCAGGCTGTCACATTAATGGAGCTGCCATCAGCTCCAGTTTACATTACTATGTGAGACTGAACGACAGCAGTAGAGAGCTCTGATTCACAATCCCTGCTGGAGTTAAGCATTGTGGCTAAAGAGATGGCCTCCCCCACATCTCCTCAGCCAACACAGCTACAGCTCACAGGGATCATGAATCAGAGTCTGGCAGCAGGGAATAGATTAGGAAAAAGAAGTAGGACAGGAAATAGGGAAGAAGAAAGCGAATAAAGGAGTGAGTGCAAGAAAGGAAAGAGCATTAGCAGAATGAAAAAGGGTTATTAGTACGTTAGGAGAAAAAAAAAAGAAAGGATAGGAATTTGTTAGGGTGTTTCTCAAAAGCCTAAATTTAGAGGAAGTAAGAACAAAAGGCACCTCACATCTATTAATACTCCCGAGTTATTGATTACCTTTGGGCTTGATCTCAAAAAGAGCCAGTAACAAGTTGTTTGAACCAATTACAACTATAGTAGTTTATAAAATATGGTCATCAAATTAAGTGAAAAAGCTTCTGTCTGGGATTTGGATACTCCAAGCTCTAGGATGCATCAGGGAGTAGAGTCACACCCTAAAGAGTTAATAACATCAATATGGAAAAGATTTTTACCTGGCTGGGCAATTAAGAAGTGTCCAAGTGATGAACAAGAGGAATTGGCACCTCCAAAGCGTGAGGCAGCAAGCAATGGCTTGTTAGGAAGAAAGGCAAAACCCTTCTTGCTTGAGTTAATGAATGATAAATTAGCACGTCGGGGAAAATCTTTCCACTGAAATGATTCAAAAGGTGTACAGGGACCAAACACAGAAAAGGAATCCGCCAGCTTCAGGCTCCACTCAGTGAGTGTAACCTGAAGACTAAAAGACCTAGTGAAAACAGAGGCCTCAGTTATAAATGCTGCCAGGCATTTGCCAACTTGTCAGTTGAGTCATATGGAGTAAAGGAAACCATCAAATCTGAATTAAATGCTGCTTGGAGAATATGTTGGGGTTTTCTCCATTCCCTTCTGTTCACACAAGTATGCATGTGTGCCATCTGTTTAGGATTTGTAAATAAATACTTACTGACTTGCAGCTTAATTTTTGTTAGGAGTTATTCCAGGGAGGGTTGAGCCCTAAGGCACTCCCTTCCTTGGGAATGACCACCCTGAAAATTTGTGCCTTAGATATTTGCAAGGTGACCACCAAGCCCTACATGTTCCCATATAAGCACAAGGTTCTGTGTCTTTGCAAGTGACAGGGTCTACTGGAGTCCTCTGGCAAAAGGAGCTTACAGGGAATATGTGTCTTTGGGGTGAGCACCGATGGCCAGGAGAGCTCTTGGGCATCAGGCAAGGCAACAGCTCTGTATTTCAAGGGTCTCATGGGACATAAAACAGCAATAAAGATTGAAACAATGTGGTTAAAAAGGAGAGAGACTCATCACACGTGCTGCAGGATGAGTAAAAACCCTCCATGTCTTTGGTGGTGCCAGAAGTTGGTCTCAAGCTGAAATAGTCCAAAGAAATAGAATTAGCCTTTCTGTGCTACGGCAGGTGAAATTAAAGGCCAGAAATGAGAAAATGGGAGGCAGCTAGAAATGATGATAATAAAGAGGCCAAACTGGCATCACAAGAAACAGAGCACAGGAGGTGAACGGGACTGACAAGCAGTCAGCTGGCTGAGATGAAAGGACATAACCAGCAGAACAGAAGCAACTTTCCAAGTCACACAGCCTGTAATTCACACAGCACAAGCAGATCCTTCTGACAGTGTGTGCAGCATCCACAAAGCAGCTAAAGACTGTCAGGTATCTGTTTTATTCTTCTAGCTGGAAGGATGAAACTTCAGCAGTTTTCAACAGTGTAGACTAGGCAGTGTATCAAATCACACTCCGGTCAAACATATTTTACTAAGATATTTTTTTAATTATTCCAGCAATAGACAGCCAGCAATGACAGGGCTTCAAAGTGCAGAATGGTTTAAGTCTTCTATAGAAACATTTGCTATATGCCATACCTGTGCCAAGAAGAGGATTGGAATCTTATGTGGTGGGAAATGAGGCAATTATTGTTCTCATTAAATTACTTTAGGCCAAAGCATTTCAAATCCTCAGGAAACAGTTCATTTAAATGTGGGGATGATGACATGCTCAGCACTAATCTCTCAGGAAGAGCATAAGAGAAACCTCAGCATCAGCAGATGGGCAAGTGAGGGAGCAGTGAGATCATTCCCACATCCAGTCCCATCCCTGAAGGTCTCCATAGAAAATATCCACACTAGTACCTTGTAGCACTACAACTCAGAGTGCAGCAAGATTGCAAAGTCTCTATGCCACACGTTCAGTTGGCAGAGTTAGTGCAGGGCAGGCAATCGGCTGCTGTGACCAGAGATGAGAGGATAGCAAGGAATGTGTTGTATTAAGGTGTTGGGGAAATCAAAACCCCTGTCCTGATTGTAAGAACAATTCCCCAGCTGGGAAGGTAAAGAAGGCCAGAAGGGGGTAAGTAAAGAATCAGTGAAATTTCCATTAAAAGAAAAGCCGAACAGAAAGAAGTCAGAGTAACAGAATCAATGAATGTGGAACTAATGCACACTGGAAAATGGAGTCAGTGTGAACCAGCACTTGGTTCCTAGCTGAGCTGGTTTAGTGGGACCTAGAAAAGGTCCTTGAAATATATTCCCATTTTCCCAGCAATCCTAGCATGCTCTCACAACAGTCACACTGGCTCTACTCAGTTGCTTCCAGGTGACCCCTGCAGTCACTGTCATTATCACTCTCCTGGGGCTAACCTGCCAGCCCCCCACTTTTGTGTCTCTGATTCTTTTGTAGAGTTTATCCACAAGATGGATAAGTCACCGCCAAGAGCCAGCTGCAGCAAGAACTGAATGCTCACCTACCACCTCACGCATGCATCTTCGGAGTATGAATGTTGGCAGGAAGCAGCTATTCTCCTTCTTCTGTGAGTTGCTGAATGGTATAATACAGTCTTGTTTCCCTTCCAGAAAGTGTCCTTTGTTCTGACACTGAATTTATATAGACCAAGTAGTGACACTTTTGTATGGGGGAGTCTTAACATTTGGGTAGCGTGGCTGGGAAAATAAAATTTCTGCTCAGCAAGCATTAGCCTTTTTCCACTTCTTTCCTTCCTAAAATTTACAGTTGCTTCTCTCCACCTTTCATCTGCTCAAGGAAAAAAAAAAAAAAAAGGAAAGAGCCTTTTCTTATGTTCTTCACTTAAACAAAACCAGTCTTTCACATTCAAAGAGATTCATACCCTACTACTAAGATAATAGGTGAGATGCAAGTCCAAAAGTGCCCCTGCTGTGTGCTGAGCATTCATGGGTGGTCGAAGCTGTAACTGAGCTGCCTCACCATGGTGCAGCAAGAATTCGGATTTATTTTATGCAACTGGCATTCCATTTATACTTTTTGGTCCAATGTATCTCAGAGCGCATTGCAGAGCATTTAATCACAATATGCTGTACCTACAGCACAGTTCCACCAGAGTCATTTAGCACATGAAAGGGGATGGAAGGGGAGGAGATGGGAGGAAAAGGAAAAGAGAGGGGTTGATTTTGGAAAATTTAATTCTCACCTGATTTAAAAACAGTTAAGTGTTCTGAATGCCTTCCTCCTAACTCCTGTCAAAATCTTCTCACTCGTTGTACCTCTTCTCAGAAGCTCAATTCATATTGTCTGACAGTTAACCCTTGCTTTCTAATTCCCAAGTTGTTTACCCATGGCATAAATTCTCCACAAGTCTCATGTTCTCCTAAGTGCCTAAATGCTTCATAACAGCCCTCTCTTCATTTTAAACTGTTGCAACCAGGCCTGTCTAGCGAACACAGAGCCTCAGTACATAAAGACCTGTCCTCTCTTCATTCAAACCTTAACTCTTCCTTGAAAACACCAAGTTAAAGGATTTTAAAAATATCCACATTTGCTCCCTGTGCGATTTGTCTTCATATTTTGGTCCGTAACCTAAACTGCAGCTCTCCAGAATAGGTAAAGCTTTCCTATCCATGCCTTGTATGCCAAGTACATTGCCAGTACTTGACAAATAATTGCTGCCTCCACACATTATTCTTCCTACCCGACAGCAGAGCCCCAGGAATTCAGCCCAGCAGCTAACGAGCAAAGGCCGGAAAAAGCAAATAAGCATTTTGAGGAAAGCTCATCTTTCTCTCAGCTGCTTCTGGAACCAGAAGCAAAGACAAAAACAAAGGGAAAAAAACCACAGTTAAAAAACTGCAACCAGCCTGAAACCTTTGTTCCTTCCATTCCTCATCTTGGCAAGTTAGAAGTACAGTACCTTGACCTCCCCTCCAGTTAGCTCGGCCTCACTTCCTACCCATGGGTGTGGGCTCAAGGGTGAAAAAATATGTAGGCTGCAAACCTGTAGTGGTGGTTTATTTAGCATGTTTCTATCAGGGCACTTCATCTTTTCTCCCTTTTTTCCTATAGGAATTTTTCACTTAATAGTACCAAACATAATGGCAAATGAATGGCTGATCAGGCACACAAAAACCTATAAAATCAAAATTAGGAGAATAAAAAACCCAAGTATGACATAAGAGATTTGAGATCAAGAGACCAAGTCCATTTTCACTTATCACTCAGTGCATGTATTCTTTTACAAGTGCAGAGAAAATTTCATCCATGTGTATGTGTATATTCCCCTTGCAGGGGGCAGATTTGTCCTTGCAGTACAGAAGAACGGTGTGCTGTGTTCTTTGTTTTGTGGCCTCTTAAAAATACAAAAAAAAAAAAAGTAACGGTTATTCTGAACTTTCAAGATGAAAAAGTTCTCCTCTGAGTTTAAAATGGAGCTTATGCAAGAGAGGAGTGCTGCTGCCCACGCTCTGTAATCGCTATTTCGAAAAGCAGCTGTGTCCTACCCAGAGAGCACACTGATGGTTCACACAACGTGAACCAAGTGCCAAGACTTTTCAACACACTGACACATCAGATTCCCTTGTTAGAATTCAGAGCACTCCCCCTGCAAAGCTCCTTTACCCTCCCTCCGGATTTGACAGATGAGAAGGAGCAGGCGATGCCAGCGCCCAGAGAGCTGCAAGGAAAGGGGGTGGCACAGCCATGCGAGGGCACGGAGGGGCAGGCACACAGAAAGCCTTGTTCACCTGCGGGTTGCCAGGTGTCTTTGAACTCTGCACTGTGTGGTACAAGGGTGGGTTGTTCGCTTTCAGTCAACAGCCAGTGGTGGTACCCCATCACTGTAACCTATGTCTATTCACCTTTGTGGAACAACAAAAATACCCCATGAAGCCACAAGCACACAGAACACTGTTTCAACAGTTTGTGTGGTTCCTTCTCTGAGGAGAAAATACATCCCAAGGATGCTTACCCTGCCTGCTGTTTGGCCACACCATGGGCAGCTCAAACACAGGTGATTAATGTCAAGAACCCCACAAATGCTGCTTCTCTCTTGCTTTCTTTTCTGCTTGACTTGCTTGCTACTTAGAGCGTGCATCAACAGATTTAAGGAGAACCTCCTCACTGTCAATTCTCCATCACAGTTGTGATCACCATTATCGTACTTGCACTACTCACAAAGGAAAAGAAGTTTAGAAGTGTTTTTCTGGATAGAAAGAAGTTCTCTCAATTCAGAAGAACCCCGATTTGGTTACTAATGCCAAGGAGATGGCTGTGGACTTAAAGTCACCAACTGGAAGTAGCCCAAGTACATATAAGTTTACACCACTCACAAGCCCCTTTGGTGTGCAGAGTGAAGGGAAGTCAAAGCATTAAATCCATTGTTTCATCTTGAAAATTCTATTATTTCTATCATAAAATCAGACAGTCACAGAATATCCTGAATTGGAAGGAAACCACAATCTTCATCATAGTCCAGCTCCTGGCCCTGCACAGGACAGCCCCATGTGCTTCAGAACATTGTCCAAACACTTTTATCTTCTCTTCATTTCATTTCATTTCATTTTCTAATAAACATGAAGAGATGCACTGGCTGCAAGCTGGGAGGAAGCAGCATGCAGTATTTCACATGCAACGAAGCCTGAAAAGTTTCGTTTGGTGGAGGTTCTTCCATACCGTATGTGGCTGAATTTTCCAAACAGTAACAAACAGCCAGTGAAATGAGTTTGCATTCGGATACGCTTGGCTCAGCAGGCTGTGGTTTAGCCCCATAGGTAAGCTCAGATTTGACACGGGTTAAAATAAAATAGTCCTTGGCGACCGGTCATGGTAACTGAAATCTTACTCTTGGAGGACTGGTTAAGAGGGTCCAGATCCAATTCTTCCACACTTACTGCAGCTGGAACAGAGCTGGTCTGTCAGTGCCCAGCTCCATTAATCCTACGCGTCTGATCTGTCTGAGTTTCACTAAGAAAACAAAGTCAGGGAGCCCTGAGACACACAGACATAAATGAAAAAATACATTCCCGTTTCCAACTGTCCGCACATGCTCAGGAAAGTTGCACCTCTGTTCCATTACTCAGCATGTGGTTCCAATTGTGACAACAATGCGCATTTGTTCGGCCGCGTGCTGGCTGCGAACGGCGGTGTTTAAATACTGTGAGCTGGGTTTAAATCCAGCCTGGCCTGGGACTGCCTCTCAGGGTCAAGTGTCTGGCATGAGCCTGCTATGTTCTGGTCGGTATAATCTTATAGATGGCCCGAGCAGCAGACCCAGACTCTTTGATGTCAGAAAGGCAAATTTATGCACAGTATGCCTACACTGAGTATTTTTCACAAGGGCCAAGAAAGAGGGTACAGGAGAGGAAAGCAAGCAAGAAAAAAAAATACCAGTATCTCAGTCTTTCAATTCCCTCTGTATTGGATTTGGTAAATTAAATAAATAATGATTTTACACTACTCTCCTAAAACAGAATTTAAGTAGTTTTTACTCATTTTTACAAACAACTGCTCATGAAAACTGCCTAGCCCTGTCGCTGTCTGAGACTGAGATCGGTGAGAAACGACACTGATTTTAGTTTCAGAGGAAAAAGGAACTTTTATTTAATTATATAAATGGGTTTTATATGTTAGTTTTCTAGAGTGGCACAAGGCCATTGGCCTCTGACTATCTAGCTCTTTAGAATGATTGGTTAGATCTTACAGGACTTACTTCAAAAACATTTCTCTGGTCAGTATGACAACTTGCACCTGCAAGATAAGGAAGATAGTTTACGGAAACTCTCAACTGCTTTTCAGCCAGTGTCTGTGAGAAAGTAAAGACTTTCTCACAGACAGAAGCAGAAAGCTGGAAAATCTCTCTGCAACTCAGCTTTCAGCATCTACATAGCCCTGCAGAAGTTTTTGCACTGAATTGCACTTGGTATGAGCAAGGAAGTTTTTCATAAATACTTGCTATGACCCAGTTTTGGAGAAAAAAAGCAAACCATTAACATTGGTGGTTTCCATTTCTTTTGTTCTCCTCATGGATTTAGGTTATTGTCAATGTTTTCACTGATAGCTGCTGTACCTGGGGAGATGGAGTAGAAGTCAAGACACATCCCTGAAAGGTGTACCCAATGTACAACTTCAGTGTAGAATTTAGCAAGACAGGATGACTACATCACCAGCCTGCTAGGAAAAGAGTTCAGCCCATGTTTTCCAGGTGTGCTCTACTCTTATCTTATACCTTTCCTAAGCTAGGTAATGCTTTCTCATGAAGTTCCTTCAGATGCTTCACTGTAAACATCCATTTAATTTACATCGACTTTTTTGCAACTTGTTTTGTAAATGAAATCTCGTGGCAAGGCATTTGGCTCCAAAGATCTCTTGACCTCACATTTTGGAACAGGGACCTGAAATTAAACAATAAGATGACCAACATATGTGACAGTATAATTAAAAACAGCACTGTAATGGTTGCTCAGCAATGAAACAAATTAAAGTTCTGCCATCTCTCCACTATGACACTTCCTAACACTTAAATACTCAAAATTGTTATGAGGTTATAATTTTATAATGGAAAAAACACATAATTTTACAGGGACAGGGAGTTAAACAGAGTATTTACAGAGTTAAACATTGGGAACTAGTGGTTCAGGAGACTTTTTTAACCCTTTCAGCCCCAAAAACAACGTCTGAGTGCATCCTTCTCTGACACATAATGAAAAGTCAGCACGGAAAATGTTCCTAAAGCAATTAGAATTTCAATGAATGAAGCCATTAAGAGTTTCGTAGTAAGAAAGAAAACAAGAACCAAAACCCAAGCTAATTTAAAAATTGTATCCTCATCTATAGTCTAAAATATCCCATGCTGTTCTTCCTACCCCGCAGGCTTTCAAGCCTCATGTGGCTGCCACAACGGAGCCACACTTCACCACCACAGCCCTGGACCTCCTGGTGCCAGTTAAGGAACTGCACAGAGATGGTCACACCAGGGATGATATTTCGACTCAACATTTCCAGTGAAAGCCCCAGAGAAGGAGGATAGGTTTAAAGGTTTGTTTGCTTCTGAAGAATGTTCTCTTTGTAAAAAAAGAGGTTTGGGTTTTTTTCAAGATCCTTGAATATAGAGGCCAAATACAACACAAACCCTTATTTTGCTAACATTTCTGTACTCTTGAGATGTAAGAGTACAAACTTGAATCATGCTGAAGCGTAAACTGTACCAACATGAGATTTAAAAAACCTAAACAACAAAAACACACAGCAGGATTTTCTTACAGCTAGATTTCTGACAGTTTTACTTCATTTTTCTTTTCTACCTCAACCTGTCATCTATCAAGAACCCTTTCAGTCTCTGAAAGATTACAGAACTCCCGAAGGGTGGAGGTGTAGGAGAGGGCAGGAGGGGAAAGTCCAAGATGAAAGTTCATTACTAATGCAAACATATCCACTGGTTGGGATTACACATTACAGATAGGCCTTCCCAGCAATGGACAGTTCACACATGGATATGGTGGCTGTTGACACCTCCTCAGACACTGAGGGTAACAAGGCACTTGGATTGCTCATGCACTGGGTGAGGTGGCTGGTGCCAGAGTTAACATCCAGCCAGGGTGAAAAATTAATGTCTAGTGATCATACGAATCTTTCTCTGTTATTCCTATTGCTTTAACAGATGAGAAGAGTAGATATAAATTAACTGGTCTTGGCATATCCAGCAATACTGTTGCTCAGCCAAGCAAAGAGTTTTAAATAACACAAAGCTGTGTCTGTGGGCTTTTTCTTTCCAGGTGGCTCGTTACACACCACAGCCAGGCGCTGCTGCATCCGAGTTTAAACAGGCGCTGTAGCACACTCAGCATTTTTGAAAGTCAGATTTAAGCACCCAAAATAGGGATTGAAGAGCTTTAGTTTGAGACAGTGTGTTTTCTGATCCTGACTTAAAAAGAAGAGGTCATATAAGGGCCTCAGAGATGGCGAGATTACTCCTTTGGACAGCAGAATATTTTTTAAGCTTGTCATAAAAACTGGTCTTACCTTTAGAGGACTGAAGTTCTATTGGCAAAATTGAGGAGCACATACTACAGAAAGACACAGAAATGAGGTAACAGGGGCAGGGACCCTGAAAGAAGCTCAGTGAATTTTTAGTGTGGAGTCTCAAACTCATAGAGGAAGCCCCACTTATGGGGACATGCCCTGATGACAAATAATGACTGATGCTTGTTAATCTCAGAGGATCAGACTGTTTGGGCCATTCAGCCAAGAGAGCTTTGATAGCACTTTGAAGAGCAGCCATGAGGACTCAGCAAGAGTCACAACCTCTGGAAGTAGCATTAATTGCATCTTCATGTCATGCAATCATCACAGCCCAGCCAATGTGCAAAGAGACATAGAAGAGGAAGAGAAAGAAAAAAAGATTAGATCTACATGAGGTTAACACAAGCAGGTTTGTGTGGGTCAAATTGTTGGCAGGGTTGGTCCAAAGCCTGTAAACTGGCAGATGTTTCCCTACTATGAGGGTTTTATATCCTCTCACAAATCAAGCATTTGTGAAAAGCAAATATTGTAACTTGTTTATTTATCTACAGTGCCAGTATGTGGGTGTTTCTTTTCTTGTGCATATCAGCACCACTAATAAAAAATATTTTTTCATCTTCTGTAGCAAAAACTGACCAGAAGCAACAAGGCCAGTGTGATGTGGCAAGAGCATTTACAGTGACTCAGAGAGAGAGGAGATATGCAGGACTATCAAGAAAACCTTTCACTTCTTCCCCATACAGTTCTATTTCAGAAAATTTGATAGACAGATTTATCCCCTCCTATGACCTCAACAAAAAATTGACACCAATAGTCAGCAGTGTCCATCTCAACGTAAATCCAAAACAGCCTTAAGGAACAAGCAACAGCTCTTTATAACACATATTTGTCTCCAAACTATAAAACTTTATTATATTTTTTCACTTTACAATATATTATCTAAGCAGCTCCTGATAGAATTGGTCAATAAAGCTTGAACTGGGGTTTTTTATTCAACATGTTGAGTAACAGCTCTATATTTCACTGTCCAGGCAGTTACAGAGGCTTGTGTGGGTTGGGGTTTTGCCTTTTCACTTCCTGAGTAGCAAATTAAGAGCGATCATTTTCAGCAGAAAGTACATGAAAATTAAATCTATCTGCTTCTAACAAAATAAGGAATAGGAGAACAGATCCAGCAGAATATTTTGTTTGCTAAACAGCAGCTATACCTAGCACTGATACCTTTACAGTAAAATGGTTCAGAGCAGTGGCTCAAAGCAAACCAAAGGCAGTTCTCTGGCTGCCCAGGACATAAAGTGCTTCAGATGAGTTTGAATCACCCTTCATTTATGCTAGTGCAGTGTCTGACAAAAAAGAAAGACAAATCTTCTCACTTTTAGGGTCTCTGCTATTGAATCACAACTATTTATTAAAATGTCACTGCTCATTTAGAAAGCACAAAGCAGGTTCACAATCTGCCTGCTCGGCATCTCCATTTCCTGTAAGTAAGTTAAGAATCATACTGTCACAACAGGATTTGCAAAATATAAATTTAATTTTTACTGTGACTTTCATGGCAATAGCCAATAATAGTCTTCTCTACCCTTGGCATGGGAGCCTCTAGATTAGATCAAGCATTCCTGTTAATTTAATCAAGTATCTAAGCTACCTCTACTCTGACTGTGGACCACAACTATCCCTGTAACCCCTCACTGCTGTGACATCCATTTTATTCCACAAAGATAATCTGAATTAGCCCAGACATCCATTAATGGATCTGCTGAACACAAAAAACCCAAACCAAACCAAACAAGTATAACCAAAACTTATATTTTTCCTTAATGATCATTTCAAGCACAATTGATTTTACTCCTTGAAAAACAATGAGCCAATTTCCTCTTACTTTCTGAGAAAAAAAATACTGCTATTTCAGAATGTTTTAAGCTTAAAACCTACCAGATGAGTTAGTAACTAAGTACAGAATATCTGCACATCCTTCCTCTGAAAGGAAATTATGACCATTTGTGAGAGAAAAAGTATTTTTCTTTGAATGGAACTTATCACCTAACTCATAATCTGCTATCTCAAAGAGAATGCCGAGTCGGGTTAAATACTGATGCATCTTCAGAGACTAAATTTGTTTGGTTCCAAGCTAACCATATAAACCATCAACAAACAATGCAATTGCTTGACATTAAACTGCCATTCTAGTGGGACTATTTTCACTGGCATGGGCTCAGCATATTTTTTTAACTACTTCTAAGATTCATAATCTAATTCTCTAATTGGGATCAAACAACTACAGGGGAAAGAGTGACTGTGTGGCAATGCTCAAGTGCTAACTCGACATGTCTCCATGTCTCTAAAAAGTTAAAAATAGTCATAGAACACACATTGTGGCTCAGCCTTTCAGACAACTAAATAAAAGCCAGCATCACCTTATCATCAGTAGGAACAGGAGATTTTGGAGAATCATAGAATGGCCTGGGTTGGAAGGGACCTTAAAGATCATCTGGTTATGTCCCCCCTGCCGTGGGCAGGGATACCTTCCACTAGACCAGGTTGCTCAAAGCTCCATCCAACCTGGCCTTGAACATTTCCAGGGATGGGGCATCCACAGCTTCCCTGGGCAACCTGTGCCAGTGCCTCACCACCCTCACAGTAAAGAATTTCTTCCTATATCTAATCTAAACATATGCTCTTTCAGTTGGAAGCCATTCCCTCATCCTGTCACTAAAACTTACACGTTGCTTTAAAGTATCCTAGGTACATCACTGGAGGTTGACATTTTCCAGAGTTCCAATTCCTAACTTTTGCATTTATGACATTTTTAAGCACCTGCACATGAAGCTGTCTCATCTGCACAACTGAAAATCTTCTTATGCTCGTAGACATTTTCTCAAAATAGGCATGTATCCACCAGTCTTTTTTGGGCAAAATTGCAGAATAGATTATGAACTTCTCAAAAAGAATGTAGTAGCTCCCAGGCAGTCTCTAGTGCACCACAAAATACCAAGAAAGAGACAAGCTGGTTGGCCTTTGAAATATATGGAAAATATAATGCTAACAAAACTGTTACTAGCAAAAATCTTTTTCTCCCTTAGCAGAAGTTATGGGTGGTCTTTGCAAATAAAAAGAAATTATTAGGAAAATCTTGGCTGCAGCTCGCTCACTGGCAAATGCAAAACCAAATATCTGGCACCAGGTGTGAAAGTAGTGAGGCACCCCAACCTCAGAGTCATTAGAATCTTGCAAGATTTCCAACTCAAGTAAGATTTCCCAGCTCACACCTCCTTCATCAGCCCTCATCACACTGGCTGAAATGATCTTGGCAGCGGGAACAATTCTTCATCAGCTACAATAAGTGTTACAGATGTATCTGAATCAAACACAGCGCCCGGCCGGATACGCGGCTTCGAGAACTCCCACTGTGCCTGTTGAAAACTCTCCTCTGGGGACTGGGAGCTGCGCCTGGAATCAGCAAAAGCCCGGCAACAAAACCCCTTCCTCGTGTTTATCTTAAACGAGGATGCCCACTGCAGCCAAGGGAGTGACTGTCAGCTTGAATTACCTCCTGATAACACAGCAAGGTGGCCTCCTGCAAATGATTCATTTAAAGTCCTCATTTTCCTAAAAATAATCTGAACCGCAGATCCATCAGGAACCCCTCATCAGTCCCCACCCAGACAGCATGAGTCGGTCTCCAGCTCCTGTGTTAGTAACAATTTATTTGCTTGTCCAGCAGGGCTTTTTCATTCCTCCTTGCATCAAATGTCACTTCAGCCCGCACCCTATGTCCCTGTCCTTCACACAGATAGTACATTGTTGGGAAATGTTTACTTTGCCACGTGCCATCAACATCCTGGGATGAACTGTCAAATTACAGGCTTTCATTGGGATGTAATTTATTCATTATATCACTACTTCATATTAAAAGAAAAAGCACCAGTGTGAAAGCATGAACAAAAAAACCCTTTGTGGTGCTTCAATAACCTGAAAATTATTAAAGTTAAAAGCTCTTGAGTCAGACAGAGCAGCATCATATTATTAGAATAATATGTTAATGTTTCACTCATGCAGCCCTCTGTGGGTCTTTTAAAACACCTGTGGAAATAAGTTTTGCGCTATTACGATGCTAACAAAGACACTGGGCTGAGTCAGTTTAATTGCTCAAATTATCCACATGACTGAATTTTATGAGGTAATAAAACACATCCTGATATAAATATAATAAATACTTTGTATAAAATACTACACTGAGTATATATTCAACAGCTTCTTCCTATTTTCTTTGTCTCCTCTATTTTCCTGTTCCTCAGACTGCTTTCAGTACAGCTGCTGCTCAGAAGACCCCTGATGCTCCTCGTGGTGGGATTGAAACTGAGAGCCCATCACCTACTTACAGTCGAGAGTCTATCTTTAAGAACAAAAGATACTGCAGAATAGATTGAACTCTTTCCAAGGAAACCACGTCAACGACTCCGGCTCCCTCTGTCAGCACAAAGGAAGAGGCACCATTTCTTGCTATCTCCCTTTCCCTTTGTTAGGCCAGATCCATATTCCCAAATGTCATCACACCTCAACTTCACCTACCAGCTCTCTGCTTTTACTGCCTTCTCTGAGTGTTTTGTCATTGATAACAGAGTCTGGGAAACCATTTTCCTTACCTAGCATTAAATCCCTGCTTTTACATTCATAATTGTGTCATAAAAGTGAGTGACAGTAAAGTTTTATGATGTCTAAAGATGGGCCTGAGTGGCGAAACCTGCACACTGAGTGAAAATTTTCCCAGCTTAGGAGGTGTAGGGTTTCAAGCTCAACACAACTTGTTCTCTTTTCTAAATGATCACATGTTCTGCTGTTTTCTTAAGAGGAAAGATTTGTGAATACACTAAGGCATTTTCACTTTTAGCTTATGATCACATTAAAGAAGTGTAGCCATTAGAGGTATGAATGTTAAAATGCCATAGTTTAAAAAAGTTGGTTCAGGAACATAAAAAACAAATAGGTCATTACATTATTGAATTAATTATGTATTTTTCATTTTTACTGAAGTAATTTTGAAAGCTGATGGTCCACATCAGTAGGGGATAACTAACTACCAAATGGAAGTGTATGAATTAAAATCATGCAGTATTCCTGAGGCTGAAGAATTTATTACCAAATGGGTGACTGAGTAGATCTAAACAATGAAAAGAGATAAGTCATTAAAAATAATATGTAAACACCAGCCTAATTTATTAACAAGCTCAGAAAGGATTTATGATCCTCACAATATTTTAAAAACATTATTTCCTACACACTCTTAAAATCAAATTCACAGTTATATGAATCTTCGTCTGTCAAAGTAGAAAAGTAGAGCGTATATGCAGTGTAAGGATCTGACAAATATTTTTATTCAGTTTTATCAAAATATAACCACATAGCTTCTTTAGCCTTCTGATTCTGTGTAGTTCAACAATTCCACATTACCAAAGTCATTCAGAAACTGCCTGCTCCCTATTGTGAGGCACTGAAATAGCCAAATCACCAGCCAATTATCCTATAAAATTAGGTACAAAGTAAAAATAGAGCATCCCTAATGAAGCTGTCATAAGAACCTTCTTGTTCTTGACATGAGGAGCTCCAGCTGTCTGTCCCAACCCTCTGCCAGACATTACCCCACCCAAGGCAGGAAGAGGAGAAAAGGACCATTCCTCACCTACAGTAGCTCACAGCCAAAATAAGAGCTTCAAACTGCCAAGGGAGGTGGTGGCACATTACTTTCCCATTAGGTCTCCCCTGGCTGTGAGGAGCTGACTGTTCCTGCTCCATGAAGGTGGGCACATGGCAGCAGAGAAATGCAGCAGACAGCTGGAGATGGGCCTAGTTTAAAGCACTGCAGCTATTGGAGATCCCCTGTCTGAGCACCTGAAGCAATAAAAAGTAGCAACTTTTTACTGCTAAAAGCAATGCAAAATAAAATAATCACTTGACAAGGAACCCGAGCTACCTTCTCCAGTTTTGCAGTTGCAAATGTAATATAAGACACCAAGAAAAAGCAAGAAAACCAAGAGAAAAAAAACACAGCAGTCCTAATTATATGATGGTCATTAATCTGTGAGAAGCTGGCAAGCCTGGATTACAGGAAAAGCATTTCCTGCTTAAAAACATAGTTCAACAACTTATGTACCTGTAGCTTTCTGGTTATGCAGAAAAGTATAGGGTATGTTTCTAAACTGCGAAGTCTGCAGCTAAGACTAAGGCAGCAATTACAAGAAAGGGGATGTTCTAGTTCAGTCAAAAAAAGCTCATGCAATTTTACAGTAGGTGTCCTAAAAATCTGTTTTCTAAATTCTCACAGGAGAATTTAAAGAGAATCTCAAGAGAATTTAGACCTCACTAAGAAAGAAGCATCAGCAAATGCCCTCTATGGTAGAGGTTTAAAAATTCCTTCACAACTATGACCTATAGCACAATCATTCTAATAACTCATACTTCACTAATGAAAATTTGTTTGCAGGCTTCTCCCCAGAGCTTGGTGGGATGCTTAAGAAGGACAATTGGCATTTTACAGTTGCTCAGCACTCTTTCAAGGAGACTGAAGCAATGACCACTAGCATTCAGTACCTGTGCATTCACATACAAATACCAAAACTATTCCAAAATTGCACAGCACACATAGAAGGGACTCTGCACCATCCACAAAAATGAATTCATAAAAGTTTTGCACTTACAGGCTGAAGATGATGGTGCCATAGTCTCAACAGGAATCTGTATTCAAAATATTTACAGCAAGGAACTGAAGCTTGAAATAATAACATCCTAAAAAACTGAAATAATAATTCCTAAACAAACAATTTGGAGAACCTCGGCAATTACCTAATCCCAATGAATACGTGACCACCATTTTTGAAGCCAGACAACTTTCACCTCTTTT
This sequence comes from Edolisoma coerulescens, assembly GCA_013397115.1. Taxonomy (NCBI): domain Eukaryota; kingdom Metazoa; phylum Chordata; class Aves; order Passeriformes; family Campephagidae; genus Edolisoma; species Edolisoma coerulescens. The sequence goes on along the minus strand of VWZW01006377.1, from coordinate 512,137 downwards.
AATGTGTTTTTACAATAATAAATCCTTGTGCAAATCATACCTGTGGTGACAATAACAATAGATCTCTTGAGCTCTGAGTCATTTTCCACTCCTGTAAAATCATCTTATTCCTTCTCCTTTGTTTACCTCATAGAAACTTGTAAGGACCTATGATTAACAAATCACTTTAATGAACATTAAAATTATTATTATTATAAATGACTGGATCAAGAGAGATGTATATAGATATAAGGGGTATATATGTGTAAATACAGATGCAAATACATATGAAGATACTACCTTTGAGAGTTTATTTTTTTTCCTAATGAGGAAACCAGGCTGCAGACTCAGGAATAATGTTTATTGAAGAATGCTATAAAGTGGAAGTGATCCCACTTTGAAAAAACTCCGTCCCCCTCATGCCACTATACTGTCTAATTAACAATTACATTCTTTTGAGCATCTTAAAACCATAAGAAAATTCAGCCACTTCTGCAAGAGATTTAAATATAAACATGTTATCGATTTAACAGAAATTCCTCGCATCAGGCTTCAGTGTGGTGTTCTTTTTCCTTCCTTTTACACACATTGTAAAATAATCATGTCAAAGGATTCTAATACTGTGTCTTCAAACCTTTCAGAGGATGATTCACTCTATTCATTTTCACTAGGCACAGTGCTGCTTAACTTTAACTGAACATACCTTTTATATATTTCATGTGGATCCAGACCTATCTGCAGAGACTGAATGACTCTTTGCTAACAATGTCAACAGACTGAAACAAAATACACGTGTAGGAAAGAAAGCATGGCTGAGAGGGAAGCGCTTGGCAGAAGGAAAGAAATTTTTGGTGATTTGGTGGTATGTGAAAGAAACTGGGCAGCCTCCCACTGAATTATATCTTTCCATCTGCCCTGTCCCCACTCATCAGTGTACTGGGCCCATCCATGGCTCTCTTGGGTAAATCCTTTGGAGAGCAGAAGGAAAAATACAGTAGCTCGACCAGTACAATTGAAGGATTAGGGAACAGCAAATTGGCTTGCAAAACTGATTCCATCTATAGAGAGGATACCTATATTTATATATGGAAGGGATCTGCCTCACCCATGAGCAAACCTCCTCTGCAAATAGGGCAGGATTTAAGCAGGACCTGCAACAAGCTACCCCTAAGGATGCCATGAAGGTGCAGTGACAAGGTTGGTGGAGGTACAGGTGAGTTATTCAGTGCATTTAAAGCATTCAAAACTGTTTTTGTCAGCTGCCAGTTCCTATTTTTATAGCCTTTTTAAACATATCAGCTTCCTGTTCCATGAAAATCACCTGATTGTTGATACCACCCCATCCTAGTATCACTAGAGCTGTATCACAAAGACAATATTTCTTTTCACATAAAAATAACTTTGAGGGGGGAAAAAAAAGGACAAATAAAAAGCCAGACTAGTAGTGAGCCAGACAATGATGGAATTGCCTCAGATCTCTGGATGACAAACCTCACTCCCCAGGCACACACTTACTGTGGTCTGTAACCAGCCTAGCCCAGGCCTCAGCCATGGAATATAAAGAAGAGGGAATTGACAGCAGGTCCTCAGCTGGAGAGCTTCTTGTCAGTAAGGCTCCATCTGACATTTTGGACTAAAGATCAGATTCAATGTGTTACACAATCCTTTCTAGAAAACTCTCCTTCATAACCAGTGCTCTCATTAAAAATCTCACATCCAGAGAAACTCAAGAAGAAAAAGAGAGAAGCTTCTCTGCCTTTACTTCTTTTATTTTCTAAGTGTGAGACTGCAGGCACTATTAAAGACTATAAAACAAAGAGAAGATGCATTTGCACAGTTTTCTCCCAGGACACAGCCAAGGAATCAAGGAGAGACTGGATTGTCACAGAAAGATCAAAGTATTTTCCTTTATTTTTTTAGGATATACAAACAAACTTAAACTGGAAACAGAGAGAAAAGGAGGACCTTTGCTTCAGCTAGGTATGGAGTCAGAGAGATCCCGGATGAGAATGTCTCAGAATGCTCACTGATTTATTTTTGCAGGCTCTCCAAAGTGTCTTGACACCTTTATTTGGGATCCAGATATTTATATAACACTCTGGAATTCATCAAAGACCAGTCTGAAATATTGTCATATGGCAGCCAAACCATCTCAAGATGCCTCACTAGAATTCAAACATACACACTGCACAGGAACTTCTTCTAGCAGGCTTTACAGAAGGGACCAGATAAAGCTGCCAAAGAAAATGAAATTTAACAGCCAGAAGTATGTGAAAATAACCCCTAGAATTGTGCATTTTCTCTGCTGGGGAAACATTTTCTTTTCCTTTCCTTCCTAATTTAATTTATATTTATTTCCATTGTACTTTGGAAAGTTATTTTGCACCACATCATTATTATTTCTATCAAGCTTTAGACAGACTTATTTTTACTTCATTAAATCATGCAGCAAGAGCACTAATTTTAATCAAGGGACCTCAACAATTCCATCTCTGGTACATGCAGCCAAGTGTCTCAGCCCTTATAAAACATTCCAGCATTTCTTGGTTTGCAATTTTCTGTCAGTCCTGTGATCACAGATGCAGTTTATACCATGTAGACCATGCAAGTACCAATGGACTCAGAGTGTTCTTTCCCTGCAAGTACTTGCTCGTAGTGTTTTTCAAACAGATTTTCTATGAGCACCCCTAGGAAGAATAAGATTGGCTGAATAATTAGGGAAATCCAAGACAATGGGAATAGGAATGCCACTGAAAGCAAAGTGTTCTTTTTCAAGACTTGAGAAGAAAGCACACAGAAATGTTTCTGTGTTCCTCAGAATCTAATTACCTGTACAGGGCAAGTTTGGAGACAGGTATTTATTATAGCTGTGGGTAATGTTGTTGCTGCTACTCAACAGTCACACGTAGGAAATCCTGAATGCTATTCCACCTTTTCTTGTCTCCTCACTGAGCCTACACTTGGAATTACTACTGTCAGCCACAAAGAAGAGAACAATTTCCAGACACACTTCCTCTATCCTGTCCTGCCATATTATTTTCACTCTGGTGTAGGAGGAATCCACTGTGTCTGCCATTTCAACGAAGAACAAATCTAGTATTCCTCTTTACCTCCTCAGATTTGCATCAGTCATTCACCATACAAACACTGTTGTTTCATAAGAGCTCTTGTGGTCAATCCCAGAAAACTAATAATCCTGAAAAAGACTGTAAAAAGAACCTAAATATTTTCTAGGGTTAATTGTCTTCTTCTGTTACTGGCGAGCCCTCTTACCTGGAGTGGTAAATGCTTTCATACCTTTAGAGCCCGGGGTTCTAAAGTACCCCCCTTTGGCTAGTAACACTTGCAAGATAAGCATTAAAATCCCACTTTATTTCAGTGGAGCTGTACTAACTGCCTAGAGGACTTTATAAAATCCCTCAGCACTTCAGACAACCATCTGTGCTTGTCACTGGCACTTGGAAATGCTGTCCTTGAAGAGATTCCAGTGCCCATGGCAGAAGAGTAAAGCACTGGTTTGCTGATGCACAGTCCTGGCTGATGTCCTCTAATCAGCTCTCAGAGACATTATCAGAATTTACAGTGGAAATCACTGCACCCACCAGGGAGCCAAAAAGCTCTGTCAGTGTTTAAAAAAGCCCCCCAGATGGCTACCTCTGGCTCCTGAAAATTAGCCACAGCTGTTGCTAAAAACTAGGCCAATTCCACAGGAAACCCGCAGAACTGGCAACTTTAAAGCAGTAACAAGCTTCCCCAAGCAACTTTTAATCCTGAGCCCCCAAGAAGTGCAGAGCCAAAGCTGATGCATCATCCATTCTCTGAGCAAACCTCACTGTAGTTCTCTCTGCTGGCCTCCTCCACAGTGTCTCCCTCACAGGTCTCTCCAGCATTCAATAGTCAAAAAAGGAGTCACCAGTACTTTCCAATGTGATTTTCAAGAAAAACACATTTTAATGTATTTCAGGTACACAGGCCATGAACAAATGTACAGCAACTTATACATAGTCACCACTTTCCCAGAAACTCGGGGCCAAATTCTGAAATAATTGGAACCTTATGCAACTGTTGACTCTACTGAGAGCAAACAGGTGTTATGTCAATTATCACAGATTATCTCAGTGAAATAGCCCCAATTTGGGGTTACATTATGACAATTTTGTAACTGCTTGACATAAAAGGTCTTACAGTCACCATAACCAGCCACAAGAGGCTCATCAGTGTTTTAGGGTGGAGTAGTGTACCATCAAAGGAAAGTAAAAGTGGCCAAAGTTTCCTTCAATCCAGAAAATCCCAATGACTCCTTATCTCCAAGGAGTATTTAACAACTTGCACAAGTTAGCACAGAATAAGACTGCTCTGATATAGGCCAAGTGAAGGGCTCAGTGCATGGCTATGATAAAAATTGCCTAGTAAAACCTTTGTTATCCATGTTCTTTTATTTTAGGAGAATTTGCCCATTCTTTGCAAAAATACCTCATTGCTTCATGCCCTCAAAAGCAAGTGAAATTACCTGCACTCTACAAAATTACAGTGTGCCTTCCTTCAGCATCAAACAGGATTTCTGTCTAAATTCTACTAACCCATTCTATATTCTAAAGGAAAAAGTGACCTGCAACAGCTGTTGCATTGTGCCTGCCCTGAAATTAGTGAAAATAAGCTAGAATTCCTATTTTTTTCAATAAGCATGTACAGCCCTTAATCCCTTTGGTATTAAAAAAAAAAAAAAAAAAAGAATTCCTGTTTCTTTGTCCTGACTACAACATGCAAAAGAAAGATCAAGGAGTTAAGGATTTTCTAAAATTCAAACGACATTGCGTCTCAGTCAATTACTATTTGGGCTCTTAAAAATAAGTCCAGGGATCACGACTGATTATATTTAAACCTAACCAGTTGTTTTGGTTAAAGATGATGGAGCACAACAAGTAAACCTGTGGGACAGTAGATGTAACAAATTAAATTTACATTCCTTGCGTGAGTTTAAGGGTGATTTCTACACCCTTTAGCTTTATAACATGAATCTTCAAAGGGCAGTGGCAATGGGAATTCAGCTTGATAGCCTGTTTCCTGAGCACACATAAAGATAAGTCTGTAATATTGTTTTGCCCATTTATCAGTTTGCTGAAGACATTTTTAGAGCATTTCATTTACCCATAATTCAGAAAGGAAACCTCCCTATTTACAGCTGAAACCACATCAAATTTGAAAATATTGAGAGAAATTTTCACAAGGGCAGCAACGAATTCTGACATCAAGTAGTTCATATGGCCTCCAAAGCCCACAGGAGCATCACAAATGGAAAGTTATCACAACAGCACCTGCCTTGGCATTTAACAAATGTGTAGCTAGCCATGTCACATGGATACGTATGTGGATATTTGGCAAACAATTCAGCACTGGTAGCTGCTCCACATGCTTTTAGTCACAGCATCATAGATGCATATGACATAATCATTGTCTGGGACAATATTTAAAACACAATTGTTACTTGTTCTTAAAACCAGATGCTATAATGTACAGCTGTATTTGGAACCTTTGGATGCTGGCACATGTGCTAGATGGACTTCCTGCACAAAGGCAAGTGCTGGAAATGTTGCCTCATTAAGACAAACTTTTCCCACAAGCTCTGGGACTGTTTGGAATTCCAGTGCTTGAGAGATTACATCATTGTTAGGCATCACCTAATTTGAAACACAATCATACCCGACAGCTTTCCATTATCACTTTTGGAAGGTTTTTTGGCTCTTTCTGGGATTAATACACAATAAGGAGATAGTTGGATCATGCCTCCCAAAGCCAGAAATATTAATCCAGGAGTAGAAATCTCTAATGTCTGTTATACAGTGCTTGAGATACCTGTGCAAATACTCTTTCATGGATGGACGGATGGACATTGGACCAAATTGGTAACTAGAAGGCAATATTGGGTTTCTTCATATTTAAAAACAAAGAATATTTATGTTTATACAAAAAATCTATTTTTTTCACAACTCCCTTATTCTTTAAAGGTTTCAACTCAACATAAAAAAAAACAAACCGGAAAAAAAGATAAAGGCTGAAAAACATCTCTCGTGTAACTACATTAAGCAGCCTGAAGAATTAAAATAATAGCCAATTAAGCTCATTGAGTCAGGATGGGAAGAAAAAAGCAAATTTAATTAATGTGTACGTTGGGTAAGCGCACTTGAAGAATAAGAATCTTCTTGAATCTTTTAAAAAACAGGAACAAAATTCATCCTTCAAACAATTCTGATTAATGAAAAGGAATAATGCATGAATGATATTCGTCCTCTATTTTTTACTAGGATCTCCTAAATTTATAATAAATGTGGTTATGCAGTCATCCACAGAACTTTTTCCAGGTGGCTTAAAATAAATTGAGCTCAAATACACCATGTCAGATGTGACAATGAAGTCCATTCCTTTGTGATTCCATTCATGAAATTCCATACAAGAAGATTATGGTGAAAAGGAGGTATAAGGGAAACAGTTACAGCAAATTAAAACACTTCTCTGTAACCTTATGCTAACAGTTGCATAGAGCACCATGGCCGAGAAGGGCTTCCCCAGCCTCCTGCAGTTTTACTTGCTGCTGATGTTGCCCCATCCCCTCGACCCTTGCAGCACTCCTGAGGGGGACATGGGCACCTTGGGTCTGCTGCCTGCTCTGCCCCTCTGCCCCTCGATCAGGATCCCTGTGCTTTGCCTTGCAGGAGAAGAGACAGAGCCCCTCGGCCTGTGCAGGACCGGGCTGCATCCGGAGAGATGGGCACAGAGAGAAGAGGAGAGAGCAGATGACAACAAGGCTTTCAAGCTGCACCAAGGGATGTTTGGATTGGACATTAGGAAGAACTTTTGCCCAGAAAGGGCCATTAGATAACAGAATGGGCTGCAGAGAGGGCTGGTGGAGTTACCATTGTGGGAGGTGTTCAAGGGAAGCCTGGGCATGGCACTCAAGGCTCTGGTCTGCTTGCCATGGTGGGCATGGGTCAAAGGCTGGACTTGATGATCTCACAGGGCTCTTCCAAGACAATGCATTCCTTGAATCTGTGACATCACAGCCTCTGGGGACAGCATGGTGGCTAGCAACTGTCCACAGCCTTTCACCATGCCCAGACCCAGGCAGACCTCGGCGCAGAGCAACGTCCAGAGCCTGTGTGGTTGTGGCAGCTCATCGTGCAGAGCACCATGGCCGGCCAGCGCTTCTCCTGGCTCCTGGAGCCATACCTGCTGCTGCTGCTGGCCCGTCCGCTTGACCATTCCAGCTATCCTGAGACGAACACGGGCATCTCGGATCTGCTGCTTGAGGAGCTGTGGGACATGGACCTTGAGCCGACCCCGTTGGTGGATGTGATGCCGGTTTTGTGGACATGCTCGCTCGTGGTGCTCCTGATCATGGGCATTGTCCTGGGATGCTGCCTTGGCAGAAGGCTCCCGAGAAACCGGATGGAGGTGAGGGAGGGAGGTCGGGCAGGCAGGATGGGGCCGGGAGTCACCAAGGCCTTGGGCCAAGCCAGTGTTGGGCGAGGCCTGAGAGCCCCCATGGAAGAGCAAAGCTGGGCAGGCCCTGATGGGGCTGGGCCTCTCGGGCAGCCCTTTGCCCAAGGCCCCGCGGCAGAGGGGGGCTGAGCCCCTGGGCAGGAATCGGGCCCAGGCTGAGCCCCAGGGACAGCACCAGTCAGAGGCAGCCTGAGCTCCTCTTCCTGCAGCCTCTGCCTGGGGCAGCCCAGCCAGGCCTGGGTCTCTCACACAGAGGCCAAAGGCAGCCCCAGAGGCCTCAGCCCCGCTCTGCCCCTTCCATCGCCATCCCTGTGCTTTGCCTTGCAGGAGAAGCGCCAGAGCCCCTCGGCCTGTGCAGGGCCGTGCTGCTGCCGGGGACGCGGCTGCCCCAGGAAGCTGATCCAGCTGCTGAGGGACACCCGTGCCATGCTGCAGCTGTGCCTGCCCTACTGCTCTCTGCAGAGGCGCAGAGCCAAGAGAGCAGCAAAAGGGGGCATCGGGAAGAGGAGGAGACCGCAAGCCTCCCCTCTGTGCTGACTCTGCAGCTCCAGCGCAGCGCTCTGCGTGCAAAGCATTGCAGGGGATGTGTGACCAGTGCCGAGCCCGGGCACTGCGACATCCCCCATCTTAGGCATTAGAGAAACCCCCGTTCTTAGTTATAGGATTCCCCACCGTTATAAGTAGTTTGGTCTTTGTTAATTAATTAATAAGGTTAATGAATAAAGTTGATGGCTTGTCTGAGTTAGGGGGTTCAGGTATAACTGATTGTTAACTGAAGTTCGATGTTAAGGATTAGCTTGTGTTAAAGGCAGTACCTATAAATCAACATTAGACTGCGCACGTGATGAGACCCATCGGTAGACTGAGGTGCCTAGGAAGCTCTGAGATGGACATAACATCACCGCTGACCCCACCAGCAAGAACACGGACTGGACTATAAGAGCAACCAATGAAATCGCCCCTTGGACAGATGATGGGTCAGGAGCACACCCCTAAATGAGCCGATAACAGCACGGATCAAAAAGTGACTGACCAATCTTGAGGGAGCAAAAAGACTATAAACTGCTCCGGTGCCTGGCACCGGGTCCTCTTTTGGTGACATGATTATCAGAGGAGCACCCAGCGTCCCACGCTGTTTGTTTTCTGCCTTGTCATTTTGGGTTCTTGGGCTACTCCCTGTTCCTGTCCTCAGTCGCTGTTAATAAAACCAATTAAATTGGCAACATTGTCAGCTCGTTTCTGACACCACCACCTTTCCTGCAAAAAGTTCAAGTTCCCCTTAGTGTTCCAGTTCCAAAAAGTTGACGTTTTTTAGACACAAGGTACTCACCCCACAGTCTTCTAGTCACCCCCTATTTGTAGATTTTGAAAGTAGTCAAGTGAATAAACTTCATGTTTTCTACACATTGCTGTGTTGTTTTCTTGATATTCCATCTGAGAGAGGACACAGCAAGTGATGGGTTTGCATGGGAGCTCCAGGCCCCCTGGGGTGGAGAGCCTGAGTGTATCCGCAGGATTTGCAAGAGTATGGGGGGCAGCTGGAAAAAAGATGGTGGGTAATATTCTCCTGCCTCCATCTTCCAAGGAAGCTTGGATTTGATCCCTGTCTGCACCGTGCCAGGGGGACATCCAAAGGCCTCAAGCCTTTGGATTGAGGCAGCCTCAAGCATGGCCACTCTGCATTGAGCACCATTCCTGCCTCTTGGCCAGGACTGTGCTCCAGCTCCCAGGATCCTTCCGAGCTTGGCCTCTTGGGTTGCACTCCTCTGGCAAAAATTCCTCACCAGAGCCTAGAGAGACTTTGGTCCATTCCCTAAGTCTGTGTCGCTTCTCTGACACAGTTCCTCAGACCTGTCTCAGCTGACTGCTTGTGCTCCTTCTCTCTCTGCTCTTGCTCTCTGGCCATGCATCCCATCTTAGCCTTCTGAGAGAGACAAGTTCTGTCCCTTTGGAGTTCCATTCTCCTCTGCTTGGGAGCTATGGGACTTGAGGGAGCAGGGAAATGCCCCTTCTGCCACAGCAGCCCCATCACAGAACTGCCTTTGGAGTGCTGCTCCAACTCCATCTTAAAATTCAAGGCGCTGCTGATGGAAAAGCTCTTCCAAATCCCTGTACATCAGACACTTAGGGCTCCTACCAGCACATAGACTGAATATAACTGGAACATAAATTATGAGTCAGGAAAATGCCCACCAAATTTTTTCTTACATGCTAAATATTTCCACATTACTACCAACCTGATGCAATAAAAATATCAGGCACAGCAGACTTCTGGTCTTTTAACAGCGCAGTATCTGATCCATCACTCACAACTTCTGAAATACATATCCACAGATTAATAACAGTTCCATGTATACGTGTATCAAAGGCACAGACATCTACTGAAATGCTGGTTACATAAAACCAGATTTTTTTTTTCTGAATTTTAATGCGACAATAAAAATCTCACTTCTGAAAGAGGTGTAGAAACTGATCCAAACACAGTCAAACAAAACAAGAGTCTTGCTATTCCTCTCAGTAGTCTTTGGATCAGCCCCTGATTTATTTATTAGCATCTATTTATGAAGATGCTTGGGGTGCCAACTTGTTAAATTAAATATAGATCAACAAAAAATATCCTTGTGATTCTTATTTTCTCCATGTTGAGAAACAGATTATCTTGAGCAATGTAATTCATTGGTGAGTATAACTATTGATTTCAGAAGAATAACGTCTGGTTTTGAACATTTTTCTGCATCTCCTGCCAAGCTCCATGGAGATATTTTATATGAGATATTATTCAAAACCTGTAAGTCTGCTAAATTAAACAGGGGGCTCTGGGGTCTTTGAAAATTAAGTGTGGTGAAATCAGAGACTTTTACCTACACAACTTAGTGAAAATAAGCAGCTACAAAGCACACTGAACTTCATTGTTTTGAGTTCTTCAGCCCATTACTAAATTTAAAGCCAGCATTTGGGTTTATTACTTCTTCCCGCAGATTTCACATTTCTCATCTTATTTTCAGTGCTGGTCAGAACTGGAACCTCTTTCTGTCCTTTTTTTCAGGTGAGGGCTAAGAATAGATTTCCTTCTGGCATGTTATTAATACTCCTGCTTTGGTCCATGATAGTCTCTGTTTTCCTATGTTACTTTTAACTTAAGTTCTGTTCATTGTTTTATGACAGTCACTTGTTCTTCTGCTTATACCTTGAAGAAAAAGCTATTCAAGATAATGATATGCATGGGAATGATTTGTTCACTTCACTTTATTTTTGGGGTTTTAATACACACAGAGGTTCAGATCATGGTTCAGTGGGGCAGTCCACTCTTCTTACTTCTGGAATAAGTTCAGCCAGGCTCTATCCTGATTTCATAGCCTAATACAGGCACACATTTCCTAGCAAGTATCTCAGTCACCCTATTCCCAACTAGCTATATATTTTATTCAAATTTTTCTTGGAAGTTTTCTCTGGCTAAACTATTACATTTACCAATAGAGATACTTTACAATAGCTATAAAAGATATCAGCGGAGGGCATCTTCATTTTGGCCTTTTCAAAGACATGCTATCCTCTGGGCATTTGCAATAATTATAACACACTGCTTCTTTTGCTTTCTTTTTGTGCAGGAAAAAGGGAAAAAAACCCAAAAACCTCCCCTTCACCTCTCTAGCATATTAGTTCAAGGCTCAGACAGCACTTAAATCCGACTTAAGACCTCAGGTCAGGGTAAATTTCATCCTTGAAGAACTACACAGAGGGAACCAGTTTCTTTTGTTCCCATTTTGGAAAAAGTCTGTCTGCTTTGTTGTGGATCTGGACTTTTTCCTCAAATATGGTCTTCAAAACACAGGTGTCCCCAAATTACCTCTGGTTAAGAAGACATGGACTCAACTATGAAATGATGCAAAAGAAAAACCAAACCAAACAAAACCCAAACCAAACAAATTTAAGATTCATTAACTGAAGGAAAGAGTATTTGTTGGCACTTAGAATGTGATTTTGTGACAGATGGGCTGCAAGTTTACTTTTACAGCAGTGTTCTTTGGTATCATAATTATCATATCTTTTTTGTCTATCACAATTGTTACAAGTATCTGTGAGTACTAATAGTCCTGGTCCAGGAAATGCTGCTTCTCTAGTCCCTGTCTCACCAGAGGTATTTCCATTTCATTGTATCCACGTCTTAAAGACAAAAAATGAGTGTTTCAATATTGCTCTTTCTAGAAACAGGAACTAGATAAATTTTTCCCTGGTCAGATTTCATATAGACGAGGAAGTTACAGATTCTGCCACTCACTGAACATTCAGTCCCCTCTATTGTGCTGTTTTCTGAATGATCTACTTTTTCCACTGGATGAATACAAATCAAAACCACTATACATTTCCTAGGAAGAAGAAGAATCAAGAAGAACGAGGTTTTGAGCTTGTCTCTAAAAATCTAATAAAATTCTTTTATAGAGAAATTTTACAACATAAGCCATCACCTGTCCTCCAGTGATCTCCTGGGATCTTCATGTTACTCTCTGAATCTTGTCACTGGCATTGAATTGCTCGGTTAAATGAGAGAACTCAGGCTGCTATAACAATCTTTCACTCTTTCCTGAAAAATGATGTCACAAACCTTACAACAAAGGGAAGCATTGTTGTCATTCTTCATTCACTTCTTACTTTAATTTTCTTCTTAATTTGCATTGAACAGTTACCTAAATGACTTCTTATATATCAATAATACAAGAAGTGCTCATAATTAAAAGCTACTACTACTACTACCAATGCTTGTATTACATCAGATAAAAACGTAAGTACTCATGTTCAAAGGACAAGAAAAACACCTACCAGTGTAGCATAAGCTTATCCCAAAGTAAACAGACACAAGTCCATTTAGGTGGTTAGAGCCTACTAACCACCAGAAAAGGAGAGGCTAAAACATTAAGGACTGGAACACCAATTGTTTTAAAAGCAAGCATTTAGACTAATGAAAAATGTTTCCCGTTATTAGACTGCCTTAAAAATACTTATTGGGCAACATTAAGAGCAGCAGTAAAAGAGCTATGTGTAATATAACATATGCCATATATCATGCATTTGCCCCTGCTTAGATTAAGAATGTGCATGTTATTTATGAACAGTGAAGTTGTAAGTTTAAAGAGCCATTTCGGGGAACAAAGTTAGATTAGGTACACTCAGTGTAGGCCACATTGTTTGTCACAGAGTCTCATAACTTAGAATTACAGTACACTGACTCCTGTCACACACAGCCACATTTCAGCACTGTTTACTGCACTCTGTGGCCTCTCCTTGTCAAAGGTGAGCAACCTGGTACCAAATTTACATGGGCTTTCAACCAGCTTTCAGGCTCCAATTTCAAAACACATGGGACAAATTCTGGAGCCAAAGTCAACCTTTAAATCAAGCGACAAGGAAAACTGGATCATTTTAAACAAGATTTTTAACCATCACAACAGGAGAATCCATCAAACAACACAGGCTCAGTTGCTGGATTGCAGCTTAGGTACACAGTGGCCAATAAAACCTGAAGTAACTTTAGTGGTGATTAAATATGTCCTGGTTAAACACGTGCTTTATTTAACTTCAATGACTTTTTCCACCTATCCCTCCCCACACACAGACTCACTTTACTGAATTATGAGAAATAGTATCTCACAAACATCTGACTCAAATAATCATAGAATAATGGAATGGTTTGGGTTGAAAAGGACCTTAAAGAGCACCTCTTTTCAACCCCCCTGCTGTGGGCAGGGACACCTTCCACTAGACCCAATTCCTCAGGATGCACTCGGTCCCTTCATCCATGTCATTAAGGAAGGTATTAAAAGCATCCTGGTTTGCAACAAGGCTTACAGCAATAAAGACTCACAGGATACATCTATTGAAAATGCGCAGAGGCATAATACAGTTGGTATCAAAAAGCAAGCTATTAAATCCATTTTTTAAGTATTGGAACTCCCCATTAGAGCAAACCCTCAGGTATTTAGAAGTCCTGCTCCAGAGCTACTTACCACAGACAGACCACGTACTATGGCAGATTAATACATTAAAAAAGGACACATGAACTGAAGCTTTTATTGTCCACACATCTGCAAACAAGGCATGTGAGAAAAAGACACATTAAACCTGCTTTATAGAGGCTAAATCAGGTAGTGCTAGTACTCAGCTAATTTATTCTGAGCTAGAGCGTAAACACAATCAAAAAGCAAAATAGATATCCTACTCAAGGAATGATAAGCAAAATGTGGTAATGTTGTCAAAGCACATCACCAAAATGTGATAAATAGGAATTCTAAATCTTGCTATTTTATTTATTCTAAAGTAGGTTGGAGGGTTTTTTGTACACAGGATGCAAAAATTTTATTAATGACATGCAACTAACAGCAATTCCTATATTTTTAGTTTGAACTATTTAGGATCACAGTAAAAAATACTAAAATCAATTATATATATCTCAGCCTTTTAAAGTGTGTGTTAAAAAGTCAATAAAAATAGACATGAAATACTGTTGGAATGGCACTTTGCTCACTGTCTCCTTTTTTACTCCTTAAAAGATTAAGGCAAGGCTAATTCCACCACCTCTTCCCCATTTCAGCTATAGTAGTTGCTCAACAGCCAACCGTCTCCATATGGAAGGTAATAGAAGGATATTTTAAATGGACTGTCATCAGCCAGAACAAGCAGGGAAGAAAAACTTCAACAAGCATGTGACTCCAAATATATAATTAGGAAAATAATTCTTTAAAATGTCAGGAAGGAAAAGGACAAAAGAAGCAGGAAAACTGTGTGTGGTTTGACCATCAGTGCAATAAGAATTACCTGTACAATTTTTCATTTAAAAATTGTATTGATGTTAGTCTGGATTGAAACATGCCCTCATACACCAGGGTCCAAAGAACACTTTAAACAGATGCACAAAGTAAAAAGCAGAACGTTCATCATTCTTAAGGATCATGATAAAATGAAAGGATCTATTTCACTCTTTCTAAATTCTGGTCTCTATAGGACAAAGCTTCTTCCATCATTTTGCACTACTGTGTAGAGCTCATTAGGGATATCCTCTTTTCCAAGCCATTCTCTGGCACAGACATGCTGTAGAAACAGCTTTCATGAGTGAGAGCAGAGCTTAGTTTTATCCCAAATGCAGTTTTATCCCTAAAACCTCTTACCAGAAATTAAATCAAGCCACATCCAAGCCATCCCTAGAAGAGCCAGACACCAGCCAGTTCCTGCCTTGTGCCCCAAGGCACAACATCATTTCTTCCCTATGTGATATCGCTATTGATTACAAATATGAATTTCATCCTTTTCTGAATTGTTAATTTTGTAGGTATGCAATGATGAGTTTTACAGTTTATGTACACAGTTCAAGTTATTTAGTGTAGCTACAGATACTTTTTAACCATAATGGTCATTTTTTGCACTGATAAAATATATTAATTTATGTTGTATCAAAATTGTCATTACTTTGTCATAGAATCACAGAATGGGCCAGGTTGGAAGGGACCACAATGGGTCCTCTGATCCAACCTCCCTGCTCAAGCGGGGTCATCCTGGAGCACAGGCCACAGGTTGTGTGTCCAGACAGTTCTGGGATATCTCTGGAGAGGGAGACTCCACACCCTCTCTGGAGAATCTGTTCCAGCACTGAGTCACTTGCACAGTCAAGAAGTTCTTCCTCATGTTCAGGTGGAACTTCCTGTGCATCAGTTTCTGCCCCTTGCCTCTTGTCTTATTGCCTTGCACCATCGAGTAGAGCCTGGTCCATCCTTTGCCCCCTCCCTTCAGTTACTGACAGATATTGGTGAGGTCCCCTCTCAGTCATCTCTTCTTGAAGCTGAAGGGCCCCAGCTCCCTCAGCCTTTCCTCTCAAGTGAGATGCTCCCGTCCCATAATCAACTTCTTTGCCCTCCACTGGACCCGCTCCAGGAGCTCAATGTTGCCCTTGTCCTGAGGAGCCCAGGACTGGACACAGAACTCCAGATGTGGCCTCACCAGGACTGAGCAGAGGGGCAGAATCACCTCCCTCTGCCTGCTGGAAGTGCTCTTCCTAATGCACCCCAGGAAAGGAGAAGAAATACAGCTCAACTTTACCATAAGCAGGTGTACAGCAGCTTCACAGGTTCAAGGAAACCAAAAGTCAGAAGTAAAGGATATTAAGAAACAAATCTTATAAACTACTGTAACTCTAAGTTATCAGGATACAAAGAAGTTATCAGGATATGAAGTGACAAACTGCAAAAAATACTCTTCTCTATTAATTAATATCTGCACAGGGCATTCTTGAAGTATCAAGAGGAATACACTAAGTAAGTGGGATTCTGCTTTGTGCAAATGAAGCAAAAGAAATCATTATTATGTTTTTTACCCTATGTATTGTTTTCACTGATAAATGTACTCTTTATTGCAGGGAAACCGCCAAACAGCAGAGTTCTTGGGAAGCAAATCTGCATACTCTCTAACAGTCATTTCAAGTAACTTATAATTATTTTCTCTGGCACCTTGTGAATCATGACTGACTGTACATGAGGGTTGGTGTCCTCAGGATTGGTGCTGTCATGCCCCTGCTCTTATAAAAAACACCCTCTTGCCAAGACAAACAATGGCCCAGAATTTGGTGAATTTTTCTGAGCAGGGATAATGAGGTGCAGTTGACTCCCATCAAGCTCAACTGGGCAAGTGCAGCTGGGTTATTCCGGAGGCAGTGAGAAGGGCTGGCTGGCTGGCTGGCTGGAAACCAAAACCCACTTTATTTGCAAAAGAGGGGAAAAGCTTTCTAAAAAGAGCCCTGAGAGATGTCGGAATGCCCTTTCCAGCTGGGAATAAAGCAGAGAAGTCAGCAGCAACTCACAAGTTTATGAACTGTCATGGTCTTTCAGAAGTCTTCTGGATCCTACCCATCCTTCTGCAAGCTCTCGGAGCCAACCACTGTTGATGCTGACATTTCTCATCAAGCTACATGAGTGCTCATGGAGGAAGTCTGGCACTTACAGGTGATTTGAAAATTGATCTAATTTGATTGACAACCATCTTTTCCTTTTTTTTGTTTCTTCCTTTCTTCTCTAACCTGAAAACTTCTCCCTTTGCTGTTGCTACCATGCTAGATTTCTTATCCTCTTCATGGAGACTGAAGCAAAAATTCATTAATTCTTCAACCATCTGGGTGGCATCTATTTTTAGCTTTTCTTCCTCTTTGAACAGTGGGCCAGCTCTGTCCTCCTCTTAATGTTTTTGCAGAATGCCTTTTTGTTACTCATTGTGTACCTTCTTTCTATATTTTATCATGCCTTATAATTTCTGATTGCATTTTTATGTGTTTCTGTTATCTCCTGTTAGACTCCTTCTGATCTCTACTTCCGTACTAGTATTTCGACTGCCATGTCATTTCTGCTCTGTGGATAAAGGACTTTGGTGTCCCATTTGCCAATTCAGGTAACTTCATAAGGAAATTAGATCTGATATTCTGTAAGAAGAAGAGATTCCTTGTTCTTCATTACAACCTGTTCTTCATTCCCACAATTTTCAATATTAATACAAGGCTGTTGCTGTACCTAGATGTTTGCCTTTTATTGCAGGTATCTGACATGTGCGAAAGTATTTCTTAATATGGTCCACAATTTCGGAAGAGAAAAAGTGTGGACTCAGCAATCACTAAGTGTATTATATGGACTGGAAATAAAAGCAACTGAACTTTAACTTTGAGGGCTGTGTTCAGTTCCTTGGAGGAATATGAAATGTATCTTTGCACTGATGGTATTTTGTCTGCAGTGTGTCATTTTGAATCAGCAGTAACACATGATCCGTCTGTCCTCCTCCATTCAAAGTTCATATTCATTTAGCAAATGTTTTTGCAAACAAGTGAATGATGAACAAGCAAAAATGATGAAAAATTATAAATAAGAAAATAGCAGTAATACACTGTTCATATGACTATATGTATTTATAAAAATTCGATTCTAATTCATAATTTTGGAAAAAGTTTTTTCAGGGCAGTTCTCTTTGTTTGGTCTGAGTCTGGAGAGATCTTTGCCAAGTATGACAAAATAGGATTCTGAAATCTTCTAAGTTACTAGATCACAATATAGTTTAAGACGCTTTCTTTTCACCCAGATAAAAAATTATGTCTGGGATATTTTAAACCTCAGACTTGGCAGGTGACACTGCTTTGAATAAAAAACTAATTTATATTCAAAATCTGTTATTTGCACAATGTTGCCGTTGACATTGAAACCCTGTAGCAGAAAGAACAAGGTCAAAATGGCTGCCAAATATTACATCAAAGAAGTCATGCACTTTTTGACTTTTAAAAAAGCTTCTTTATGTAAGCAACAAGAACATTTCTTCTGCTCTTCAATTGCACAATACAATTTTTAAGCACCAGAATTAACATGGTAACTTAGGTATATAACTAAAAAAAATTATATACTTCCACATATAAGATTGTTTACATCACTCAGAGGTCTTGCTTTCTTTTCTCTGGGTCAATATATTTGCCTGGGATATCCATCTGGAAACAAAAAAGTACAGTTTACCTTAAGATGCAAAATACAAGCATATACATCATTTTGCTGTATTCTTCTCTAAATAATTGTTTCCATATTTTTGGCTTCCTTTGGAAGTCGTGTCAAAATGTTTTGATTATTTGCTGATGAAAATGAGGAGACTCTCTTTCCGTTACGCTGCCATGCACATCTCACCTAATTCAAATTATTTCCTTTCATATCATGACTCACAAGTGCTGTTTAGCCACTTCATTCAAGAAATATATGTTGTTTCCTTCCTTTATTCTCTAGGTTCTCAGGGTTATAAAGAGCCTCAGAACTTCCAGACACAGTGCTCAGATGTGCATCCAGGATCTTGGAGGCAGAGAAGCATGAAATTGTCTCAAGAGTCGGAAACGTAAAGCAGCCGATACCCCTCATGCTTCGAATCTTTTCAAATCTATAGCTAAGTGTCTTCTAATCAGGGAACAACTGTGGTAGATCACCTCCTTTCCCAGAAGCTGAGATGTCCCTCAGTTCATGTTTTGTTTTGGGCTTTGTCTAGGCAGCTGGATCAAAGCTGTCATGATGGTTTTATAGTTTAATTATAATAATTTACAGGGTTTCTGACAAGAACATCAAGCACAACAAGCGTGCACAGCACTGGCTTGCACTATTGAATTACACACTTGCAATTCCAGTTGACCTCAAATACTTCATATTTATTGGATTGATCTGCTGGTAAGAAGAGAGTGAGCACCAGCTATGTAAGGCTTGACTTCAAGAGCTGGATTACTTGAAGAAATTAATTGAGAGGTGATAAGATACAGGAAAGTTATGGGTTTGCTTTCCATTTGGCACATCCCTTTCCCAGAAAATGATTCTGAAAAGATTTTGTGTATTTAGACAGATCAGGCACAAAACTTTAAGACTTAGAGTGTTTGCCCAAGACAAGTTGTGCAACTATACACTCCTAAACTTCTAATTTTTGCAGGAAACCAGCTGAATGATTCAGAATGTGAATGAAAATCCAAGTGGCAAAGATTCAGAAGTATTTTTATCACTGCTTGTAGTTGATTGTTAATTATCCAAATTTACAAAACCTTTCAATGCTTGACACCAGCATGTAGGTGCATAAAGCATTTGATCCAGTTTTTCTCAGGTTTAAATGTGAGGTGCATATAGAGTGGCTTAGGCATAAAAAATATCCATAGTTGACAACAGACATTTGTTGTGCCAATAGAAAGCGATGGAGCTTGGACTGCAATTTCACTGGAGCAGAATCTGGCTCACAGGTGTAACCTGATACTCAGCTTGGGAGATCAAACTTGAGAAGGACTGAGCTGAGGAAACTGTCTTGTTAACCAGCCCTCAAGAGCTGGAGGGAATCCCTGATTTAGACTGGTTCGACTGATAGTTGTCCAACAGGAACTTCTGCAGTGATTTCCTCCAATGTATAGATTTCTGTGGATTCTTCTACAGCTGAGAAACAAATCCACATGCCAAGTTGGGCAGATGAACTCCGAATCACCACCTCTAGTTATTTTGGTCTCCTTCTTTAGTGGTTTTGTAATCCACAAAACACCATAATAGCTCATACAAATCATTTCAAGAGACACATGGTTTACGGAGAGATCTACAGCCAACTCAAGGAGAAGTTATTTTCATTTCATTATTCATTTTTCCTTCTTACATGTCTGCTAGAGTGGTTCGGATTCTGTCTTCCATTGACGTCAATTGGAGTTACATACGTAGTACTCAAGAACAGGATTTATGATCCAGCAATATTACCTCTGATTTTAAAAGGTTATGTACACTACAGTCAGACCATGGTATGAACCAAGGAACATATGTTTAACCTGCTACTTCTAAGGTATTACATTCAATTTTCTTTAAGAATTCTTCCAAGTTTATTCCTGTATCTAAGCATGAAAAAAGACTAGCAAATTTCCAGCATTCTTCAAACTTATCATCCAAAATTTTCTGCACTTAGGAGGAGCCAAATTTGCACTGTAAACAGAGATTCCAAACTATAAGCCATGAATACAAAAGATATAACTGCTTTCTCTGATCCGTGCCAGTCCATGATCTAGTCCCTGGGGGATTTCAGAACTCACCAAAATAGCATTCATAGTTGACTGCCATTAAATAAAGTATAAGATAGCCTCCCAATCTAATTATGATGACAATGTCATTTGCTTTCATCTTGTGTTCAAAGCAGTCGCAGGCTCCAGGCTTTGCCCACTATTTTTTGCCTTTAGCAGATCTTCTCTAATCTTCAGATTTGGCAACACTAAACCCCAGCCAGTTCTTAGGCTTTTGACAAAAGAGAGAAGCAGACCAGTCCTATTTTCCAAACACAGAAGACAGAGCTATTGTGTGAACAATCTAACAGAGGATTTTCTCTCCTGTAGCTGTTTTTTCCTGCAAAGAGTTGTTCCCACTTCTGCCCCACTGACTGAAAAATGAAATCCATCTACTCCTACAGATACTACGAACAAATTTACCAGCAGCAGAATAGTACAACTGGAGCCTGTTTAGTTGCTGATGATTTCTTAGCAACTTCTTATATTTCTTACCTATAAAATAGGATATTTCTGTCACTAAAATAACCCATTCACCAGACAATATGGCTAAGGGAGCTCCTTCAAATACTTTGGTTGGAACAAAAATGGTAAGCACAGTTATTTCTGATTGATCTAGCCACAAAAGAGAATGATTTAAGGAGTCTTGAAAGAGTAAAGGAAACATCTAAAAAGGAAGTCCGGAGAGGCTTTTTACTTTCATCTTCAATTTTGGTAGCTTTTCCTCTCCCCAGTGCAACCCTTAGATCAGTTGAATCCTTTTGTATTTCCATAGGCTTCAGTGGCCTGACGGGAGGAATGGGTTTTGCCTTTTCATCTCTATGTAAATGTTTATGTCTAAATAGATACACTGGCCCAAATTCTGGGCTGTGTTCCAGAGATTTCCTTCTGTAGAAACAAGATGGATGTCCCCAGTGGATAATTAATTCCTTCATTGGGGTGGAAGCCTAGATGACAGAAGCTTAGCAGAATGGTTGTAGTCTTCCCTCAAGTTCCTCTGGGGATGGTGAGGGTTTGATGAGGGTAAGACTTTTATGAGGGTATGATGAGTTCTGTTTGATTCCACTGACTGTTCAGTTGTCCCTAAGACCACTGTAATGGTCACTCTCCTAAAAAGTAAGTTCCCAAACAGTCATGGGGATGTTTGAAAAGGTGGATAGCACAGAAAAAAAGTATTTGAACGATGCCCACTAAGAAGTGGTATTGATTAAATGGCTTGGAAAACTGAGGGG
Source organism: Edolisoma coerulescens (assembly GCA_013397115.1). NCBI lineage: Eukaryota > Metazoa > Chordata > Aves > Passeriformes > Campephagidae > Edolisoma > Edolisoma coerulescens. The sequence continues at coordinate 490,873 of VWZW01006377.1, read as the reverse complement.
TTTTATCTGCTTCCAAATTTGATCCCTCTTTTTTGACACCTCAATTCTTGTCCCTATCAGTGGGTTATCAAGCACTGGAACAGGCTTCCCAAGGAAGTGGTTGAGTCACCACCTCTGGAACTGGCAAGACAGAAACATGTGAAGAAGGACCGAAAATCTATCTCATATGCAACTAAAGATTTAAGACTGCAACCAGTCTTTGGAAACAGGCTGCTACAAACCATAACCTATAGAGCAGACTTATTCCGCTTCCCACTCTCTCTTCCCTCCCAGCACATGTGCTACTTGGAAGAGATCATGAATCACAACCATTTCTCATAAAGGAAAAAGTCCTGGGAATTCACAGAAGAAGGAAAGGCTGTCTGAGGTGTCATTGGCCATTTTAGGAAAACACTGCATACTCAAAATGACAAATTTCTAAAGCCCTTCAAATACACAGCAGTTCAGTAAGACTGAAAAGAGGCCTTGTTGTGGAGTCCGTTAAAATCACCAACTCCCCCACTTCAGCACAACCAAACCACCAGGCGTGGCACTTGCTCTGAGCACCAGAGCATCCCACTGAATACAGAAATTGGAAGCAATATGCTAAGAACTCAAAGAACTCCTTTCTAACCCGTCCATGTTTTAGCAGGAATCCTGGGAAGAGTCTGTGACCTCAGAGGTTAACTGTCAGGCTTGAAGCTACTATTCACAACAGCCTCTGCATTGTTTACATATTAAAAATGTTTTTAAGACAAACAACGTGTTTCGTATTTTCCCTTTATCGTGTTTTATAGCTTTTCCTTTTGTTTGTGTCTAGAATCGCCTTCAGTTCAGGGGAGGTAACTAAACCGTGCAATTTAACCTCCACAAAGAAAGCATTGACCTGGGTTGATTTTGAAGGAAGGGGAAGAGGAAAGTTATGCTCCATCCAGAGGCTCTAAGCCAAATAGATCTGAAATGGAGAAATGCCCAGATTTCTTACAGCATGTATTCACTAAGCCATAGTAACTCATTGTGTGCTGCAACTCCCTACAATTTATCAGATGCCTGGAAAAAAGTGGTCTCAGATTTTGAAGCCCTGTGATCCCCACATTCACAGCCCTGGGCTGCAGAACAGGGGGTCAGTGTTCCCATGTCTGCAGAGGTCGGATGAGCTGCCCTTGGTGCAGCTCCTGATTATCTAATTTTCAGATACTTTTGCTATGATTGCATCAGAAACACAAACTAAGCTCACAGACATACTTGGAGTCATTCCAAAGGTCTGTCACAGGTTGCTCTGCATAAAATAAACTGATTAAAGAAACAGCTCTGTCACGCATTGACTGATGAAGGTGCAAAAGTGCCATATCATCAGTTGCAGGCAAATCAGTAGACTTTCTTACCATCCCTGTATATGAGAATTTCACCAAGCCTGTCATCTATCTTTTCTATTTCTTATATTTCCTGCAGTTCTGAGTAGGACCTTTTGTCACTAAGCCAGCAATATATAGATTTTGTATGGCTTCTTGCAAAATATTTGGAGGAGAAGAATCATATATTCACACAGCATTATCCCACAGTTATCCCACAACCATATGGCAGATGTTCATATGATAAGCAGGCACCAGGCAAAGCACATACTCTGCATGGAATAACTCAAAATCAGTTCTTCATTTCAAAACTCAGTCAATGCTGCCACCACACCAGAGAAGGTCTGTGAGAACTTGTGTGCCTGGAGCTCAACATCCACAGTCTTTGATGCACTGCAGAATCTTCTGCTCTAAAAAATCCCTTAGAGGAACTTTTCCTACTCTGTAAAACCAGTCATTTTCTTGAGGAACAGAATACTGCTCTTTTACAAGGTCATTTTGGGAATTAATTACAATCTGCTAAGTATTTTGATTGTGTGAATTTATGATACATAATAGCAATTTAACTACTAATCTAACATGGTGGTTTTAGCTATTAATCAAACTAAGTAATGCCACCCAAGAGTTCAATAAGAGCACATTTATAAAGTCTGGTGCTATATCATGAGCAATTTTTATCCAGTTGAGTATTTTAGGATAAAATCTAAAAAGAGGAATGCTAGTGTCTTTCTTCTAAATCTCCTGGCTTTGTTTCACAAGTATTCTCCTCCTTGGCATTGTCTCTAACTTTTAATTTATATTTCATCTATATTAGAAGTAAATAATTAAATAACGTGTACACTGGCTATTCTCTGTTGTAGTGATTAATTCATCAGTCAGGGGCAGGAAGACCATTTATCTTGACATTCCAAACCATGTTTGACAGCTGATCTCATGGTATGAAGATAAACTGCCATAGAAAAGACCAGGGATATAGAAGAAACTTTCACCAAGAAAGGAAACTGTGTGATGTAATGGGAGAGAGGAGGAAAAACCCCAAGAGAACATAGATGTTTTGTGATTGTCTGTTTTGTAAAGCATTTCAGAGTTTTAATTTAACATTTTATTTCCCTTTTGGAAACAAAAACACAGTCCTACCTGTAAAGTCTATAATGATTTTCCTCTTAGAACTAGAATCTGACATCCAAAAAATTAGGTAGATTTAACTTTATAATGTCTTGGTACTCTTTGCATGGTGCCTCAAATTCTCTCCCTTCTTCTATATCCTTACCAAACTTGAAGATGATCAGTAGCTAAAAAACCCCAAAGCCCAAATTCCCTGTATTTTTTGAGAGACAAAAGCATTGGAGTGCTCAGGCTTTAGTTACTAAATACTGTACAAATATTCCTGTGAAACTTGTGATCAAAAGTTATTGTTTTGCACATAGCCCTTGCTTCTGGAACTAAGAGTTTACATCAAAATCTTTTAGGATGTTTAAACTAACTTTTCAGACCTTGAAAAGCTTGGTAATAAAAAAGACTTAAAACTTCAGAAATCAGAAAGCCTTTAACATACAAAATCATTGTTGCTAGTTAGCAAATGAAATTACTCTGGAACTCTATTAAATTCTTTTTTTTAAGTGTTAAAGAAGGGATAAATTGCATAATAACCAGTTTCAGCTCTACAGCTGCAAGAGCACAATAGGGAAGAGGAGAAAGGAAGATATTTTCTGTATTTTTGCACGTAGATGCACACATGGAGTTGAATGTCAAAAAAATAACTTAAACCACAAAAAAAACAGTTAGGTGAAAAAAATCAGACCCAAACTATGATTTTGAAAAGCTGTTCATGTTTTTCAGAGTTTTAGTGTCCCTATTTTTTTTTTCCCATGGTTTGGATTCCCCAGACAGATTAGATCTCTCATCACACACTGTAGTCTGGGACGCTCAGAATGAATTTATGTTGAGCAACACAGATTTCCGATGATGTTACAGTTGTACAATAGTTATACAATTTCTGTCCTGCTAATAACAAAACCTATATGAAGCAATAGTTGGAGAGGATGCATAATGTCAGGGGAACTGAGAAACAGTTACTTAAACACAACTGTTTATGATACAGATAGCCATGGAAATGGTAGATTACCACACCCCACTCCTTTTGAATGCCCAAACTCCTCTTTCTGTAAGGTCTCTTCTTCAGGGCTCCCTATTTCCTGGCTCTCAAGCCTCTTTCCTTGTTCTTGTTTCACTGTTGCATGGATAGATTTCATATAATATTTCATTTCCATAAGGCACTGCACTGTCATTTCTGCTCTGCACTGACTTCCCGCCAAGACAATTCCAGTCATATTCCACTATGCCCTGAGGTTTTCAAAGGAAAATGAATTATCATAGCAGATTCAGGTAAGCAACAGAATGATTTAGAACTATAAACATATCTAATTTCAGACTTGAAAAAACCTGAAGAAATGTATACCAGGAACTTACAGAGCTAAGACTGTTGGGAAGATGCAGCACTGGGCAATATTGTGGCCTCTATCAAAGAGGATTTTTCAGCAAAGTCTGGGGAGAAGAGAAGAAGGAAATATTGATCAGGACATTTTTAAAGTACTTGTTGAGAGATCCAGCAGTTTGCAGAACAACGGGAAGTGTCCGTGTTCAACTCACTGGTTCAGTGAGTTCTTAAGGTCCACTGTGACAACAGTAACAGAGAAGTTTGGGAATTGGAAGCCTCACAACATCTGATGAGGTTTCACTAAGCAGAGTTTCAGGAATGGGCACCTTTCCCAGGAGCTGAGGGGTGAGATGGAGCTCCAGGATGTTTCTCCAGGAGTAAGAGCCCCTCTGATGGCAGCGAGACAGTTTGTTTGGTCAGTGTCCCACCCAGACTAGCAGGATCAGCTGATGGAATGTGCTAAGCCAGCTTTGTTTTCCACTAGCACCTCTCTTTTTCAACAGCAGGTTTAAAAATTATGAAGACTTAACATTTTGTGAAGTCATTTAATAAAAATCCTAATTTATTAAACAGTGGCCCTGTTAAAGTGTCAAAACTCACTTTAAAGAAAAATGAGTATGAGCACGGGTGAGAACCATGGGAGCCTTCTACTTGCCTGAGTGAATAAAATTGAAAAAATGTAGTTCCAACAATTAAAAAGAGGTTTTATTTTTCTTAAAAGTGATTAATGCTCAGAGAATAACTCAGAGGCTTGAAAAGAAACTGTTCATGGACTTGGCTACTGGAAAAATTATTTTTTATAACTGACCATCAGAACTGTTAAGCAGATGGGAAATCAGCTACTTTTATATATTTTATTTCAAATACCACGGAATTTTCTTTAAAACAACAAATATTTTACTTCTAAAACTAAAAAATGGTTTTGTTGTTCTAGGGGAAAACATAAATGCAAATATATAGAGGTTATTTTAATCTTCTTTCATAAGAAAATTTCAAAGGCAACATAATATCCAAAAGCTGATGTCCAGCATTAAAGTAAAGGTGGGAAGCGCCCCAGGAAGTGTCCACTAGATTAAAATTCATACACAACATCAGGCATTAGTTTGTAGCAGTACAACAAACAAAACAGTGAGAATAAAGCCTGAAATATTCTTAAAGATAAATAATTTTCAGAGATTGCTATAAGTCTGAGACATAATTTTTCTACTAAGATTCAACTTACAAAATAATCATGGTGCTCTAAAACAAATCTTAAGATTTTAGATCCTGGTTCTGCTTTGCTCTCATAAGATGAGAACTATTTTAAAAGCAATTCCTTTGCTAATGCCAGAACCAGACAAGTACTGACTTAGAAAACCTCCACTGTTTTTGTAGTACAGGCTTCCATTTAGTAAGACATACATGTTTTTTAATTAAATTTCCTATGAAAAACAGTGGTTTAAATTGAGGGAAACTGTGCCTCACAAAAACTCAGCAATATTATTGAAACCAAGAGCTTATTTGAGAAGACAGGAGTTTTCACAAAAATCCTAAACACACTCATTTCTCTATTTCTGAAGGTAAATAAACCCTTCACTAATTCCTCCTCAGGCTTACCCATTTGGATTTTGGGTGAAGAAGGGCAAACAATGCTATGTGGTGCTTCACTGATGTTTTCTACAGCTGTGTGCTCAGTAGCACCAGGGCACCCTGGAGAGGTGCAGGGCTGGTGTGCTTGTCCATGTTCCAGATGCAGTGCAGCCATGTCCTGCAGCATTCCCCACGTCCCTCATCCCCCATGCCTACCCCAGCCACTCAGAGAGATGCCCAGGGCTCAGTGTACCTCCATCCTGTCTTGGGAAGCCACATAGGAGGTGAGGAGAAGGGGATGCAATTCCCTATCTCATCCTAATCTGGAGTGAGAATTTGACCTGAGTACCTGCAGCCAGGAGCTGTGGAGTTCTCACAGACCATGCTGGTCAAAGCTCAGGAAAAGCCAAACAGAAGAGCAGCAGAGGAAAACACTCCCTGCTCCACAGACAGAATCACCACATTCTACACCATGAACAGGCTGTGCACTTTGGAAATGTCCTGACATGAGTCCTAGGACAAGCACAGGCACCAAATCTCTAAGCATTGGCTTTGGAATTCCAGCTGTCCAGAGCAAATGTGTCCAGTGATGTGTCTGTCAGGAGAAAACAACTACACCTACCTCCAGCTGAAAACAATTGCTGTGTCTAACTCCTCACATTTCCTTGATAGAGTTCCCCAAGTAGCTCACACATCCACACCAAAGCCCAACATTTACCTTCTCAGTCACAGGAGCACAACCTCACTCATTCACATATAAACAGAAATTCTATTTACTTTATCCCTTTTTGGTAAATAAATACCTCTTTTTTTTTTTTTTAATTAGTATGTTCCAAATGCATTAGAGGCCATGTCTTGAATAGGCAGTGTTGTTACCAGTGCTAAACAATCAATTTCCAAGTTTCCTGCAGCAAAATCAGTACCTGAAATCAGCACAGTACCACTACAATGTCTTAAACCATTTTGCTCACTATGTTGCCTCTCAGCTCTGTACCCAATGTCTTTTATTTCTTATGGAAATATGTCACACAGAAACACAGTAAGTCTGAAAGTATTTTAAACCATCATAATAAATTGGACCTGACATGGAAGGCCACTTTGTCCCCTCCTGTACCGCTCCGTCCCTCAGGCCACCACAAGTCTTTGGGCTGCAGTGCAATTACTTGGATTAATCCCATACCTACCTCTGATCCAGGTTAAACATGCACAGCTTTTCTCTGGGTTAGGCTTAACCCAGCTCATAATTACACCAGATCAAAGTTGGTGTAAAACTGCTGTGGTAAAGTGCAAGTCATCTGTTGACACAAAATCCAGATGTCCTTTGGTCTCTCAGCCATCACCATCTAAAAAGCAGCACAGATATCTTGGCAATAGAGTGAATAGGTCTTGCAGCCCTACCTTCTCAGGTTACCACATCTAGCAGAGTTCCGAGTTAATCAGGCTAATATTCTTCTAAGTGCAGGCATCTTTTTCCCCATATTTGGGGATATTAATTTTTAATGTGGACGTCTGCTGTGTAAGGCAAATATTTGTAGAGGTTTCAAAAGACAAGCACTAAGGTCTGAACACTTTGCTTTTTATGCAAAATAAGGGGAAGATCTGTTTGTTTCCCAAATTGCTTTCTTTAATTTACATTGACTGCTTTTAGCTATGATATCAGCTTCAGAATCCACATTTGGAAGCGCAGGGTGGGGAAATCAGGCTTACTACAGCAGGAAAATGCTTATTGTTTCATTAGCCTCAATCCAGGAAACCCACATACAGCAGCAAGGCCAAAACTGCCAACTCATGTTCCAGAATAGTTAATGGTAAATCATCAGACATGGGAATGGTGAGGGTGGAAAGAGAAAAGAATGGAATTGTTTACCCCCTTATGGCTTTAATTGAATAACACACACTCACCAAAAAAAAAAAAAAATCTTGGCTTATGTTTGCAGCAGCCCTAGGTTTTGGACAGAAGCAATGTTATAATGTATAATTATATAACTTGCTTGAACAGTTGCTTTCCATATGGGAAGTAACAGATTTGCCCAGCTGCATTTTGGCAAAGCCTGAATCTACCATTATCAGGGTATAACAATTTTGCTGAAATTTGGAAGTCTTACAAAGGTATCTACACGTTTCACTGATGGTCTTTGACAATACTTCTCTTCCCAAGAATAATACATGGCTACAACCCCTTTTCCAGAGGTCCTCAGCCATATTTATCTCCCAGGGTTGTCAGCATAATTGTGTTCTGACTACGGCACTCCTTTCCTCCCATGATAAAAGAAAGGATGGAGCTTCAGGACACATGGAAAATGTACCTTTGAAAGTCTGATTTAAACATTTTGATTTTGGGTAATCCTCTAAATGCACAGATTTAGTTCATCTGCTTTGTGATCTTCATCTCAGGTTATTTTGTGTCTTCCATGTCAGTCAGGAACTGAAGTTGGGAAAAAACAACTCAGTCTTCAGTAGCCTCAGAGCAGCAGCCAGCATTTGCTGCTTATTTCAGTAGCTTAGCTATAACCCCGAGGTTGATTATCCTTCTTAAAATTCTGCAGAATACTACACTTTCAATATCTGTGAACCTGAACTAACAGTGGCCCGGACTATTTTTTGCCAAGGGTCCTTATCCAACAGTTAGAACACTGATTGATCTCACCAGGTTCTCAGTCACCCATTCTAATGTCAAGAACTGGGATATTTTCAAAATAACACAAATGAAAGTAATAGGTGCAGATGTTTGGCACATATATGCAGGATATAAGTTGTTGAGTGTGAAACTCAGCAGAGAAGCCACAAAAACTGTCACAGCTTCAGAAGACTGATGCCAAAGTGACCTAGTTACCAGAATATCTGAGTTCTCAAGTCTGAGTCAAAGACACATCAACTGGAACTTCCCTCACAGCCAGCCTTTCAAATACTGCACAGGCATTACTCCTCAAAAAAAAAATATTTTACAGGCTTATTTCACCTAGTGTTGGGGAAAAATAAAACCAAAGGTGTCCAACTTCAAAAAAGACAATGCAGTGTGAATGAAGAGAGCACCAAGAAGTGGTTCCACAAATGCCACTGCAGTCTCCTGGGGAGCGCAGCAGCCGTGTAGCCCATAACATTTTCAGTATCCCAAAGGGAAATTACCTCAGATTTCCTGCGTTTTCATTTGTCTGACACATGTTTTTGTTACATTTTATATCTTTAAGTATTTTATATTCCATGAAATCACTCCAAAAAGCAATTTACCACATTATATTACTTTCTGCTATCTTTATGTATCATCAACATTTTGAGAACTAAAACTACTGTGGTTTGGAGAATCTGTGGAAGGCATCTGGCACAATTAGCAGAGCTAAAGAAGAGAGTGTATTTGTTGCCAGATGGTCCTCTGTATTTTGCACGAAACAGTTGTTGAATAATAGACAGGAACAGGCCTGGGACATGGAAAAGAACTGAGGCATGTGGGTGAGAAGTTTGAGTCCTCACAGGCAGACAAAGGAACTGCAGAAGTCTCCATACGTCCTGGCCAGGTGCCACAAACCAGAAATGTACCAGGTTTCATCCCCAAAGGCAGCAGTCCTGAGTGAAGGTCTCAAGTGGGTGGAGAAACCTCCTTGAACCATATGACAATTCAAATAAAGCATTGACCCTGTCTTTATCTTTTCCCCATGCCATGGTGGGCAGCTCTGTGCTCAGCACAGTGGCTGGTTTGGATCCCAGTGTCTTGCTCGGTGCTTTGGACACCGGTTTGGATACCAGCTACTAGGTTGGCTCTGATCTTTAATTTGCAGCTGAGTTTTGAATCCAAGCCTTGACCATGATTCCTGGATGCCAGTGAATACTAGGGAGGAGAGGAAATTTGAGATGGAGGCACAGTTTCTCCCAAATGGTAAATACAGTGAATCATCCTGTGAAATAACAACCTTCCCCACAGAGCGTATGGCTCAGCCGTGACAATAAAGAGAAGCAGCTCAGGACACAGGCTCTTCTATGAGGAAGAAACAGAAAGTGAGGAAATGCACCACAATTCATGCCTTAAGGAGCACCATTAAAGCAGCTAAACAGCTGAACACATTGTGTTATTGAGACACAAAATACTTCCTCTACAGGAGTCCTGCTGTACAATCATTTTCTGAAGTGCAGAATTTTGCTGACTTTACATTCCAGCAAGTGATCTGGAGTAGCTTACAAATGTTGCCATATTTATGCAGAGGGAATAACTTCAAACTGCCAGCCCTCCACAGGCCATGAAAACAAACCTTCCCCTCAACCCCACAGCTCCTACTCAGTGCTTTGTGAACTTGAGGCACTGACAATGTATTTTAACCAGTTCTTCAACAACTGCTATTCTAACTTTCTGCCACTGTCAAAAACTGTGATCCTCTGTGTTTTCAAACCAATTTAAAGAAAACTTTCTGTAATTTGGCTGTGTCCATTTGATACGTATGAAGACAGAGAGGCACACACTCCTAATCAGAAGTTTTGAAAGAAAACAAAGCAAGATGGTAGAGTATGCAAACCGTCCTCTGGCCAAGGATGGGTTAATGCACTGCTCTGCGCTCTGCCCCCCTGTGCTAGTAATAGGAATCAGGCTTGTAGGGAAGGATTTCTTGGTGACTGGCCAGGAAGAGAGCCTATAATCTGCAAAAGATGGGATCTGGGGCTGAGTCAGGAACTGCCTGAGAGCCTTCTGCCTGTCAGAGCCTCGCTAAGAGCAGCTAAGTCTGCGTGCAACAACCGGGGGTTCTTACCGAGCCCATCTTTGTTTGTCATGTAGGCGATGCTCTGCTGAAAGCCAGCAACAGCCAAACAAAACGTTTAATGCCCTACAGCCCTGCGACTTTTGGAGTTGAGATTGTGGTGATTCTTATTGCAATTGCTTCTTAAGTGACAGTGGTCAAAGGCACGTGAAATGGGGAAATTTTTTTTGTATTGTTTGGTTAATTCCAAACAATCAGCTGCCTTCACTGGAATGACCAAGCGGCACTGGAACCGCAAAATGGTGAAAAAGAGTCAGAAGTTTTGTTATTGGGGAGTCTGGTAAGGTGCAACTCACAGAAGGAAAGCACTGTTAGCAGAATGTCTTCAGAAGGGTCCATACCAAGTATAAAACCAGATGAAAGAATCTGGCTGAGTGAGAAAGGCTACAAAAGGTTCATTATCACAGTAACCTTTCCACTAGGAGAAACTGCGATCAGTGTTCAGCAGTTCACTAGCTCAGTCAAAAATCACTCCTATTGGCACAGATGTAGAAAACCCCCAGGGTGAACATTGTGTGTGTTCATTTCAGATCTCTCAATTAACACACTACTTCTATAAAAATCATAATGGCCATATACATGCAGAGACAAATACTAAACACCATTCTCTGTCAAGTCAGGCTGCTTTGAGTGAAGTAATTATGTGTGCTTACTGGTAGATGCCTTTAAACAAAAAAAAACCTGACAACAACAAACCCAAACTGTTGTTTCTACGTATTTTACTTGGGAGAATTATCAGACTGACAGTGTCAAGAAAAATACATAAACTGGAAAATTCATTTGTTTTCAAATCCAAAAAGTGACTGTCAGGAAAGATCCATGGTGCATCTTCCTATTTTACACATTTTACAAATGCATTCCAAAACCCATGGTATCATCTTTGTGCATAATTAATACCAAGACTGTGATAAGACTATTGATAATCTAGAAAATATATATCTGTTTGTAACTTCTTCTATAAGAAAAAATTCAGCATTTTTCTTCAGAAGATTTTATTCTCTTTTGCGGTCCTTAGCAGTAAAAGCTTAATAAGGAGCACTCAAAGAGCCAGAGTGCCCTCTCGTGGTCCTGTATCATCCCTGTTACTTCATTTTAGGAACAAAACAGACCAAAAGTTTTTTAAAAAGAAGGGCTGGGTTGTGACTATTCTACACAGAAATCTTATAGCCATCAAGCCAACATTCCTAAATGCTCTCTTAACAAAGATAATTTTAAGAGCCAGACAAGTATGCAGATCCAGACTGCCAAATGTCAGCCATGTAAAATAAAGCCCAGAAAATAAAGTCCATGCTTTATCTCCACCAATTCCAGACATCACAACAAACTGAAATGCAAACTACAGCTTAGATAAAGTTCTCAGCGGCTAACTTGGTTTGATAACATAAACACCACATTGGCATGACACAGAAGCAAGGAGAAGTAAGGAAAGAAGTAAGGAAAGTAAAGACAGAGACTTCCCAAATTAATCCTGCCATAGCCAAGATAAAGGACTAATTCCTTCCAAGAGCTCCTGCTCCTGGAGCGGTACCTGCCAGGGGCCAGGTGTGAGGCTGTGCCATGCACAGACCTTCAGTCGCTGTCACCGATTTTGGGCCCCTTATCCGTGTCATCTCGGCTGCACTACAGCTAATACAGCCTGGGATGAGTCAATTTCCAGGGGATTTTTGCCCTGTGTTGCAAGGAGAAGGAAAGGATTTAGTCCTTCAATTTGTCCAGCCCTCATCTGTTTCGTGGCTCCTCACAGGCTGACTCCAATTTTCACTCAGGAATGGCAGCTTCCCCTACAGCAAATGGACAATTCAAAACTAAAAATGAGAGACTATTCCCCAGTTCAGAGGAAGAACACCCTGCAAGCAATCAAAAGCAGATGGATATTTTAATGCCTGGCTCCAGCAAGCTGCCAGTCATGGCTGGAGCAACATCTGGGTTGTAAGTGGTGCCACTGTGGGCAGAAGAGTGAAATATTCTGATAAAGGATATTGCTAAAGGATACTGCTGAGCTGCAGATACGTGCTGCTAGGTCACCACTGGCACACCAGTGGTGCAAGAAGGAAATGTAAACTTGCAGAACTAATCCAAGGACAAACAGATATCACCAACATCAAAGGCAACTCATGCAATGGCCGCTCCCAAGAACAGCGCGGCAGAAACACTCACTGAGAATACCTCAGGTCGCTTTCCATGGGATCTCAAACATTTCATACTAAAGGTCCAATACACACTCCATTTAATCTTTTTTAATGTGTCCAAAAGTAAAAAAACTAACACTCAATTCTTCAATGAGGCTAAGCAACCAGCTGTACAGCAAAGCAGAACTGGAATTAAGAACACATAGTTTCTAAATATCAGATCTTTCAATTCCAATACAGTTTGACCCTTGAACTATAAAACAATGATTTAATATACTACTGCCAAAGTTACCCAAAGAGAGAAAAAATACCCTCTCTGGGCAATCTGTGTGCAAATGGAAAGGCTTATTAAGGCTTACTTAATTGAGAACAAGTAAACAAGGGTCTTAGCCACATTGAACCAATTTCTTGAGGCAAACTTCATGGTCTGAGTTTCCAGAAATGCACTGGAAAATTAGCAAAAGGGAATGTCTTTCACTGCTTTGTTTTAAGCCACAGAAAACAATGTCAGGCCACACCCACAAAACGGTCCATTTAACTCCCTCTGGCTGTAAGAACTAACACAGCTTTCAGAAATAAAAAAAAAAAAAAAGTGAAAAAAAGGATCAGGTAAAAAACCTCTTCTTAGCATTTATTCCAAACCATTATATGTGACAGAGAGACATCGATTCCATTTTGTGTCCTGAAAGTCTCCTGGTGGTTTTTATATTCTTTATTGTTGTTGCTGATTATCAGCATCATAATTATCCAAAATTTCCTGTTCCTCAGCTGAAAATCATCACCTTAATGGTGATTGATTAGCACAGCTTTGCCAATGAACCCGTCCCCATTTGCCAATGTCAGCTGAAGCAAAAACATGTATTACTAACACAAATGGACAAGAAGAAATGTGGTTCCTCTCTGAAAAGTGGTTTTGTAAAATAAATAAATAAGAATTATTTCTTGCTTAGTACAAACTGCTTTCTGCTGCTGAACTTGGATCTGCTCACACGACCAATATCACCACCTTTACTGCTAGAACAGATGCTGTGATCTGGAAATTGGATGGGGTGAGGTGCAGACAAAGTAACAATATGTCAGTGCTTGCTAATTTCAAAATATTCATTTTGGATTGTTAGGTCAACATAGCATTAGGTATTGTATTCATAACTGTTACTTTTGATGCCACAAGGAAAGACTTTTCTGATGGTACCACAAAGCCAAGTTTGCACTCTGCATCTAATTAGGAAAGCTGTGCCAAGGAATATTGAAAATGTAAAGGCATCATCCTTTGCCCTTCAGTTCAGCTTTACTCTAAAAAATGCTACTTGCCAGGGAAGGGAAACCTCTCTTTAAACCTGAGGAATCACTAGAGAGAATAGCAAGAGGTTGTCCTGGTTGTTTATTGTAACACAAGGAGGTGTAAAACACCTTTATCTGTGACATGAAAGCCCTTGAGGTCACCTAGAACTTTCACTGTACCAAATGTGTGGCTCATATACAGAGAAATGTAGAAGAATGAAAGGAAATGGGTCCAACCTTGGAAAAGTCTTGTGTCATGACAGAAAACTATTAGCAAAAAATATTTTTTCTGTAATTGCTAGTGCTTACTCAAAAGATCTTATGTTTCAGTGGTTCCACTTAAATCATTGCTTTTTTTGAGCAAAGCAAATGGAAGATTTTAATTATCAACATGAAAACCACAGCCATCTGAATTAGCCTTTGGGTTAATTTTCTTATCAGTAAAAAACAGGAGAAATCAATGAGATCATAATCAATGAAATCATAATTCGGTTAGGAGAGCTACTTGGATAAGTGGATCTTTAAGTCTACTCTAGCTGGCAATAAAAGATCATTTCCTGAGTAAACAAGGATATAATTTTGCAGTTCGCTCCTTTTTTTCTGCCCACATACCTCCCTTTTTCCCAAGGGTGAGCATTTTTTAAATTTCAGTCTAGAACAAACACATGAAAGCAACTGAGTAAGACATTCTCTAGGACATAGAAAAATTTAGAAACATATTGGCTCTAGGAGGTAGTGCTTAATCTACCAATAAATCCAACAAGTACATGTAAATCAAACCCAAATAACTCCTGTGTTTGGGGGTTAGGCAGATGGATATTCATTAGCACATGGCAGTGTCAGAAGAAACAGCAGCAGTAAAGTCTCCTTCTCCTTTCCTTGCAGCAGTTCTGCTTCTAATCACAAAGGTGAACTTAGTTGGCAAAACAACCTCACCACTCTTCACCTACTGCAGGCAAGAGCTCAGGTAGAAAATACAAACCCTTGTTTTTTACATTTCAAGGACAGTAAGGTTCCTTTTCGGTTCACATTTTCTGTTCACAATTACTGAACTAATGGAAAAAAGCTCCAGTCCCCTATGATTTACAGAAGTTGCTTTAAAACTACTTCATCTTGTGGGATCTTCCAGTGCAGTTTTGACTGGCTCACTGAATTTTCAAACTTGATGCATTTTTGGGCAATAGAGATGTTCCATTCAAATTTATAGAGCTGAACATCCTGTTGTGGCTGTGCAGCACAGGAAATTCATCCCAATAGTTTTCCAGACTTTTACATTCATGGAACAACACCTTTAGAGAAATCAGCTCTTTTGAATGCACTGAAGAAGAACAGGGATGCCCAGATATCCACATTGCGGGGAGAGGGGGAATTACCCCTCCCTACATAAGTGAAACTCGAGTCAACAGCCTTAAAAAGTTTTCTCTCCTTCCATTGTTGGGGCCAAAATATTCTGAGTTCCCTTCTAAAACAAAGTCTCATTCTTTTATGTTAAGTGCATTTTGGAGTTCATATTTTCACCAACAGGTGGAGCATCGATTCTGAAATCCTTATCTCTGAGATCTAAAACAACTTAAATATTTACTAAACAGTAAAATAAAGTGTATTTCACATTCCCACTGCTGTGAAAGCAAGAAAAGCTATGCAGAGTAAAAAGGACCAACTATTGAGCCAAGACAGGAAGAGTAAACAGGGAAGTGTGCCAAACAGAAATACAGAGTTCCAGTATCATCAGGAAAATATAGGCTATTCTTAGTCTAAGCTGTACTAAAAGACTTTTCCCTTTTTTAACTGAGTTTGTGGTGTGAAAGTTTTTACAGCTAGTAAGAGCAACTTCTAAAAATGGCTAAAGTATCATGAAGTTTGATTACAGAAAAGGTAAACAAGGCAGACACGTTTCAGGAGTTTACACGTACAGATCACATTGGAAGAAGAATTTGTTTTTTCTCAAGAACACCACTATAATTTCTAAATTTTGGACAAATTGTTAAATTTCAGGGCTGCATTCTAATTCTGGGTAAGTGCAACTTCCATCAACTTCTTAAAATAACCATTCCCCGAAAGTTACCAAAAATAACATTCCCAAAGATCTTCATACTCATCAGGCTGTTATTTTGGGTCTACTTAATAACAAATTTTCTGTCTGCTGAAGTATCAAATTAAGATTTCCATACTAGAATACATTAAGCTTTCACATACAAATAAGCGGAAACCATTTGCTTGCTGAGGTTTTGGCTTTACTTCTTTTATAAACTGTGTAAAGCAACAACCCTCTAGGCAACATTTGAGGGAAAAATATGAATAATTACTCCTTGCAGCACTGCATAGGTAAAAATACTATCAGACCATTTAAAGTGCCCACAGGAGCAAAATATTGAAGTTTTTTCCTTGATGCAAACCAAGATGTGTAGGCACTGCAGTTCA
Organism: Edolisoma coerulescens; assembly: GCA_013397115.1. NCBI lineage: Eukaryota > Metazoa > Chordata > Aves > Passeriformes > Campephagidae > Edolisoma > Edolisoma coerulescens. The sequence goes on along the minus strand of VWZW01006377.1, from coordinate 474,963 downwards.
CAGCAAATAGAGCTTTGTTGGGCAGGGAGCAAAAGAACGGGGTATACGGAGAAAGGAGCATTTTAGCAAGTATAGGAACTCAGGCAGCAGCTCAAAGGAGAGGGACACAACCTCAGTTTAAGTAAATCAGTGTAAACTCATTGATACTCAGTTGATGTCAGACTGAGAATTTAGGAGGAACACACAGGCTGTGTTCCGGTGACCCAACTCATAAATCAAATTTACCTTCCTCAGTAAATTTCAGCCTCAATAATGACTAAATAAAATCTCTAATCCAATATTACAGCTGCCTATTTCTATAATTTCTCTAGTGAAATCACAGGACCTTTATTCATTCAAATATTTCTTAGTCTTACCAACTATCCCTATTTTCTTCAATGCAAACGTATTCATGAGTGAGAACTGAACGACCAGAACAGGGTGCTTTTTCACCCTGGAAATCTGTTTACATTAACTTTTCATAAATCCCTCTGTTTGGGCCATCTGCCCTTTCCTACTCTGAAGAATCCTTTGTCTGTTTTCTGAATAGGGTCAGAAGAATTGACTGAGCTACTGACACATCCACACAGAAACAGCAAACAGCACAGACCCTGTGTAATCCATATCTGTATAATCACAGAAGCATTTATATATAATAATACATATATGTAAACACATAAATCATTATAGTATATCTAGATATAGAATGGTTTGGGTTGGAAGGGACCTTAAAGATCATCTGGTTCCAACCCCCTTGCCATGGGCAGGGACACCTTCCACTAGACCAGGCTTCTCAAAGCTCCATTTAACCTGGCCTTGGACACTTCCAGGGATGGGGCACCCACAGCTTCTCTGGGCAACCTGTGCCAGTGTCTCACCACCCTCACAGTAAAGAATTTCTTCTTAATATTCAATTGAAACCTACTCTCTTTCAGTTTGAAGCCATTCCCCCTTGTCCTGTCTAAAACAGGACAAACTAAAACTAAACACTTCTATATATCTTATTATTTATAAGAGGTTTCTAAATTTTATATATTTTTAACAGCTTTCATACACAACGAAAAAGCAAAAAGTCTCCTTTAACTGCGAGAGATTTCCAAGAGTGACAACATCCTTCCTGCAGAAGACTGCAGTATCTTCTCTTTATATATATTTTCTTTTATTTAATACAAATTTTATTACACACTTATCTAGTCTGTGGAAAACAAATAAAAATGAAACTCTTTTTTTGCCAGGTATCACCATACAGGAAGCCATGTGATGGTACAGGCATGACAGGACTGGGTAGCTCAAAGTCACAATAAGAAATTTGGTTGGTACTAAGGTCACTGAGATAACATTTTTAAAAGCACTTTGGGAGTTCAAAAAACACTCAGAGTAAGAGAGAGTATGAGGATACAGGCAGGGTACAACTTATCACATCATTTGTGTCAAAAACAGATGAATGGAATGTTTACAAAATAAATTGAACAATAGAAATATATTACCAAATCTCCTTCCCAAGTAATAAAGCAAAAGTCATATCCTTTGATGATCTTCTATGGGACTTAAAGGATGGGGATACTTTAACAGTCCATTTTCTTCAATCGAATTCAATCATTTTGAAAAATGGCATCCATGAGAGTTTCTTTTAGTGTCTCAGGAGTTAAAAAACCCACCTTCAAAAAAATCCAAACACAGCATAAGCATTTCTGCAGTCAGTGACATGAGAGCAAAGGTTTTCCTGAATATGCTATTGTTGAGGTCTATGTTCTTAGCTAACAGATGCCAGAAAAAACAGAATTTAATAAATGAGCTGAGACGACAAAGTTAAATTTAAGTGAGGAAATGAATTGGCAAAACCTTTTACTTGAATATGAATCTGAACATAATGTAATTTAATTTTACTTTCTTAATTACCCCAATGTATTTAACTTGCTATTTTATATGCCTCTTTTATACATAATGTATTTCTGAAGATAAACGGTTTCTAAAACATATTTGAAATTTATCTTGATTATAGGCCCCATTTCAATCCCAGTGATATAATACTCATTAAGTTTCAGGAGGAAAATGAATGCAAAATAAAATCTGCTGCATGATATGAGAAAAAAGGGGAAGGAATTTCTGAAGGTCAGATTTATGAAAGCTTGAGAGGAGATTAAAATCATGCTGCTGATCTTCTGTTGGTTCTTAAAGAGAACCCTCTACAAATATTTAATTACTAATAGTTTTACCATGCTGAGAGAATGCTGCACATAGATTACTGTGGAAAATAGTTATTTAAAACAGGAGATTTGAAATCAAAGAGAAATCCAGCTATTCCCACCAGGGTTGTCATGTTTGAAATTCCAGACACTATCTTCAGTGCTACACAGGCAGACCCAGTTTAATTCTCCTGAAGTTCGACAGATAGGAAGAGCTACAGTACAAATTAATGTTAATTCAATTAATTACAATGTTAATGTGTGAGAAATACATGAATGCTATACCAGTTTTCACTCTGTTACCTAAAGCAAAATGACCAGACTGGATACATTGGAGTTCTAGTTCCAATGGGCAAATTGAATTTAAAAGCACGTCCATGAATGCATCTAGCAGTTAGGCATTATTTTGCTGAATAATCCTCAGAATTTTGCTGACAGAGAGAGGTAATCATACACAGTAGATACTTCTGTCCCTTGGTTTGTAGCTTCATTTTATCAGTTATGTTCATTGGCAAAGTCATTTCCAAACCCACTTTCTCTGCCTTTTGTGCTGAATACTGAAAATAATCCCTCGTCAAGATCTGGCAGGTCACAAGTGCTGGAGACAAATTCCTCTCACAGACCCTTGACCAAAGCAGAGTTTTTATAGGTGTGCTGCAATGTAATTTTGTCTAACTTCTAATTTTCTGATTTGCATTCTGTGGCTCACATTACCAGAAAAGGGAGGCTGTAACATAGCAGCAGTCTCCTGAGTGTTGCAGAATTTGCAAATGGTTACTGGAGTAGAGTTATGGCTTGTGCCACGTGCTCTGCTGCCTGATAAGAAACTGTTTTATTGCTGGATTCACGTGCTCTTTGGGATATTTGTTTTAAGACAAACATTTCACTGGTTTCTAGTTCACCAAAAGAAAATTGTGACTGTTGCTATGCACAAAGAATTTTGTACAACACTAAAGGAACAAGAACCTTTCAGAAGTATTTCTTCAGTTTTTTCTTTAAACTGATATGAAATACTGTGACCTAAGAAATCTACAGGAGTAAACAAAAGTACTGAGTTTCAAAGCATTTGACATATTGTTCAATTCATTACCTCCTGAAGATAACTGCCTTCCACATAGCCAGCATAAGAGGCACAATATTATTTTTTAAAAGTCAAGAGGATATCCTTATTGTATTAAGTCCGTTCTTTGTCTTTCCTATTCATTTTGTCCAAGTCAAGTGGTCCAAAGTGCAGAAGGAGTGAGAAACTTCCAGGAAGGGACTTGTCTGGTAGATGAGAATCTTAAAGACATAAAGAGTTTCTACCCCTAATTTCACAAAAATTAAAACACCTACTAAAAGGGGAACAGAGACTGTTTGACTTTGGAAAAAAATATGACTGGAGCAGAAGCGTATAAAAGAATTTGTTGCAATTGACAGCAACCATTTAAATCATGTTGAAAAGAGGAGGGAAGGCAAGGATAACTACACGAAATAAAAGGAGAGCATGTTGCTTTCCAGTGTCAGCTTAAATTATTCTTCAAAAGCAGTCCAGTGCTACAGCAATTCCCTGATGGTTCACACAGCCTGGGATTTCTTTACTTCTTTCTCCAAGTAGAACACATTGATAAGCAAAAAGCAGCAGCCTACATTGACATTTACAATTCCACTTCAGCATGCTATCTATTTTTCTACAGAAATGTAATTTATTTTCTATTTCCCTGTAGAAATACTTACAGGAGTATTTTGCAAAATAAATAGTCACCCTTGCCTCTCAAGCAATAGCAGTTTTAGGTTTCCTGTTCTTTTCTTTTTTTGGTGAATTTTTTAATGAATAGATATATTGATGAAAAACAACCAGAAAAATCACAGCTAATAGTAAGGTCAGAAGACACTTTGAGCTGTTATATGCAAAACAAGGACAAATCTATTAAAATGTGTTTCTGCAACAATAAAATCAAAAATTCTTCAAGCCTCCCCAGTATTATATTTAGAATATGCCCTGCATCTATATCGAGAGGTTTATCTTGAAGGAATCTCAGTACAGACCAAAAAAGTCCCAAAGTTTTTCATATCCTAATTCTTAAAAATGTATGTAAACTACTCAAACATAAACAGCTAAAGGTAAGTAATTATATAATTTGCAAGTAAGGAAGCAAGTAGCGAAAGTAACCCAAATATTATTAGCATGATCTTCTAAGAGCTAAATTCTTCCCACCTATGTAAATTCCATAGTAATTCCAAAGAAGCCAGGTTATCCTTCCCTTACATTGCCCTGTATTAAGGGACAAATGGGTTTCTAATTTGTGATCTCATCAACTTTCAGGTGCATAGGATGTTACTCCACTGAATTCAGCCATCGTTGATATAGAACAACGAAGTCCCTGGCTCGCCAACACGCTTCAGTAAACCAATTGTTTTAATGAACTCCTTGATCTCACAGTCATTCTTGTGAGAGCTGCATTCCACACAATAACAGTGTCTCAAGGCAAACAGGCATTTGTACTTCTCTGTTCTCTGGAACCCTGCTTTTAAAAGTTTTTCCTTCTTCTGACTGAATCAAAACCAAGGACAAAGATTTTTTTTTTTTCCCCAGAGAAAAGGTCCTTTGTGGCAGTATTTTTGCAGTTATCCTGGGTAATGCTGCTGAAGAACGTGAAGTCTGCAGCCCTGTTCCTCACTTTACGTGCATCAGAGCCCTAGGAAAACGGAGTTGATGCCATGGATACCATAACATGAGGGAGCTATTTCCTATGGGACAACAACTACTACAGTGAGGGGTAGTAGTGAGAGCTGATTTCCCCTTCTGCCCCCCTTCTTCAATGAGCAGAGGCAACTGTGGCTCTCTGGCCTTCCCTCATTCTCACAGGCACACAAAACTGCAGAGTAGGAGGAATGAAGCATGGTGGAGAAAAGGGAGTTCTGGTGATTAAAACAGATTTTGAAACCCCCTAAAAAAAGAGCATGGATGCAAGGGCCAGGGAAGGCTACCTAATTTCACGAAGGCAGGAGAGGGAAAAAAAGTAATTGCACAACTTTCTCAACCCCTTGAAACACCTCTGGTTTCTTACCCATGCAAATTCTTTACCAGTTACCCCTCTCTGTCTCTTTCTCTGACTCCCAACCCTTTTCTCTCTCAACTTCCCTGCTTTCTTCAGCACTCTTCTCATTTGCACCCTCCTTATCTGCTCCAGTTTTCCTTGATCCTATCCAACTGCTTTTCACCCAACAGCATTTCACCACCTCTGCCAGAATCACACCTCCACAAAACTGAACTTTGCTTGCACTGTTGAGAAGCTCTAACCCAGTCTTGCCTTCACTGCCGAGGATCTTTGATCCAGTTTTCAGTCTCCCAAATTTGGAAATGTTTATCTGGTCTCCAGTTCTGCAAGGTCCAGAGCAGAATTACTCTGCTCTGTACAAAAGCATTTCTGCCCAAATAGAAGTCTAAAGCCAGGCATTAGGATAGAAGATTCACCCTAACAGAAAGCAGGTGATGTTATAGATACCAGCTGGCTCTGTACGTCCCGCGTTCCTTTCTTCATCCCGTGTTTTTTAAATTTGTCTTTGACCCTTCTGAATTTCTTTCTCACATGGACACATATTCAGTCAAACAACTTAGTGTTTCACTTAGTTAATTAAACGGGGATTAAATACAGCTTTTAATCTAAATAAAATGCAGAAAGTTGACACAGCATCTCTTTTTACCAAGTTCCAGACCACATGTGAAATTATGCACCTTCCCTTCTCCTCCCACAACACTGAAGAAGAAACTTAAAGCTGCCTTATTATTTTCATAAATGGGCATGTAGATATTTAGACATTGATCAAACCTAGTGCTGTTCAACAGATGTTACAAAGAACGAAAGCCAAAACACTGAAACTTTTGCATTCCTAATGAGCAAACTGTTCCCTTTTTTATTGTCGTAGTTACGGTGCATTGCTGGAATCAGACAGCTATGACACATGGAATGATACAGAGGTCTGTGCCATAGTCGAACACTGTGCAGGTGTGCCTCACTAAAGCCAGATATGGGAAGATGGCTCTTCTGGGACTGGAGATTTACAGAGCCGAATGCTTTACATATTCTGTGCTGAAACAAGCTCGATGGCACACGTCTAGGCCAAAGCAAAGCCAAAGTTCACAGCCAGACTCTTCAACACAGCTAGCAATCAACCATCTGAAAATGGAAAGCAGAACTTCTGCTTGCAAAGTACCGTGGGACATAAACTCATTTACTTCCAAGTTCCACTGCAGCTTGAGTCAGAATTTTTTTTATTATTTTTCTTTGTTTCAAGTTTCTCACAGAAAGGGTAAAAATGTTGTTTCAAGAAGAAAAAATTCCGTTTTTTTTCTCAGAGGAGAACATACCATGCAGCCCTGGGACTGATTTGATCCCCAGTTCTTTGGAAGAGGGCAATGGAAGCTTTAGCCTGCTGTCAGTGCTAACTGGTACAGCCTGAAATTCCACATCATGTGTCACAGTCATGGCCCTGTGGCTTCCTCGGACACAGGGTCCTGGTGTACAGCTACTTACCTGTGATCCTTTCCATTAAAATTGTAAAAATAATATCAGAACAGATTGGGCTTTTAAACTCAGGTATTATGACTGTCCTTCTCACTATGGACTAGAGCTTGCTGATTTTATTCCTAAATTTTCCCAGGTGCCCCAAATAGGATGACTCGTGTAAAAAGTGAATAGATCTGATAGTGTTTTAATAAAATTAGTTCAAAAGCCACAGATTACCTCAATATCTAAGTCACACAATAAAGATTGACTTTAAAATCTTTTCACCTTTTCAAATTAAAAAATCTCTAGCCTATTTCAGTTTTAAAAACCCCCAAAACTGTTTTATTTAGTGCAGGTAATTCAACTGGACTTCTGGAATTTAAAATATTCCTGACTCATTTTTACTTCCAATTTTTCTGCTTCCTATCAAACTTTTTGTTCTATTTTTGAACTGACAGGCTCAGTCCCACTGAACTAAAGGTTTCAGCAGGACACATGTCAGTAAGAACTTCCATGGGTTGCTGGTACACAAAAATATCAGCAGACACCCACATATTCTCCACGGAAGCAAGTGGGACACAGAAGAAAGGGAATGTGAGAATGGTTTTTGTACCCCTTAATGTGCCACTGAGTGCCAAGGAACCTGTGCAAAGGTGGTGGTGTTCATCTGGAGGTACTGCTTGTCTAGTACGAGAGGGAACCCAGGCTTCTTCAGCACTTCTGTGCAATACTCCCCCTTCCCCATAATAGGATGTGACTTTTGACATCATCTGTTGGTGTGAATTGAATTATTACAGCTTATGTTTTAATGCGAACATCTCTTAAGTACTCCTGTAAATATTAGAAATTTCACTGCACACATATTCTAAAGTCTGACCTCTTCAAGGAGGGAGAAAGGAGGTTAGATTCCAAAAATAGAGGTGTTTATCTTACAAATTCTTAATAGGAAGGGCTGCAGTTGTCCAAAATATGCAGTTTTTCACTTGAATGCATATGCATTATGGGTATTTCCAGGTTCAATGTGAATCACATCTCTAGCTTCAGGAGGAGACTGCAAGACTGAAATGTTATGGGTAATACAGAAAGACTTTTCCACCCAAAAAGCAAAGTCCAGCAATTTTGCTGAATTTGTCTCTACATATATGACAGAAATCAGGCTTCTGCAAAGTCAAACAATTTAGGAAAGATGCCAGAGATTCATAGAAATTTTAATTCATGGGTTGAGAAAATAATTCCTATGACAGTGTTCCCAGTCTGCTGGCTGCGTGATTTCGGATCTGTGACAGGTTCAAATGAATCTGGGACAGTGGATGTGATGCTCTAGGTTCACTTTAAATGGCAAATGTTCAGTGGGGGTTACAGACTGGTACGTGGATCCTTGAAAGGTGCTGGAGTGGATGGATCTGTTTTGTCCATGGTTAGTGTATGCTGTGTTACTTTGAAAGGCTGAGCAGCTGGGAGAAAAGCTCCCTGTTCCCACTGTACTGCCTGCTGTTTTCTGGGCCAAGACAGGAGTGTCACCCCTCAGAGCAGGTAAACTTGCTCAGCACAGAAAAGGTGCATTTTGTAGCTCAGTGCTCTTTTCGTATTTGAGGGGAGAACTTCACCACAGTGAAGGAAAAATGGATCACAAAGCCACCTTTAAATTCTGGGTGCACTGGAGTCCTGTCCCAAACTTTCCTCCTTTGCTTTGCTGTGGTTTCGTGAGCTGCCAATACAGAAATAGAACCTTTGTACAAGAGTGCTGGCTCTAAGGCAACCTGAGAAATAAAAATGTATCATTATTTTCTGTTCACACCAAGACCAGCAACATTTCAAGAGTATTGCCATCAGCAAATCTTTGGCCTGTCAGAAAGCGTGCAGCTTTGAAGTGAGAAGAAAAAGAATTAGCTGGGTATGCCATTAAAGAAAGAAAACAATAGAGGGAAATTAATTCATCTGTCAACACCCTTCAGAACAAAGAATAGCAGCCAGCATCCTGCAGAATAATGCAGTTCATCCCTGCTGGTGCCAACATCCAATCACAGATGCAGAAAGCATGGGGTATTGATACATTCAGTGATGTGGATCCATAAATGAAATTAATCTGATAAATAAAACAGAGCGAGATTTTCAGAAGTGTTTATTTTATCTCAAGGCTAGATAACTCCAGTGGGCATTATACACCTCGTGTTCAGGGCAAATGAGACAGACACTGAGACAACTTTTCTGAAAGTCCCACAAATAGGGCTTAACTTGTAGCTGAATTATAGTCATGTAAACCAGACACTCACTCAAGACAGCTGAGTGACATTAGATCAGATCAGATCTGATCCTCACAGCTTTGATTACTGCCAGCATACCAGGTTCATTTGATAATAGACTCCATAGCAGTCTGGGAACTTGGGAGGCTCTCTGATCCACCCCATTGCCAGGAGGCAGCATTAAACAGATATAAACCATCTCTTATACATGTTTTTCTAACCTGCTCTCTAAAATGTCCAACAGGTTCTCTCTGAGACCTGCTCTGTGTTTATCTGTCTTAGCTACAGAATACCAATAATTCAATATTTGATCTCGTAAAAACACAGTCTCTATTCCTACCTCAATGCAGTGCGTTTTACACACCATGAGTGAATTGTACTTTTAAATATTTCTAAACTTCTGTGCAATTGATCAAGATACTTTAAAATTCTAAGATCTATAAATTCTAGAATGAAATTATTAAATCAAAGATTAGTTTCTCCACAGGAATTTCAATAAAATATGTTATTTCGTCATTCAAGTTATTAATGAAACTATGAACAATAATCAATGCAGGAGAGACTCCTGAAGAGCTCCACTTGGTGTCTTTTTCCATTTTGTTTCGAATCTTTGATGCATAGAATACTACTTTGCAGCAAAATCTGGATTCACATGGGAGTCATTTAATCTACACCAACTTGTACTCATTTGTTTAGCTGAATGTCATCTGAGACAACCTCAAAAGCTTTTTTAAGGTGCATGTGACATGCTGTTTCTAATCTACACAAGGAATCCTGCCAGAAATGAAAATTAGATTGTTTTAATAGGATTTATCTTGAAAATTCCATGTTTGTTCTTTCTAATCACTTAATTACCTGCTAGGAAACTGCAAATAGATCAGCTGATTATTTCTTTGCCTATTTTTCTGAGAGTTTTAACTTGGGGTGACTCGTGTATAATTTTCTTTCAATACTTTCATTGTGAAGACAGGGAACGTTACCTCCCATGCATCTCACCTATTCTTTATGAGTCCTGAAACACTTTAATATTTCTTTAATATTTTAATATTTAATTCATATTGTATTGCCAAACCAGTTTTATCTTGAGAAAGAAACCTTGAGGAACTAAGGTAGATCTACATGAATAACGAAAGACATGAACTGTCATTTCTTAGCATAAAAACATATCTGACAGTGAATATTAGAACTTTAATGAACTCCTTTAAAATGCTCACTTTTATCTTTCAGAAGATCTGTCAAGACAGGATACTCATTTTTATGATGAGGATGTATAAGGCTGCACATTTTTAATCTTTAGTGTTATACACTGGAAGTGTCATGTATATAATGATTCTGCCTAGTAAAGTTTTACTTAAATATGTATTATAGAATAACTGACAAGTCAAAAGAGGTAAAAAGAGTTTTTAATCTCCCTTGCAAGCCAGACTGCAGCTATCAGCCAAGTAACATGGCCTCTTAAGAAAATGAGGAAAACAATGTTGCAGGTGAACACCTTTCCACATCCCTGAAGTCTTACCCTATTTCTAAAACAAATTCCAAATGAAAGCACTTTAGCCCAAACTGGTGGGCTATAGCCATTTGCCAGGTTTCAATGCAGAAGAAAATCCAGGCATCCTTACCCTATGGAACACTTGCTATAGCAACGGTGAGCACCAGATTGCCTCCTGTTCCTCCAAGACATTCTCTGTTTTGCACTGCACAAACAATTTGTCTAAAATTTAATGAAATGGCTTTTCTGTGCCTTGATCTGTAGATCAAACTCTCGAACTGCAGGCATCTCAATTTCAATTAAACAAACAACATGACCACAAAAGTACTGCCAGTATTCTACGCAAGATTATCTGTCACAGCCTTTTGTGGGAGCACAACAAAAGAGTGTGGCTATCCTCTCTGTGCAATAACTTCAATCGAGAAAGTAAATAAATTATATTTTAATTGAAATACCCTGTGTATTTTATAACCTATTTTTGAATAAAGGGTGGGGACATGGAAAATGAAGCTGAGGGCTACAAACAAACTTGGCCAGTCTCAAAATGGGAGTGTGGAAAGCCTGGAAAAACTGCACTTGTTTTTAGGTTTCACAACTAGGCAAAAGCCATTCCACCAAAAGGCACTATCAAAGAGTTGAAATAAAAACCATTAGAGCAGCAATTTCAAACTAAACCGAAGAGTAGATTTCAGCTACTATATCACCCGAGTCCATCACAAGAAGGCATCATGAATATGTGACAGTCTATTTGACATGGCAGTATCATAGGCATGATAGAGTTGCAGCTGGCTCCCACACAAAGAAGAGGGCAACAGAAAATGGAGGTAAAAGGCAAGAGGAAGTATGTGGATAATACCACCAAAGAGGTTGAAATGGCTGCTGAAAGAAGTAAAAGTAAATCACTTTATCAGTTGCATAAAGTTACAGTAAGCCAGTTTACACAATCTGGAAATGTTGTCAGTAATAAACAGAAAAAAACTTTAACACAGAGAAAAAAAACCAAAAAGTGTTACTTTTCCAGGATTAACTCAGCACGCATCACAGGACACTTCACCAATGAGATAACATTCCGAGAGCTAAACATTAAACATGTAAAGTCACAAAGTGAGAATCAGAAGACCTAGAAACAGCTGAAGTCTGCAGAAGTGAAGAACGTAGGGGAATTGTATGGGACCAAGAAAAACCTTTGGTATAACAGCACTTGAAATTGAGATACCAGAAGAAGCATTTTACATGAATGTGACTTAGTGCAACAGTGACTGAGGTGAGCTAAACTATGGACATTGTCATGTTAAGCACCTTTCTTCCTGGCTTTTTTTTCCTTTTAGAGCTGAAGCAAAGAAAGAACAAGCTGCAAGAACAAGCTGCATCTCATGTGTTGGACAGATTTTTACCCTCAGTATAAACATCAAAGAGAGCATCAAATACTGTTTCTACCACTCAGCACAAACTTCACAGATTTCCCCAGCACACGGAGAACTTCTATCACAAACCAGTACAGAACATCTTGAATTGTTATTATGTTCCAAGAAAAGTTATTGCCATCATTGCAGTGGAGCTTGCATAGATCAAAATAGGCTTGAAGGAATGGTTAATCATATAGATTGATATTAAATAATGATGTTGGCATGTTTGGTATTACCACTAACTTTAATATTAGAAATACAGAGATATTATATGGATTTTGAATATCTAGACTTTGTTGATGACATAGCTTTAATTGCTGGCTCAACAAAAGGGAAAGGAAAAAAGCAGTCTCACATTACCCTCCCAAAAAATATTTTTCTGTTATGAGAAAAAAAACAAAATCTAATTAAAACCAAAGTAAACTGTAACTCAATCACTTCATTAAAAAGACAAAGTAACTACAATAGGAATCAGTCCATTTCCATACATTGACAGTAATGAAAAATCTACAGGATTTTCAGAAGGAAATCATTAATAAATGGGCATGGTGGCAGGCGCATTTACCAGCTTAATCAAGATTTTATCACTTAAAATCTCTGACTTCAAGACTGATCTGTGAATTCTTTGTAACACATGTTATTTCCATCATACCATGGATCTGAGAGTTAGACTTTGACCAGAGATAACAGATATATACATCCTATCTTTAAACTTATCCACAAAGAAAATGGAAATATTCAGTACATGTTAAAAGAGTGTCAATCAAACTGATCAAAATTACTTTTTCATAAATCTCCTGGGAAGAGATAGTGTATGGGAACTAGGACTCTCATCCCATTTTCATAGAATCATAGAATGGTTTCAGTTGGAAGGGACCTTCAAAATCACCTAATTCCAACCCCCTGCCATGGGCAGGGACACCTTCCACTAGATCAAGTTGCTCAGATCCATCCAGCCTGGCCTTGAATACCCCCAGGGATGGGGCAGCCACAATTTCTCTGGGCAACTTGTTCCAGTGCCTCACCACCTTCACAGCAAAGAAGGTTTCTCCTAATATCTAATCTAAACCTACTCTCTTTCAATTTAAAATCCTCCCCCCTTGTCCTGTCACTCCAGGCTCTTGTAAAAAGTCTCTCTCCATCTTCCTTGCAGGCTCCCTTCAGGTACTGGAAGGCTGCAATTAGGTCACACCAAAGCCTTCTCTTTTCCAGGTTGAACGATCCCAGTTCTCTCAGCCTTTCCTCACAGGAGCTGTGCTCCATCCCTCTGATCATCTTGACCCCCCTCTGGACTCGATCCAATAGTTTGTCTTGTGCTGGGACCCTAGAGCTGGCTGCAGCACTGCAGGTGGGGGTCTCACCAGAGCAGGGCAGTGGGGCAGAATCCCCTCCCTTGACCTGCTGCCCACGGTGCTTTGGATGCAGCCCAGGACATGGTCAGAAGAGGGCCCAGAGCCACTTTAAGACACAGTGGTGAAGCCCTGTTAAACCAAAACAAAACTCTGATACCACAGAAAGAATTCAGACTTCAAATAATCTATAAAAGGTATAAACCAGGCATATTTTTAAAATATTTACTTGGATTACATCCTATTTATAGTTCTTGCAATGGAATCACTTGCTGAGAATTCAGCGTAATAAGAAAGAAGTACAACATACTCGATCATTAACTATAAAAGAACAGGAGTCCATCTGGAAACCATGTAACAGATATTCAAAGACTATTTATAAATGGAACTTTAATTTAAACTGTTTCTGAGATTTGATCCTTAAAAAGTTTTCAGTTTATTTCAATTGGGCCAAGTTAGCTTTATAGCATGTCTGAAAATATGTAGAACTGCTTCAGGTTATTGATCAGACGTGCTGCCAAAGCCCTACTCTGTATTTGGGATTAAACTTTCCATCATAGTAGGAAGCTCTGCTAACAGAAAAATCTTCACCTCTAGCCCTTTTTCACAGATGCTTATTAGCCTGCAGTGCCAGCAAGAGCCACTGGAAGAATCCATATGCCTGAAGAGTGGCAACCACTGGCATGTTGGATACCTTAAGGCAGCCAGGAGATTTGCCTGCCTCGGTCTGACAAATGGAAGAGCTGGGCTGGAAGAGCTGTCCTTCCTTATCAGCAGCTGGAAATCAGCTGGGATATACCAAAGCACCTAAAATAACTCTAGATACCTACACCTCAGGTATCTGACTCATACTTATTTTTATATTCTTGTCTGTTTTATTAAAGTACCAAAAAAGGATCACAATCTGATTAAAATGCATACAGTATGAGGTACAAGTTATAGCCATAATTTAATAACTTATGAGTTAAGCCCATGCACACACATCAAACAAACAGATGGAGGGAGATAGTTTCATTTTCATGTTGCTGCTGTTAATCAGTGTATCTAAATAATATTAGTTTATCTGCACTCATGGCACATATCACTGTTTAGATAAAAATATTTCATTTGGAGGAATAGGGTTTTGAATAATTTTATCCAGATGTTGGACAGAAGCTCCCAAAATAAAAGAGTTTACAAGCGCCAGATCTTATGCCCCTTATTTATTATCACAGCTGGGAAGCAGGATGTTGTCACCCAAATATCCAGAGTAGGACCACCTTGTTTGACACAGAGAGATGTGGAAACAACTAGTCCTGTTATTGAAGAGGAACATTAAAATGGGATTTAAAGTCCAGTTCACATTGTAGCCAAGATATTATTAGACAAAGAATGAGTATGGGCAGAGAATGACAACAAAAGCAAAGCAAACAATCACATCCCTTCCTCTGACTCCTCTGTTAATAATTACAGACAACCCATTCATTCTTCAAGAACCTGTTACCCATCCTAAAAGGTCCAAGCTGTATTTTAGCCAACAAGCAACACAAAAGACTTCACAAAACTACCACGCAATGCCTGACCACCAGTTTGGAAACCAACTAAACAAGATGCCAGGAGAAAACAGTGTTAATCTCTTCCCATTTCCAGTATTCTTAGCCCAGTACTGCAATGACTCCCATTGACAGTTTTGTATCAGCAGGGTAATCTAATTTTAGCTAATGGAATTTCCTATATCAGTTTACTCTGTCAAACAGAAAATGCTCTTGATCAATCTAAGCAATGACATCCAAGCAATGACAGGACTTACAGAACATGACTGTTTCCCATCCAAGCCTTTTCTCTCCTGCCAAACTTAATAATTTTTTTACAGAGCCACCATCTTTCCAGTTTTGTGCCATTTTGCCCAACGACTTCACAAGGCTTAGCCTCACACTCTAAAATGCTCAGCAAACATCTAATTAAAGAAACAAATAATTGTAACCAATTATTAAGAAAATCATAATGAACATCCAATCAGAATCAGGTGCAGTGCTTATTGTTCTTTAAACATATGGTTGCTGGTTTGGGCACAGATGAACAGGGCTTGAGCTGCTTTTCTATTCTCAGAAAAGACTCTCTTACCACATGATATAAGGGTACAAAAACTCTGATACATGAGGAATATGTGCAAGGGTGAGTTAGTCCCCCAGGTACAGACTATCATGTCAGAATGCAGTTTTAATAGCAGATATTCTTTTTATCAGTTCCACTGACACAGCTTAGAAGATACTGGATAGCAAAAGCATAACCTGATACACCATTTCCAAATAAACAAATGGAGGAAATTTAATTCTGTACCTTTTTACTCCAATGCTTCTGCAATTCTTCTAAGGATAGACATTCCCTAAATTTTTGAAGTCACAAAGACAAAGGCAGACTCCCTTGCTGAAGAGAATTCATTCCTGTCCTGTCAGATGACTGCTGATGTTTCCTCAGAGCATTCAATAACATAAAATCTGGGAGTATTCACAGCATGATATGTATTTTACTTGATATACCCAAGTCACTGATGATATCATCACAGGAATCTTAACTGAAATATTAATTTCCATCTTCCAAATGAAAACTCTGCATCAAAATCACCTCCAGATAAGAAATAATGAATTTTCCCCATTACCTTTATAGTTTGACTGTAGGAATCACTAACAAAAACTAATTTGTTTTTAACACATTTCCTCAAAGGCTGAAATTCAAGGAAAGCAGCCTTTGTGAATGGAAAAATGTACATAGTCCCATATAATGGCCAACTAAAACTATGATATTATTTTTTCACCTGTCAAAATCTTTGGAATTTTTTAGTTTAGCACTTCCTTTTACTTATTCCTATGTATATAATAGAGGCATATTTAATTCTTACTACAAATGTAGCTAACTCAACTTCTGTTGCAATAAAACTAGACACAGGATCAACTAAAACTTTTTACAGGAGACCAGTCCAAAACAATTAAGATGCTGCATGATAGCAGACACACAAAAGAGCCAGTCATACATACATGCATTTAATCCCCAGAAATATTTGCTCTCCAAGATTTTTTCCTTACTGTCTTAATGAGAAAACACCATCTCCCCCTTTCAATTGCAAACAGCCTCAGGAAAGTCACTGGTGTAAAAAGGAAAGCATTTGACCCACCCTATTGACAGAAACAATTAACATGCTTGTTACAAGAGCAAATGGACTAGGTTAAGGTTAGGGAAATGGAAAAGAGAAAAGATTTGGAGCCCTGGAATCAGTAGAGTGGGAGGCAGAGAGTGAGGTGAGCCAGCTGTGCTCTTACACAGGAAGAGCTGCATATGGGTTTAGAAACAACAGGTGCCCTTTGTCACCTTCAGAATCACTCCAGACACACAGCTGAGGGTGAGTTTTAAGATGAATTATTGATATATGACACAAGTATGTATGCTAAGAAGGCAAATTCTAATGGAAACTTGTTGAATGTGGGTTTTTTTAATAATTATGTCTGTAATTTCATAATGCTTTTCCTTCAAAAAAAGAAAAGTGAAGGTTGTTGTTCTTATATTTAACTCATTTCAAACAAAAGTAGCATGGTTACTGACTTTTGTGTGTGTGCAAGGATGATGCAAATTGGTCTACGTGTAAAGAGACTCGTTTCTGCTTTACTGCTATTTTTGAAAGGAATATCTTCAACAATGCCGTTCAAAGAAAGAAGCCTGTTCTTTTCCTCTGTTGTTGCAATTCAAATAGTAATAAAATCTAGTAAAGAGAATGCTTCTGAGTCTCTTATTTTGTTCTCAGTCTGAAACAGGATTGCTGACTTTTAAATAGTTGCTTTTCAGCTGCTTGTTCAGAAACCCTTATATAATTGACTATGCCAGCTTCCCTGTTACTGATCTGCCTGAGGCAGGTTGCTATGTTTTCAGAACAAACAAATATTAAAATACATTTAGAATTCAGCTTAATGTTAAAAACAAGGCAGTGGAGTCTGTTCACAGCTCTCGGCAATGTTTTCATAACAATTGAGACATTTTATTTTATTAAATCAATTTAAAGCTCTGTTCATCATAGAATTTCTGTTGATGTTTTCTCTCTGGATGGTCCATTTAAATCATCATTAAGTGATACAATGAGGATGGTTTAAGTCCTACTTTAGCATTCTCTTCTCTAGATATTATCAATCTGATGTTTCTGGACTATGAAGGGAGGTGTAGTACCATTTGCAAGGAGAATTTTGACAGAGCAAAGCTGTGACTCTAATGATTATATCCTGTGTATACAAACCTATCTAGTCAAGAATTGTATAATTTTGAAAAGGGGAACATCTAATATTAGGTAATTTTTTTTTCTGCCCTACATTTGGGCTCTTGCATGCTAAGCATTCTCAAGTTTTACTTTATTTTTAAAAACAGTTAAAATCCTGAATTAATACATATATTTATACATATATAACACATATAATAATTTTTCAACTGGGACTTGATGGGCTTTTTAGTGAAGCAATAATTGTAGAGAAATTTGGAGGTCACGTTGAAATTAGTAATGTATGGCTCCCTCTTCAATAATCAATATTCACAACTTGCTGACACTTCCTGTGAAATAGACTATTATCAAAAAAAAAGTTTTACTTGCTGAATCTGTCTAGTGCCTATTTTTGCATCAATGGCTCACCTGGAAGCATTTTAGGGGTAGGTAAAAAAAAATTAAGCAGGCTGTGGTGGCCCCTAAAACACAAGGGATCAAAGTTGTTATTTTTAAGATGTTCTAGATCTCCCTTGTCTCCTATTGAAACAGTCAACTGTCCCAAACATGTTTTAAAGACTCATTGGAGCAGGAACTGGTTTGCTCATAACCTAAGAGTTCTTGTCACCAAGTCAGAGAACTGTTCTCTCTCAGTCCTTCTGAGTCAGGGCACATTTCAGTATTATCTTACAGAAAATTACACAGCTTCTGCAGCAGTACCTTTACAGAGGTACAAGTCTACCCTGCTCCAGCAGAGTCATGATCCTGGGAGACAGATTTTTCAGGGTCAAATATAGAAATGTCTCCCATTTATATTTGTATACTCCATTTTCTTGATTTATAAGCTCCCCAGACACAGAACTACTACTAAATACAACAGAATTCCATAATCTGCAATACTTCTGGGTATCAAATAACATCTGAGTTGAAGGTTATGTGATTGTGTCTTGAACACATAGTGACAACTTAAGAGAGAGGCTCTACAGAAAATCTTCTATTCCCATCCCTTTCATTTCAACCCTTGCTTACTGAAATGTAACCAGGTCAAAACAAATTAATGTGCTGATGCCTGTATCATTCCTGTGAAATAGGCAGCTCTGCAAGGGTCGGCTGACTCTTCTGGAGCACAGTAAATGATCCCCACAATGTCAAATTAGGCCAAGCTAAATTGTAGCTGGACCGTCATTTTGGTCAACAAGTCTGCAGGTGTGCTCATGAAACACAGGAAGAAGTTTGTTTTAGAAGGAACAAGCTTTAAAAGGACTAATGAAAGCATAATTAGATCCCAAATTTTGTCCTTTCTCAGCCGGTCATCCTGACCTGTGGTTTTTTTTTAAATTAACTGCCTAACTACTGTAAGATGTTATTCACGTAAATGTTATCTACATAAATGTTGTTTACAGAAATGTGAACAGTGCATTAGGGGACAGGATGTAGCAAATACTACATTTGGTAACTGGTTACACCTATCTTACTCTTTCCATGTAAGAACTACCTTGTATGATCTGGGACATGTTTTACTCCACCCTTGCTGTATCTGAGCAAGGACTTCAGGATTCATCAGTCATGCCATGTGTAAACACAATAGCCTGATAGGGCCTAATTAAGAAAGCTGCTGGTTCTTTGCAACAATATCAAGCTTTAGTCTGTTAATTCAAAGTTCTCAAATATCTAAGACAAGTTGCTTTGCCTTAAACTTCCTTTTTGACCTTTTCACTGGCATATCCTTTCGTCTTACACTCTTTTCCAAATAATCTCAGCTTTTTCTTGACTCAAGTCCAAAATGTTCTGTTTGAACTCTCTCAGCAACAATTCCTCCTCTACACAATTTTGTGCTATCTGCTCAGTTTTTCTTGTTTTCTTTGACATTCAGCAATCAGCAGGCCTGGCCTGTGATCAAATAAGTGCTAGAGCTGAGTCCCCCTGAGCACACGCAGTGGCTGCTGACATCACAGGGTCAACTGCAGGATAGACTTTCCTGGAGCTTTTGCTATAGGGTATCAAATGGGCTCTTAATTGCTCTTGTCCTGATACATTATACCCATTTTTGTCCTAGTAAACTCTCATACAATCCAGGAAAATTTTGTGGGCTGAAATTGCTGGAGCAAAAAATATTTACCAATGGAAGAAGTCGCATTGCCAAAGATTTTCATTCGCTGGTTCTTCACAGAGAGGATTTTAGTTCTGGCCTGTTGATAGCAAAGCAGATTGTGAGTAGTTTTTGTGCAATGCCCAATCCAGGACTCGATCCCTTATCCTCCACACCTGCAAAAACCTGTACATAGGACTCACCATGGAAATCTCTTGCTCGCATTTCCTCTTTAGACTATCTTGTCCCAGTCCAATTTTAAACACTCAAGAATCAGGAAGTATGATCAGTTCCA
Source organism: Edolisoma coerulescens (assembly GCA_013397115.1). Taxonomy (NCBI): domain Eukaryota; kingdom Metazoa; phylum Chordata; class Aves; order Passeriformes; family Campephagidae; genus Edolisoma; species Edolisoma coerulescens. The sequence continues at coordinate 455,221 of VWZW01006377.1, read as the reverse complement.
GTTAGGAACAACTTGAATCTTTAAGTTCTTTAAGGTCTTGCTCCTCTATATATACAAATCTAATAGCACTCTGTGGTCAATTTAGGAATGTCCAGAGAACCATCCAACCCAAACAGTCTGAGAGCCTAAAAATTTGTGAGCTAATGTTTTTCTCATTTGTTTATCAGGAAGTTAGGCTTATTTATATAATTCAAATTCAGGCATGATCGGCCTCTCTATACACATAAAGAATTAGATCTGATATCCTAGTGGAGCCAAAAGAAATTACATACATTTGGGAAAATGAATACATGGCCATTACATTTCCCAAATCATACCACTATAACTAGTTTTTCCTTTACGTACACAATAACCATACCTCTTGGAGCTGCTTCCATGATTATTCTTTCATAAAAATTGAGCTCTAAGATGAGATATTAGAGGAGATGAGATGAGATATTAGATAGATGATAGATGAGAAATCAGAGGAGCAAATACTGAGTATTAGAACAACAAGGAACGAAGATATGCCAGTAGTACAGGACAAGAAGGGAACAGAATGGAGGGAAAAGAGCTGTTAAAACCTCTGCAAGGGAAGTGAGGGAAAAAATAGAATCTATACCAAGCCTGAAAGAAGAGTCAAAAAAAGGGGGGGCGGGGGGTGGGGAAAGGAAGGTGGCTTATTTTTGTTGTAGAAAGAAATATGTTCAAGGTTTGGGGAGGAAGGAATAATCAAGGATAGAAAGCTATAAAATTATGAGTTATTGCCTGGAATTTCATCTGAGGCTTTGTGACTTCAGTTTCACTGTTAATAATTTAACTTAATAGACCCACCCGCTATTCTGATAGAAAAATGGCCCCTCGGTTTATACTGAACTGTTTATTCTATATTTAATACTCCCTGTAGGTGATGGAACACTTGAGACTGCCAGCTCTCAACACAGCCATCTGACATTCAGTATTAATGAGACAATAAATATGCCCCCTTCGTTATGTGCAAAGGCCCAAGATGTTCTCCCGTCTTTGATTTTTCCTATTCATTAAAAATACACAGCCTTTCAAAGCATTCCCTGTCAAACAGAGAAAATGGAGATTTCATTGGCCATTGCCTTGTACATGCTGATACATCTTCTAAACAAAAGTGTCAGAATGTTGACACAGGAGGAATCTGGCCAGCTGGAGGGCTTTAGCGAATAATAAAATATAAAATTAAAGCATTTGTAACTGTTGCATTTAATATAAAGAATCTGCAAAAGTTAATGACTGGATGGGTAATTTAAAACAAAAGCCCCAGCAGGCAGAGAAATATAACTAAAAGTTAGCAAGGGGAATTCTTGCTCCAGCTCTCTGGAGAGCATAGTTGGAACATGGCATGTATTTTTGCAATACAAAGCAATTACAGGCAATCTCCAAACAATAAAAATCCATAAAATGTTCTGGTGTTCTGATTATTTTTTTTTCATTAGATAAGGCTGAGAAGTTACAGGATCCCATTTCATGCTGACAGCTCTCCACATCTGATAGGAACACTAGGAGATAAAAATGCTAAAGTAATCAAATGCTGTGCATATTTTTAAATGTACCCATTATGTTTAGTACAGCATCATGAAAATAAATATGTGAACTTTTAAAAATTGAGAGCTATATTTGTCCCTCAAAGAATCAAATTCAGTGCCTATGGACATGCTGAAACTACTCAAAGTGCAGCCAGTACAAGATATGAAACATCACAAAATCAAATCTGGCCCGTAATAAATCATCTAAATTGACTTTTGCAGTCTCCTGTTGATGGTGACCATATCACCCACTGTGGGAAAATCATTCCTCTTGTCTCTGCAATCTGATGAAAACTTTAAATACTCAGAAGTTAGAGGGATTTTCAGTTATTTTGAAAACCAGGATGTCCTGCTTCCAGATTCATCCTATAGAGGCAAATCTACAGGAAACCCTGTTTTCAAAAGTTTCTTCCCATTACAGCTAATCAAGAGGGGTTAAGCTGTTCCTAGTAAGAAATTTTAAACATAAATGAAAAACTATATCAGACTAATTTAATAAAAGTTTCATGCTGTAAAGAAGAGTAAAATAAAGAAGCTTTCCTTGATTTATATTTGGCTTTGGACCACATTATGAACTGAATGGCAATATGTGTAGATTTTTTCTGAAAAAATTATTCTTTAAAATAGCACATTAACTAGCTTGAGAAAGTTTGTTCATATATCTCAAAGCTGATATTCATTAGAAATCTTAATTCAATAAAACTGCATCTGATAGGATTTTCCTGGTATTAGGGCTAAGTTTATTGGTGTTTAATATTTTGACCAATGATCTGGAAGTAAATATAAATTTGCAGTTGGTAAAATGTGTGGAATCCATGAAGAGTGCCAGACTGGAAGCCTGGGGGATGAGTTGGAGAAGGCAATGCCACAGACATTAAGGCACATTCCCCTCTCCTTGCATCATCTCAGAGTGAGAGAACATATGTTGGTCAGCCTATTTACTTAAAACAGAAAACCAAAACCTAAAAACTGAAGAATCGTCATCTTCAGAAAAGACAAAGATAAATTCTGTTTAACAAGAACAATGTGGACAATGGCTGTAGCTGAAGAAAGACAAATTTAAACTGGAGATAGGGTACAGATTTTTAACTGCATTCACCATTAAAGGAATAGATGCATCAATTATAAAACATACCTCAAAATACTAATGAGGTTATCATTCTTCACTATATAAGGACAGGAAGGTAACAATATTGTCCCATTTAACTTCTTAGGAGTTCTTAAACTGCCTTTTTATAAGTAAGAATGTTGGCCAGCAACTAAATAGATGGCAAAGTAGGGAAGGAAATCTTTCAAAATTTTTCTTGTTTTCCATTATACCTACAAGGTTGTTAACTATCTTCGCCCAAAGGAAGTCTTCCATGACTCAGCAAACACGAGCACAACTGTCAGTGGAAAATGTCTGGGATTTTGAAAGTTCATGTGCATTGATTGTATCAGATTAGACAAAAGACATAATGACCTATGGTACAGGGAAAGGTTATCAGGAACTTGTTACTGACACATGAAGTGTAAAGTAATTCCAGGCAATTCTGGTCAAATAACAACATACAAAGTAATTTGCAATCAGCTGTTTCCTGGCCTCCCTCCTAGGCTCAGTATTCAAGAAAAGTTCCCATGGTTTCTGGTGAAGCAGCTAGCTGGGGCTGTTTCCAATGGTATCTGCAGATTAAGCAGAATTTGCTTCTTTAAATCCTGTACTTGAGAAAATACTTTATTATTGAGCACAAAGTATGAGCTGGAATGTTTATTTTTATATCTGAGGAAACAAAAAAGTTTTCAAATACAGAAATATTATTTAAAGGTTATCTTTAGTATAAGTTGTTAGGTATAATGACTTGTTAACTTAAAAATAATTTCTTACAATTGATGAAACAGATAATGGTTTTAAATCTTTGCTCTAATTTATTTTAAAATTGCACAATATGATTTTTTTTCTTTAGTCTTCTGTGAAATCATATTGTCTGCATTTTCCAGCCTCTAATCAGTAACACCCTGCTGTTACTGTTGGCCTCTTTTGTGGAGGAGATCAAACTGGGATTCTCTCCAGAAATGTAACTCCTTTAACCTTTACAGAATTCCTTAACCGGCTAGAGGGCAATTTGTCGTGTTCTCCCTTTACAGAGCTGAAAGAGCTGCCCTGCAGAATGATGAGAGCAATCAGGCCACATCCAACCTCAAAAGAATTCTGAAAAGTAACTTGTTAGTAACTTTGGGTTCTGTTTTGGGGGTGCAAAAGAATGTCCTGGACTTGCTCTCTCAATCCATTCCTCAATATTTAGGATGAAATCTGAGAGATTCTTCTTGAAAGCTCTACCTTCTAGTCAGATGCTGAACTGCTCTTTAAAAATCTGCATACATTCCAAAATTTTATTTATTATGGAACTGATGCAATATAAATGACAAAGTTTTATTTCTTTTTTTCATGAAAGGCCTTAAAGCTGAGAATCCAATTTTCCAAGTTTAAGAATGTGGTTTTAGTTACATGATCAGCTGCTGTTTTCAGAGCTCTTTAACTATTCCTCTCTGTTCTGAACATCCATTTTCAGTGACATAAAGAAGAAAACTGGATACTTTAACCAGTAAATATCTGAAGATATGCAGAACACCACTACGGGGTACTTGTCAAAAAAGGTGCCAGAGCTACTAAGATCCATGAGCTTTGAAGTGTTTGTGTATTAAATCATTTTTTATAAGCGTTTTTAAAACAATATCTACATGTAATACATGCAGGAATACTCTAAATGCTTCAAATAACACTCCAGAAAAAAAAAGAGGAGTATTTTAGAGTTCACTGTGAGATGGAAACTAGTGCATAATCTAAACAACATGACTGCACCTTGCCCTTCCAGCGATCTCCAGTAAATCCATAGCCTGACCTCATTGGTTACCAATCAGAAAACATAATGCTAAGCTACAATATGATTTTATGGCATACCTTGTCACTGATTTATTATAATAATGAAGGTCTGTTATGCATCTTGACATAACTGGGCATTAATAAAAGCAGAGTTGCATTAGCTGTGCCTTTATAGATGTTTCTGGAATGCATCGGTATTATTTTGGCATGCTGGTTTAAATTGAAGAGATGTGCTCTGCTGTAGTGCAGTTGAATTTTTTCTTCATATAAACCACTTGTGCTAAGGAGAGCTCCAACTAAACATAAGTTGTAGTGGTTTGTGCAGCAGGTACCAGATATTACAAAGAGTTTTAAGCTAGTCTGTGTTCCAAATTAACAGAATATTTCCTTTTTCCCTGTATATGTCATGGCAGTCTCCTTCAACACAGCCTGGAGTTCTCGTGTCATTTTCCTGTTTGGCAATACGCTGATCTGGTTTCTCTTCTCAATAACCTTCCCGATGAATCCCAGTCTTCTTTCTCATTAAACTACTGAATATTAACAGGCAGTCACACAGTTGTTCTATGCACATTAAAGATGCACAAATAATTTACAGATTCCAACACTTGAGACTCTCCCGAGGAGAAAACAAGGCTTTATTTTAATAATTGAAAAATGTAATTACATCTGTATTAAGTACACTATGACTTTAACATTCAACTCAATGTACATGTTTTCCTGTTGATGTCAAAGGTGTTACAATCAGTTTAGACAGCAGCAACAGTCAATAAAAGGTCCTTTCATTCATTTCGGCCAAGTTCTGGTTATGCATCTGACTCTTCAACCTGGCTACAAATAATTGTCCCACATTTTACCTGATCTGTGCCAGGAATGTGCTGGAAACCCTGCCACAGTGTATGCCAGAGAGAGTAGACAGTAGATATTAAAGTTTATGTTGTTTGGAACCTGTAAGTTGCCAATTAATGCATGGATTGCTGTGGCAAGTTCACCACCAAAGAAGCCAAAGTAATTTTCTCACTAGCCATAGGAAGAAAAAATTTTTCTATGATTTACCACTACCTAGAATGGATGACAAGTAGGCACCGATGAACTGCCCAAGTTCTTAACTACAGCTGATTATGAACAGAAAAAATATTTGAGAGGTAAAGAAAACAAGCTTTAAAGATAAATATAATGACAAAACACAAGGTATTTCTGGTGCAGAAGGTGCAGATACTGTACTTGAGTTCCTGAAGACCTCTCATTTAGTAACTTTCACCTCTTCAGTGATGGGCTTTAGCTGATCTGCCAGCACCTAAATTCCCTGTCATAACAGCTGCTACAAAACAGCAGAATCCATGGCATCTGACACTGAGCAGAAACATTGTCAAATCTTACAGTGCAATTGTTCTGGTGAAAACTAGAGCCAGTGGCCACTCCAGCAGTTTTTCATAACAGAAAGAAAGAAAGCAATTCACAAAAGCCTGAACTGTCAAACACAAATCTGATGCCGCTTCGCTGGAAAACACTACAGGACTTCTGGTCGCCATTTTGTAAGCTTCCACTGCAGATTTTCTGTAATTTCCAGACATTTCTGTGTGACCTCAAGCCTCACAGATTTTTATTGACAACTTGTGAAGAATGCAATAAGATGTCTGTTATTTTTGTAAACCCCAGGGCTTATGACAGGTAGAGAGAGTTCATTTGATTGCTGAAAGTTGTTCCTTTATTCCTGTTGTTAGCAAATACATATACCATATACTATAACCTTGCCACCAGTGTTCTCAGAGGTGATCACATTTCACTCCTTGTTTATCTTGAATTACCAGACTTTTTGAAAGTGAACTTGAAACACTAGTCCAATGATGAAAAAAAACTTCATTTCCCTTTCTTTCTCCCTACAAAACATACTTTTTTGAAAGGATCATCTGTATTGTAGCCATAGTGCAAAATTCAGATCCTCAGATAATATATTTTCTATTTGTGAGAGCATGGCTTTAGTCACCATTACTTTATCTGCAAGTCAAATGCTACATTCTACACTGGATTTTGCACAAAAGCTTTAATCAAAAGAGAAGTGTTGTCTGCTTGTTTTTCTATTGCAGAACTTCCTAGGATTCCTCCCTGTGTGTCTTCATTCTCTAATGGCAATATGCCTTTGCTGAGACTGCTTTAAAGTCATGGGAAGCAAGTTTCAGTGGAGCTGGCTTTCTGATTTTCTGATATCCCTGTTAATGACATCAGTGTCTGTACATATCCTAGTTCTCCATCTCCTGTGATTTTTCCAAAATAGAAAACTCAGTTAGAAAAATAAGTGATGTCTTTTTCTTGATATGAAATCTACAACATTTCTAAGAACAGTTCAGTTGTGACTGACTCTGTTAAACAGCTACATGGGCTGGGTAAGTTACCAATATGCAAAGTGACTAAGGAAAAACATCCAGGCTTTATCATTTTTGGTTAAACACTAAAGCCTGTGGCAGTGCACAGCTCTGTGCAGGTTTGCCAAGCCAATAGGAATCAGGGAAGCAGGAGGCGGCTGTCTTTCCTTGCACAACTTTGCATCACTCCCTCACCTCCGACACTGTGGCACCATTTGCACTTTCCAAAAAAAAAAAAAAAGCCACCACACACCACAAAACCAAAAAACAAAATGAAACAAGAGGGAAAAAAAAACCACAAACCTCTTTGAAGTCTGACACACACAGACATAAACAGGCATCTAAAACAGATAAAGAGATAAGGGAGGGTAAGCAACTTGTCTCCTCAAAGGAAGACATTCCTCTGTGCATCCCATATGAGCAATTCTGTCTCAAGAACTCTTTGCGTCCTTGGAATTTTTCCTGCACTCGTATTTCCGGGAAGAGCAATCGGTGACATTTTATAGGGGACAGAAGCTTGAATTTTTGGCAGCAGAATCAAAGAACAGTCTTGCAAATTCTACTCCCATCACTGACTTCCAAGCTACTCCTAAAATTCCCCCTTTGTGTATATACATTCTGTCTGTACTTTTCTTCTCTCTTTATAAAAACACATGCACCACTTTGAACTCACTAGAAACTGACCCTAGTGAAATTACCAGGTTTTTTGTTAAATTTTGAACAGAATTTGTACAATGCATATAGGGAAAAAAATATTCCACTTTTCAGACCAGAGATGGCTTGGAATATATAACCCTGACAGCTGCCAGTCACAAGTTACACAATTCTATTTGCAGAAATGGATGTACTTAACATAGTTTTGCTTCCATTTTCAGAGAAATCCATGTGCAGCTTCACATTACACTGGTTTTGATGGTGTGTGCTGCATGTGCTTGCTGACCAAAGCAAATACTGTATTCCTCATTTAAGTGCCAAAAGTTTTTCTGCAGTCTGCAAACGGTCTCCACAGCTTTTTCCATCACGTTAGCAAGCTTTTATTAGTTAATCTGAGTTATTTATTAGTTAACTGAGAAGATTGCTGTTACAGTAGAGCACAGCAGCCGTGGAGTTACCACACGGATGAGCACAGAACTTGCAATGCCCTCTAGTGTTTCTTTCCTGGAAATTAAAATTCACAGTGAAATTTTGTTAGCAAGGCTGGTTCGTTGCGCTGCTAAGTCCCTCCGTGGATACTGAAAACAAACCCATTGGAAATATAGCCAGACCATGAAACACAGATCCTCCATAAGATGGAAGGCAAACAAATAGCTGAGATTTCAGAGATCAGAAGAAATTAAAGTTGCACTGTAGTTTGATTAGAGTTGCATTATGTCAGAGACAGGGAGAGCACCCCATCCTAAACCACCCCATGATGGCCCTGGATTTTATGTGTGTACACAGCAAGAAATAGTCCTGATGCTGGAAGACAACAGTCAAGCCAAGACATGACACAATGTGTTTACAAAGTTCTCTCCCAAAACGGCAGAAATCATAAAAGCTGCACTAACATCAGGATTTTATCATCTAGCTAGCAACTATCTAAGAAATAACAATTATTTTTGGAGCAGTGGCTGCTTTGATTTGACATGCAGCACAGCAGCAGCAATGTATCATTACAGCACTGTGCCCAAGCTAAACAGCTTTGATCGTGCTTTTATGTTCAAGCAACTCTCTCATACAGTATCACCCTTGTTCTGCAAGTTTCTGGCTTGGTAGTTGAGATCTCCCCACCCTCCTGCTGTGTGCACTCAGGGAGATATGTCCCTAGTATCTCTGAGATCGCTAGTCAGCAATTTCTGTGCATTAGCACTTAGTTCTTCTTCATTAATCTGAAGAAAGTTCCATTTTCAGTTGGTTTTCACACCTAAAACACATCAAAATAGAACAGAAAAAAAGTTCCAAAACAATGTTGTGACAAACTCTCAAGCTATCCCCTACTCATTTGTGAGAGTTTACCTAGTTATTGGTTTGTTTATTTTATGAATGTGCTGATGTTTCTTCCAGGAATGTGTTGGCTTTATAATTTTTTTACTTCACAAGAAATGATGTGCGAGTCATTTTTAAAAAGTAACATCAGCAAAACAGTGACACACAAAGTGGTGTTTGTGGGACAAAGTGATCATAATGTTACCATCAGCTGCTGAGGAGGAATGAATGGGGAACTTTTTTGCAGATATAAATATATAATGCTTAGAAACTGAATTCTTAGGGATTCATCCTCAGGCACTTAACTTCCCATTGATTTCAACAGGTTTTAGACAGCTGAAATCCTTTCAGGATATAGGGCTTAACCTCAATTGTGCTTTTATTTCTGAGCACCACAAGGAAGCACAGAAATAATTACAAACAAAGAAAAAGAGAGGTGAAGTTCACTTTTAGCTGTAGTTTCTCATCATCCTCAAATCTAAACCAGCTGAAGAAAAGCCTAGAAATCATATATAAATCAATAACTCCTTACACATATCCAGAATGTTTAAGCTATAAGAAGAACTTTTTTTAGAAGTCCCTAAAAACTCGTAAATAATGGATAAAGATTTTGAGGGGGTGGAAAGGCCTATAAGAAAAAGGAGCCAAAGCATTAAAAATAGGAACAGTGATAAGGTTATTTCTTCATCGGACCTTAAACTGGTATTGTGAAAGCCAGTGGTTTATCTGTACAGCAACAATCTCAAACTAAGAAATTGGAACTGATCGTAAAAACTTTGATCAGCACCAGGTGGTGCTATTTTGCTTTTTTAAAAAACCTTGTAATGGTAAAATATTTACATTTTTAAATAATAACCTCTGATGAAAACTAATGAAACTAAATGAGTGAGAAGAGTATCTATTTTCTCATGCTGTAAATCAGTTCTGACTGCTTTTGGTGTTACGCATTTATATATTTAAGAAGCAGAAGGTTCCCAGCACACCTGATAGGAAAATGTAAAAAGTCTTTTGCCTTTAAAATAATCCTACTTCTCTCACGACTAAACTAGTTTTATAAATTGTTTAATCCATAAAAATTCTACGTATGCTTCTCTCTGATTCTCACACAAAAAAGAAAATTCATGTTAATCCAAAAGTGCTGTTTTGTGAGGTGGCACATATAAAGTATGTGTATTTGCTTGTAAATTTTTAAATTACAGACAGGCTGTTCCAAAGCGATGCACCAAAGTCTGTGCCTCTAGAAGCTCAGGCAAGTCCAGAAGCTGGGGCTAAGAGGGAGAGAGAGCTTTAAAATCAATCCTAGGAAATAAATCTGAGGTCAAGGTTCAATTTTTTTTTTTAATTCAGCGCGTTTGCAACATATTCTTATACTTTGCCCAGATGTTCATATAAAACATAAGCTGCCCCTTTTTATGGTTCTGATCTATTTCTCACAAGACCACATGACCACAAACTGTATTTATAGACAAGTTTACAAGAACTTTATCAGCTTCAGTTTAACAAAATCTAATTCTGTTTTACCAGTCTTTGCAATACATCAGACATGTAATAATTTTTAGGGTGGCTTTTTCAGCTAGATTTAGGTTTCTCATTGGTACAAAAACTGTCTCAGAGGAAGTAATAAGAATCCAGCAAGTTATTTTAAAGGCCATGAAGTAGCCACGTGTTGCCAACCTATCCCCACTGTTCTGCAAAACAAAGAGTCTTTGGAGAACTGAAAGATTGATATGAAATGAGTGACATCATCCTATGCTGCTCTTCAGCTTATCATTTACTCCTTGGATTAATGGTTTCCTCATGGACTATAAATTCGTATTTCCAGGGGTTCCTGTACTGCTGACTTCACAAAAGCATTGCCTTTGTGGCTGCTTTTGAAGAGACCCCCGAGCCGTAGGAGATTTGTTTGACAAATAAACTGGATTTTCTCTCTTGCTGCTCGAAGGCTGGACTGAAGGCAGACCCTGGAATGCACAGAATGTTTAGTGCCCCTGCACTCTGAGAAGAAGAGATCATTAAACTCAGTGTAGCAGAGCTGTTCCTTCTGCTCTCTGCAGTGCAGTGCTGGTGTACCACAAGGAAGGTAACAGGACAGCTTGGGGAACCCAGCTGTCTCCATACCGACCCAAAAGAAGGAGCTATTCTTTAAATGATGCAATAACACCAACATCTCTGTGTGTTTGGGTTTTCTTCATATGCAACTAGCCTCAATGAGAATAAAAGCAAATCCAGAGGTGGATGTCCATATTGGATTGTGTCAGAAGTGAAAATTAGGGTATTGCCTCTGCCTCTTAGAATCTTGACAGCTGTTTGTAGACAAGGGGCAGAGCCTGGAAACATCTCCTTGGAAAAATAGCCCACCAATCCCACTCCTCAGTCTTTCAAACATGAAAAGCAACAACAGACAGGCAGTAGCAGCCTGAGGATGCATGTTCTGGTGAGGGAAAACCTACCCTGTTGTCCAAGAACAATACCCACTCCAAAGAGCTGCCATCACTACCCACTATTAATCAGCAGAAGACCAAGTAATACCAAAAATAAACCACTACAGATTTGAGGAATGTTTCTACACAGAATGGCAAAACAGGAAAGGAACCTTGTACCCTAACAACCATTTGCCATGGCCCTTGCTTTGGGAACTGAAAACAGTAAGGTACAATGTCCCTTACTCAAAGGTATGATCAAATAGAAGAAAAATAAGGATTTTTTTTCCTTCAGTTGAAGGAATGAAGTCTCTCCCAAAATATTTCAACACTCCCCATCATGTGCCAACATGTCATGACTCATGACATACATGACACGTTATACATATGAAGTAATAAGCTGATTTCCACCTTGTGCAGCCCATGAATGCTGGTTAATCTTTGATCCCTGGGCACACTAAGACTCACCAGCCAAGTCAAGGAGATCAAAAGTATTCGAATATTGCAAAAGTAGCTTTACCACCTCTTTTAGTCTTTTCCAAAAGGGGATTATGAGTCAAAAACTTCTGACCTTGCCAACACAGGAAATAGCTGCATAATCTATTAGAGCCTAACATCTGCTGGAGAAAAAACACAGTATAATTTCAGAAAGAGGAGTATGTCATAAACACAGCATCATAGTGTTTTGCTATTTTTTTTTTCTTTTACATCAGCAAGACCAGAATTGTTCTGTAACAAAGCAGAAGGGTTTTCATAAGGCAATTCAGCTGGCAGCAAAAGTGCCACAAACAGAAGGGGAGCCCAGGCATGCTATAGTTATTTTGCAGGCAGGGTGTCTCTTAAAATTCTCTGTTGTTGTCATTTCTGTGTGTTTCAACTGGTTGGATTTCCTCCTTCCCCAATCCCTAATGGTTTGGTTTCTCTGCATTGCAGAATTTTATAATCTTTCTCCAACTGCATGTTATTTCATTGGATTCAGGAAAATGTTCTGTAGTACCATGTTCTCATTCATGTACAAATACAACAGCTGACAAACTTCAAATGGAATAGTGACCTTCCTTTTTTGGTGGCCTAAAACCTTGCAGAAAATACAATGAAATCTCACTTGGTATTTTAGTGAAGCTTCAATCTATAAAACTAAATAAAGTAATTCCTGTAAATGTCAAAGGCTGAGCTATCTGCAGTTGTTGTTACAGGATTAATGCTAGCTCAGACACCTGTCTTTTAAGTTGAGAAACTTATGTGCAACTAAGGTAACGTAAATATATTCAGGAAAAAATACAGGGCTCTGAAAGCATCCACTGTATCACTTGACTTTCTGCTCCTCTTTCATTTTCTAGTTGTGTCACCCATAAATATTGAGTCTAGGCACACTAAATGTGATAGAAGTAACTCATAACTAGAAAAACATTCTATTTGATTTTAAAATTAGTAATTTGGCCTGCTTATCAGCAGTGTGGTGCTTTGGGATCTGCCATTTCATAAGCTACACAAAACTTAAGTCACCTTCTGTCATTTTGGCACATTTTGAGGGTCTCTAATTACATTTACATGTTCTAGTTTTGCTGAGTTGTAAGCAATTCAATTTTAAACCCATGTAAAAGCAAAATACTAGTAGCAGATGATATAACCATTGAATTCAGCATTAGGTCAGTAGTTTAAGAAACACCAAAAAAAACGGTCTCCCAGTGAGAATGAACCCAGGGAAAAAGAAAAGCTGACAAGGATCTCGGAAAGGCCTTCTGGACACACAGGGTGATTTTGATGGTAGTGTTTGGGGGTTTTGTTGTTTTCTACCATCAAATTCAAGGCCCAGATGTGAGGTTTGTGTTGTCCTAAGTGAATTGGGAAAACACACCCCTGTTGTGTACAAATTTAACATCTCTCCTCCCTCACGACATAAAAACGGTACAAAGGGTGAAAAAAAAAACCCAGTAAAGTCTCTGCAGCCTTTTGCTCTGCTGCTGTTGCATAATGTTATTCTGAAAACCACGCTGTACAGGACCAATGGGAATCTAGCAGTCCGGATAAGCTGCCCAAGTTCCAGATCTACATGGCATTCTAGCCTCAAATGTATGGCCTCAGTATGCATGTGTAGGGACTCCTGCCTCTGATTTGCTTGAGGAAAATAACCGTGCTAGCAGCTCTGGTTCCCAATTGTGCTGCTGTCGTACGATCAGCTGCCAAAAGCTGATCACATCAAAGAGGAAGTACAAATCTTTTTTGATTGATCAGTGCTACCTTAAGCATCCTCAGCTAATCTTTGCCTTTTTTGAATTTCAATTCAGCTTGTAGACAAGAGTGAACAAATTGTTTAAAATGACCTGTCTTGTCTCTCCCCCACATTTTCAGGGCTCATTTACCATAGCAGACACACTGGGAAGAAAAGTAGCTATAGCTGTGAACGGGAGGAAAAATTCTCACCCTGCCATCTGATCTGTACTTCCAGGAACCTTTCTATACGAAATATTCTAAGCTTCAGATCACACATTGCCCACTGGTGCAGTCACCTAGAAATATGGATGGTGCCTAAGTGTTTTTCTAAGGCAATGGTGACACAATCACCATGAATTTTCCATCAGCTTTCTAAAATCAAGATGTGGGTATTGCAAAAAGTTCTTTGCTCAGTGCCCGCTGTGGAAGCATTATGCTGATTTTGATATCGTACATATCAAACTCCTCCAGTCACTGCTACTTAGACACAAAATCCTGGTGTACCTTCAGCTTCCCTGGCACCCTGGTGTCAAAAATCATGACAAAGGTTTTATGGTCATAATTGTTACTCATGCTGCTGTTGCTCACCTCAATGGATGGCGGTGGTTCTGCATCTTTTACAGGAGTGGGATTCAGAGGGAATTGTCCTTGTCTTAAAATTTCATGCTGGTATCAAAGAAAAAAAGAAAACAACATTTTAAGAAAAGGAAAAAATGTTAAGACACCTAAATATTCGAGTCACACTACTTGGTGAGAATCCCAGCCACAGACTCACGGTAATTCTGCATTCACCCTCTGCAAACTGAGCTGTTGCCACTGTCTACTCAAGCCAAAGTCTTCAAAAAAGCTGATGCTTTTGCTCCATGTGGTGACCTCCACCCCATGGAGTTGGGTCCTAAAATACTCCGTGGTTTCCAGTTTGCTATCCATTGTGTATCATGCCAGTGGTCCTCCTCTTAGGGTCTTTCTGGGAAACTACTGCATTGCTGTGCTGCTATAACTACCTCAGGCACAATGTCTGAGGGAAACTAAAGCTGATGCTTTTAATAACAGATTTCAAGACTTTATTAGCTATTGATCTTATGCCACCCTTCGGAGAAAACCTGAAGGAGATGACCACATCTTGAAAAATTCTCATCATTACAGAAAACTGACCTCATAAAACGGAGCAGAGAAAATAAATTATGGCAGTCCATGGGTAAGAAATAAAAAAGGTGAAGATATGGATCACACCACTTTTATACATCCATATCACTGTTCATTCAATATACTGCATCAGAATTTTGCAGATAGGAACCCAGTAAGGAGTCCTGTGATCATCTGGAACCCCTTGTAACCACTGTTCTGTGAAAGAGGGAATCAAAGACTGGATTGGATTTTGTGGGATTGGTAATTATTCATATTATTACTTAAGGAAAGAGGATCAACGGGGCAATGCATTATCTTGGCCAGCAGGAAAATACATGGGGGAAAACTATTTTCTCACATACCGGGAGCTGTGCATGAAGCTCTGGGGGGAAAAAAAAAAAAAAATCTACAGCTGCGGTTAGGAAAGACTTTGCTGCATTTATCCGAAACTTGGGTTTTCACGTTTTGCAAGTCCCTGACAGAAACAATACCGTGTAAGAGCGCAGTCCCCGCAGGACCAGCCGCGCTCTCCCCGGCTGCGCAGGGCGCNGCTGCTGCGGCGGAGGGCGGCTGCCCGCGATCGCTCCCTGAGATCGGGAGGCTCCGGCGCCCCTGGGAGACGCACCCCTGCCCCTCCGCAGGGCAGGACACCCGCCGGGCGGAGGGACAGGGGAGCCACCGGCTCCCCGGCGAGCTCTCCTTTTGTCGTGGCAGCAGGAAGGGCGAGGGGCAGCGTCCTGCCGCCCGGGCAGGGGGCAGCGGGAGCCGGGGCTGCCCCGGCGTGCAAGGGAAGGGAAGGGGCGGCTGCCGGCGGGGAGCCGAGGCGCCCTCGGGTTTCCCTCCCTCCTTCCTGGAGAAGGGGAGGACGTGCAGGTGAGGGGAGCTACGGAGCTGGGACTCTTAGATGTGCAGAGAAACGTGCTGATACTCTGATACGGATTGATGCTGTTGCATCCACACCATAAGCATTTTGAACCCTTCTTTAAGGGGAGGGGAAAAATGTATTCTAACTCGCACACAAATCCAAGAGGGATGGGAAAAATGCTTAAGTGGATGTACAGGAGGCACAATGTATGTGAAGAGGCTGCTTTTCCTCCTGCATTCACCATCCCTAACGTGCGATTTTCCATAGTGTTCCCCCACAAAGACATCTCGACAACAGGATCTTGCCCAATAGGCCCGTGCAGGACTTTAAAAGCCACCCTTAATGGCATTTTCCATGTCCTAGCTGAGAGCCGCAGAAACTTCACAAAGAAAAACGCATGCCATTCAGCAGAATCCAAGAGAAGCTCATCTCCAGCTCTGTTAAGTGTCCGCTTCCTGTTTCTCAGCCACGCTGGTTTATTTCCAGCTGCACAGAAAAAGCACACGGGCACTTCCAGTGCCAGCTCCAAGCAGCTCTTGCTATGGAAACCAACAAGTGATTATGAACTCCAGCTCAAGGCGTCAGCCGGAACAGCCGTGTGAAATCCATTCCTGTGAGCACTGGGGAGGCAAACACAGAGCCCAGCAAGGAGGGCACGCCGCAATGAGCCTGCTCCGGCTCTCTGAGGCTTGCTTTATGCACAGTAAATGTGCTCACATGCAGACAGACCCTCTGAAACCCTGCCCATGGACTTTTCAGTGACTTAACAGAAAATTTCAGTGCCGGATTAAAAACATGCTGCCCCATGGTATTGCTTATATTAATATACTCTAAGTGGAATAAGGCTACTCATGCTTGAAACATTTGCATGTTGACTGACTGCAAATAATGGTTTTCTTTCATGCCTGACATGCCTGCTATGCATAGCAGGTGATCCTAAAAAAAAGCATTTAAAAGATTTAAGGTGAAGTAAAAGCAGTAGAAAATAAATTGAAAATTACAGCTGCTTTTGATTCTAGAGAGAACTCTTAACTCTGTAAGAGTGTTTTTCAAAAGAATGAGATGGGTTGTACTACTTTTCCCAGATTCTTCATGGCTGTCTTCCTGTTAGTTTTGTGTTCTTCTAAAATACCTTCTGTGATCAGAGTTGATACAGAAAGCTTAAGAAGTCAGAAAGAACAGTCTATTTTATTTATTGAGCACTGGAGTGTTTGCTCACAAAATTTCTGTTCCTTTGGTCCCAGAGGTAGCCTTCATTCTCCGAGAAGTCTGTTTATATGTAAATATCCCAATTAAAATGACAGCTCAGTGTCACCCTTCAATTCACACCACTTTGCTGTGCATGGTCTCTACACAGTCCTGTCAGGGAAGTTGTGAACAGAAGATTCTATAATCAGAATCTCAAATGGTTTTATGGAAACCTTGTCATCAAAAAATCTTAATTATTAAGGAATCTTTGTGAAATATGTATTTTGTCCTTTAAGAAAGACTTTACAGGGCAGGGGCAAGTTGTAGTGTTGTCATTAATCTTTAAAAAAGAGGGAATTACTTCTGACATATTTTGCTCATGCTGTGCACTGAAGGAATTTTAAAAAATAGGAATCAATAGCTGAAATATAATGTCACTCATATTTTTTGTTAGTTTTTCTTTCAGTAAAACAGGTGTTAGCAAGAAACAGAACTGAGAAACAAAGATGAAACTATTTTCCTCTGAGTTTTATCTGCTTGTAACGTATCATGTTTTATCTGCAATGTATCATTTATGTCTGTCCAGTTGTTGGTAGAGCCTTCCTGGAGATATTAACTGATCTGAAAACAAGCAGAAAGGAAAAAATGAAACAATAACAAGTCACTTAGGGCCTTCTTACCTCTTTATCACTAACGAAGAGCTGTAATTTGAAGTGTGGAACCAGTGTGTCCTATACCCTGTCTTCTTTTAACTTCAGTTGACTTCTGAATATAGGCATGGATCAGGGCAGACTTATTTTTAAAGCACAACAGCTTTTGAAACAGGTTAAGCCAAAATAAAAAGGTAACAAGAAACTCTCGTTCAGGAAATAAACTTCCACACGTGGATTTAGTTCTTAGCAGGAACAGCTAATCAGAACAACCTTCAGGCTTTAATTATCCACTCCTAAGTGCTCATTAACCAGTTGTCCAGTGAGGGTGAGCAGTGCTATTGATGCCAGTGATGCCCCCTGGCAGATTTTTACCATCTGCATGTTAAAAACAGCAACTTAGCATAGAAGGCTCATGGATTCCTTAGTGAGGAGCATCAGCCCCAGCTACTTGGACCAAGTGTAAAGTGGCTGCCAGAAGACAAATTATTTCAAGTCTCTTCCTAATATTTATGCCCAAGAAATGAGAGGCTTTCCTCTCAAGAGGGACTGTGTGGGAAAATCTGTGTCTTCACTAAAATAAGATCCTGCTGTGTGAGATATATCCTGCAATCTTTAATTGTTCCCACAGCAGCAAAAATTCCACATTTGTTTCAGCAAAGTATTTAGGTGGCTCCCAGCTACTCCTCTCAGAGGACCAAAGCCTTCCATCATCCTTCCATTCATAATATGCTTATTCCTATAAAATAGCAAGTGGTGTAAGACCACTGCCTCCTTGAGAGAGAGCCTGTTTCTCACTTAGTAAGCAAACAACTGGAACCAATTAACCAACTCTTGAACTCAGTGAAATTTAACTAACACAGCACCATCTGGCATTGACTATCACTTCTCTACAGAAACACTTCAGTGTGCTGCTCGGTGTATTAAAAGTGCTTGCAAATGTAAGCATAATTAGGGAGGGCGGGACAGTGCATCTCACCTACTTCTAAATGAAACCACAGTAGAACAAAGTCTTTTTCTTTAGATAGGAAATGTTTCTGTCTCCCCCTCTGGGTAGGTTTGTAGTCTTAACAACCATGCAACAGCAATTTATCTGTAAAATCAGGTCTTGTACAGGGACTTTAGAATGGCCAGTTTTTAACAGAGGTATTTTTACTCCAGTTGAAGCCTTAATCACATGGATGTGAGTCCAAAACATTTCTGTCTGTTAATTCACTTGAAATCACACTTCCTAATAAACGCTTCCCTAAAGCAGTTTCAAGTACAGGAATTTCATACCAGGATTCTGTCACTCCTACAAGCGTTCCAGCGCTATAAAACCTCACTGCCGAAGCTGTGCAAATATCCCACTGAGCAGAGATTAAATCCAGCGCATTAAACATGTTCCAACAATTACTCTCCATCCCTTTCCCCGCTCACCATGTGTGTCCTGATGGGTTTACTGACACAGCTACACAGCAAGTTGTCTGCAGGGCTGCCATAGGTCTTGTTTTTCATGGATACGAATAATTTAAGTCTTGAAAACCGAGTAGGGTTGGTTTTTTTTCTCTCTCTTGACTGTGCAGGATTTTACACGTGTAGACTGCATGGGCTATTTTAAGATACTTGTTCGGGTCCCATCCTTACTTCTGAACCACACTGCTCTCCTGACAAACCGAAGGAGAAGCTACCTTAATTTCTCACAGCTCGTTAAATTAATATAACAGCACATAAAACAAAGCACAGAGGCATCCCCTTGCTTACCAGTTGACCCGAGAATCACTTTTTACCTCGTCTTTCCCCCTCCGGATCAGTGTTTGGTTACAATGCTCTGAGCCTCACCGCAGGACTCTCGAGTTTCACTAACGGTGTCTTTTATGGGACTGGTGCTGGGACCTTGGAATCAGGCAACTAAATAAAGTCTGCTTCTCCATTATGCGTTCCTATTAAGCCCCAGAAAGACGTTCGAGGGCCGGGGGAGGCTGGGCACAAGGAAATGCCCGCGCCAGAGCACGCTCTGCCCCCAGCGCGGCGGGACCGCGGGGCGGCCCCTCACGGCCAGGCCCTCGCGCTTCCCGCCGTCTCCATGGCGCGCGGGGGCCCCGGCCAATGGGAGGGCTCGGCGCGGGTCACGTGCCCCGCCCGGCGCACGGCTGTCATGGCGTCCCGGGGGCCCGGCGGGAGCGGCGCTGCTGAGGGGATGGAGCCGGCCGCGGGAGAAGGCGCTGAGCCCGCGGGCACCGGCAGCGAGAGCGGCTCCTGCGGCTCCTCGCTGTCTGCGAGCTCCGAGTAAGGGCGGGGCCGGGAAGGGCGAGCCGCGGTGGCCGGGGGCTTCCCCGGGGTGGCGCCGGCCGTGCGCAGCGGAGCCCAGCGGGCGGCGGTGGGAGCTGCCCGGCGCTGTGGGTGCTGCGGGGCGGGGCTGGCTTTCCGGGCAGAGAGCGGTGGGAGCTTTCTGAGAGAGTGGCTCTCCGCGGAGCCCTGACGGTAACGCGGGGTGGGTTCAGCTGCGGGCAGCCCTTGCACTGAGTCCCCTATCCCAGCTGGACACCACCTGGGAGGCAGCGGGGAAGGAGGGGCTTGGCACCTGCGTTAGCAAGAAAGGTGTAGGCTTTCTCTTTAGTGTGCTGTCTTCTGGGAAATACTAAGTCAGGAGACAAGTCTGTAATACTAATACGTATTTTAAAGTTATAAATGCAGCCTCCAAGGTTTTAATTTATGTATATGTTATTTTAATTTGGATGAAATTAAAACTTACTAAGCTTACAAAATAAACTTGGTTCCCTGCGTTAAAACAGCTCTGCTTTACCCTTCAAATGTGTATTTCAGGGTCTAATCAATGACATTTCATTCGGCATGTTATTTTCATCATGTTATGCAGTGGAGGAAAAAAAAATACTCAAATGGGAGAAGTTAGAAGTGTGTTCAAGTGTATTTTAGTTTGTAGTAGCCCTGTAACTCTGGCTCAGGGACAAAGCTGTTGTATGTACATCTCTCTTACTTTATCCCTGTATTTATAAGCCAGAAGGCAACTGTAGCATTTCACTCTGAAGCCATGTGTTTTTATATTTTGTGTGTTTGGGATTTTTCCTTTCCCAGTTCTTTCATCTAAAATGCCTTTTTACTGGCATTCTTTATATACATTCAGGGAATAAAGCTGTCTTCCACAGTTTCCAGCACATAACACATGTCTAATACTCGTAATAATATGTGTAATACTTTTAGTAATTTATCTATATAACAATTTATCCAGCAGAACTTGGATCCTTTTTTTCTAATATATCTTTGTTCCATAAATGGACAATTTCAATCAGCACAGTTTTTCAGACATTTATTCTGAAGTGGAAATACCTGTGTGGGATCAGTGAAACTGCTCTTAGAGAAATGCAGGCCTTCAAGTTTTTTAGCTCCCTTGACTGAAGCTTCCTCTCAACTAGAGACAAGTTGAGATTATTGTGTAAGGACTTGGTTTTGACACAGGGGAAAAGAGATATAAATTAGATCTTTCTTTTTTTCTTTCTTTTTTTCTTTCTTTTTTCTTTCTTTTTTTCTTTCTTTTTTTCTTTCTTTTTTTCTTTCTTTTTTTCTTTCCTTCTTTCTTTCTTTTTTTCTTTCCTTCTTTCTTTCCTTCTTTCTTTCCTTCTTTCTTTCCTTCTTTCTTTCCTTCTTTCTTTCCTTCTTTCTTTCCTCTTTCTTTTCTCTTTTTTCTCTTTCCTTGCTTGGTTTAAATCTATTGTGACATTACAGCATTAGGAGAAAAAACCTCTCCTCCTAGGTGCAGACTTCTTGTTTCAGACTTTGCTTTTCCAGGTGGATCTGCATGGATCTGTATTGGGAAATTGAGAGTTTCTTTACACTACAGCTCCTTCTTGACTTCTCTCTGGAGTTGTTCTGTTTGGGTAACCAGAGTAAACACTACACATGCCCACACCATTTTTTTTCCTTGGTCCATATTGTTCTAATAAAAGCAGAGAACATGAGTGTATGAACTGACATCCAAGCTGAAATTTTGACATCTACCCCAAAGAAGAAACAGCTTTTCCAAAGATCACAGTCTCTTTTAAAGAGGGAATAAAAATGCTGTCATACATCACAGGAGTTTCTGCTAATTCAGATGATATTTCTTTGTAAATTTCTTGTGTTTCCTTTTTTGTTGGGGTTTTTTTAGGGGGGTGGGGGTGCCGGTGTTGGGTGGCTGGGGGGTTGAGGAGGTGGAGTTGTTTGATTCTTGGTTTTGCCTGATTTTGTTCACATGTACCAGAATGTAGTACACCTTAAAAAATAAACCAAGGAAAAACTCTTGTCATGTTATTTCTTGCCTACCACCTTCTGAGAGATGTTGGATCAGATAGTGTGTGGCCTTGAGAGCCTTTAGGTTTTGTTAGCATTCTGATACTTTCTTGAGTAAGAACTCAGGATTTTGGGTAAGACTCGACAGAAATTGCAAACTTGGATTTATCCCTGACCATCAAGTATAGCCAAATTATCACAGGTGGTGGCTCTTCTTTTAGACTATCTATTTGGACAAAAAAGCTAAAAAATGCAGAGGAGGTAGGTGATGTTTCTTCCTGTCTGCAACATCCATAGACTTCTCTCAGCAGCTGGGGCTCCAGAAAGAGAGCAATGCCAATGTTTTCTGTATTGTTAGTCCAGCCAGATCCTCTCACTGAGCCTTAAAGGTGCTGTGGTACAGTGTCTTTGTATGATGTTCTCCATTCTAACAAAATCAGTACTCTTTATTTAGTAAAATTAGTTCTAGTGTAAAATGAATGAATGCGTGCTAACTTTTAACAATTATATTAATTATGATGTAAATCTCCATTCTCATTTTTCCTTATATGATTTTTATGAAACAGGGAGAACTCTTTGTCATCTAGTCAGGAAGAATTAACTGCTCTTGTCTGTTCCTGAAAATCTTCCATACAGAACATCCCAGATAATTAAACCTCTGAGTACTCTTCTTACTTTGGCCATTGTTGATCTTCATCCATCTGGAGTAACACTCTAAACTTCATCTTGAGGTTCATTTGGTCTGTTGCCTCTCAGCAGGCATTTTTTGGTTTGTTTTTTTTTTTTTTCTCAGCCAAAAGAGTATGATTCCTTCAGTCTCCATCCCTTTAAAATGTGTTTATAGGCTACTTAGTATTTGTCTCTTTGCTCTGGGTATGTTCCAGTTATTACATCTTTCTTAAAATGTACTACCCAAAACTGGACATGGCTGACACATCACTGTTGCCAAATTAGGACAAAAATTTTTTTGCACTGTGCTGATGATGCTTCTGTTAACACATCCTGGAGCTGCTTTGCCTTTGCTTTGCAGCAGTGTCTTCCTCTTGCCTTTGGGTGATCCACTCCAGCTGCCAGATCTGTTTCTATAGCAGTGGTGCCTCTTCACATTTTTAGTGTGTATTTTTGCATGGGAACTTGCATATGCTATGTGGAACTTGGCTTTTAAAAACTGTTACCTAGATTTCACCTAAGATTGTTTTGGGGGTTTTTTTATGTTAAATTTAAGTGATTTTTTTAAGTGTTAATCTTCTCTTTCCAAAGGGCTGGCAGTACAATGTGTCTTCCCACAGCATTACAGAATATCCTAAGTTAGAAGGGGCCCACAAGGATAAACAAGTCCATCTCCAGGCTCTGCACAGGACCACCTCAAAAAACATGCCATGATTATATTACAAATGCGTAAGGGAAAAAATAATGGGAGAGAACAAATAGGATAGAATTTTTTCCCTTAAGAGAAAGTCCCATTGTGCACGTGAATGTAATTACTAATTAAAACTTTCATGTGAAAGAAATGTTGTTTGTTTTCTGAAAAGAGAATACTGCTTTTTGCAGTGGATGTTTTCCTGTAAGGCATTTGAAGAAACTACTTTAACATGTGAGAAGGATGTCTTTCCTTGCCATATCCATCATTTATCTAAAACAAGCTCTAACCTTCATGGCAGACTTAAAGCAGCTGAGTTTTCTATGGTCAGGAGACAACTTTTTTTCCTTTTTTTTTATTAAACCCTTGCACTCTCTGTCCCCTCCCTACTTAAAATAATCAGATGTGACTTGCATAGTGATCTTCCTTATCAGAGCTCACTGATCATTCTTCTTTCTTTTCCAGTGACCTTGAGCCTGAATGGTTGGATAGTGTGCAGAAAAATGGGGAATTATTTTATTTAGAACTGAGTGAAAGCGAAGAAGAAATTCTGCTTCAGAACAGCTGTCCAGAAATGCCAGCAGTGAATCATGTCAGGTTTCGTGAAAATGAAGCTGAAATTATTCAAGAGGGATCACGAAAGGAAAGAAAGTATGAACTGAAGAAATGGACCAAAATGCTAAAAAAGAAGAGTCTTTTACCAAAGCGTTCTGGTAAGAAAGGCAGTGGAAGCTGCAATGTGCACCCCACTGGTCCTACTTCCATACTGAAACACCAGTCTGCTCAGAAAATGGGTGTCACTGTTCAGCAAAAGTACAAAGATGTGTCTGTTTATGTAAATCCCAGAAAACTCTACAGTGCTGGGGAAGAAGAGCAGCAGAGGCTGCTGGAGGCCTTAGTAGGGATTGTCCATCAGTCTTCATGGAGCAGCAGAAAAGTGGAAAAACAAGGCAGGAGGGATAAAGCCACCCGAGGAGTCAGTGAAGAGAAGCTTGTGGTACATGGCTTGGTGCCAGGTAGTGCTGCAATGAAAACAGGTCAAATCCTGATTGGTAAGTAACTGAAGGAATAGTTAACTTCTACACTCTTGCTTTAATATGAAGATTTATGGGTTTTTTGCTGTTAGAGGCGGCTGACCTGAATATTCCTGAGACATAAGCAATTACATCAGTTCTCAAGGGATTATTTTAAGTCAGTGTCATTGCATCTGACAATTTTAGTCAATTTTACTGTATTACTGATTGTAGGAACATGTGGTGTAACCTAAAAGGTGTTAATACAGTGAGGAGATGACTATCCCTTAGTGTTTCAGAGATGGAGCAGCTTGGAGCAAGAAATACCCCACCACCACCTTTAGCTTAGGATTTTAACTGAGGATTTGCTCAGTAGATAAATGAGACTGGAGAAAACGTATAGTCTGCCAGATACCCTATTTAGATTTCATTCTTTTCCATAGCATCTCCCTTAGATAAAAAGCTTTACTGTATATATGCTTTAAATTGATTTAGTGCCATAAAAATGAGGAAAAAAATACAGAGTAAGATATGTTCATATGTTACAAACGTTCTGCACAGCCTTGTTTGGTTATTTTTCTGTTTAGCAAGCCTAACAGCAGCTTCCTCAGTAGTTTGAGTTTTGAGAGGCTCCAAATCCATAGCAGGGCTGCAGTTTGGGGAGGCAGTGAGCCAGTACAGGCATTGTGTTGGTTTGGCTGCTCGGACACCTCCATGAGCTGATGAAATAACCTGGCAGGAAACTAACCCAGAAGAGAAATTGGCTGACTAGTATTTTGCTGGTGTAGTAAGTTAAACTTGGGTCACAGAAGGTCTGACAAGCACCCGAATGTGAATAATGGAGGGGAATGAACTGCTGGGAGGGGCAATGAGGGAGCAGAAATACTCCCACTCCCAGCACTGAGGCCGCTAAAAACTCCGCACTCACAGACATCAACCTCAGAGACAGTAAATGTGAGACAACCAGGCCACATCTGTAAAGGGTGGAAGATTACTTAATTATCCTTGAAGCTGGTTGCTCACAGAGTGGGAGAGCAAAGATGTGATGTTGGTTAGAAGATCATTAAAAATCTTAATGCTATAGTAGCACAAATCCCACAAAGTCAGCATGAGTGCTTTTGAAATTCCAGTGTTGTGTGTGTACAAGGCACATCGTGCTTTGACTGGCTGATTGTTCCAGCACGTGTTTTTGGTAGAGATGCTAAAGAATACTCTAGAGGGAAAATTGGATTACTTTCAAATTTTACCAGCAAGAACTGATTAGTCAAGAAGTGGGGGATGTGGGCTGAGGGGGAGGAGAGAGCGAGTTTCAACTTGATCTGCTTAATGGTATTTAATCTCATTAGTGTAAGAGTGGGTGTTTGTAACCTGTAAGTTAATTTTGGGACACAGATTTGTATATAACATTTTTGTGAGAGCAGGTATGAAGTCAGAACAGTGTAGGCAAGTACCAGATTCAGGAGATCAAGCTGACCTAACCAGAGATAGTATTTCATCTGCTGCACTTAATGCTTCCCAGAGCTAGTGAGGACAAAAACTGCTGGGGGTTTTTGTTTGTTTCAAATAGGAGAACATTTAGCTTAATCTAAGAAGAGTCTTGCACTTTCATATGTCCTAGGCTATCATCAACCCTTGCCTTGTTTTTTTGCACATTGAAAAATGAAATAGTTTTAAGCATACTGCGCTTATTCAGCTCTTAACTGGGAAAATGAGCTGTATTCAGTGCCAACAGTGGAAAATGTATAATTTCCATGTAAAAATACTTTCAAATTATATATCTATAGTGAAGCTGAGTGCTGTGGAATTTTTATGTGGTGTCTAGAAATAGGGATGCTTCGCATAAATTAGATGTTCAGATTTCAGTGTTGTCTGCATAAAGAATATACAGGAAAAATTTCTGTTCTTGTCAGAAATCTGTATGGTTTACTGGTTCTTTACAGCACATCACAGAATGGGATAGCTGTGGTATACACCCAAAGCCTGATTTAGAAGCAAATAGATAGCTCCTCAGATCTTCCCAGGAACTGAAGTTGGAAACAAAGTTCAAGAATAAAAACAGTAGAACTTTGCCTTTCAATCGTTCTTGATAAAAGTAGGTTTTTGGAGTCCTGTTGAGAATTGTTGTGGAAATAGCCAGTAAAGGACATTTTTGTGGTCAGTCTAAAACTGAAGAATTAGCACAAAAGTGAGCAGCTTCTTAAGCCATCACAGATGAGGAATACCTGATCAGCACAGAACGATGCCTGCTGGCTGGTCCGGTTATAGCTTTGTTCATCTTCATTGACCTGTATGTGCATAAATGTTGACCTGTTCTTGTTTGGCTTTATAATATTTCAATGGCCTTCAGTGGTCCAGACCAGCTTGGCAGTAGTCTTTTGTGAGGCAAATCCAAACTGCATTTTCCTTTAAAAATACATGCTTTAAACCAGACAGCTGGTTGTCTTCCTGGTGACCAGTTTGCAGCACTCATTTTGACTCACAAAGTGGTTTATGCTTCAACAATTTTAGTAGAAATAACTTCTTTTCCCATCCTTAATAATCACTTTCCTCAGGTGGCTTCTCTTATTTGTTTTGAAATGTGTATCCCTTATAGCTTTGAACGCTTAAAACATCTGTTTATTATTTGTGCAATACACTTTAATTTTTGTTTTTAAGATTGCATATGGAAGTCGTAAGTCTTGTTGCTGTACTTTATTAACCAAGTGGAATGCAGGCGCTGACCATATGAAAGTAAATACAGCAGTTTTGCAAGCTAAAAAACCTTGCTGCTTTGTGACTCTAAAAAGATGGCACTCTATCCATGTGTTGTTTATCAGTTCATTTATCTTTTTATATTTAGCAGGTCAGCATCCATCTTAAATTTTCGAAACAGAAAAGCCCTCATTGATTTTTAAACTCGTTGCCACTTGCATTTTGGTTAAGATGAAATACAGTTGCTTCTATCTCGTGCTTTTTAAGTGTCTTTTGTATTTTTGGCAAAACATTTTCCTTGCTTAAGTTAATTTGCAACATTGTGCAAAGCTTGGTCTGCTGTGGAAAACTTTGAGCTTATCTTCAAAGAGGAAAAGACTCACGTTTAGATACAGACAAATAAGTGTTGTGATAGGTAATGCCATTATGATTGGATTCCCACTCCCCTTCAAATTGAAACCTGTTGCATTCATGGCAGGGAAAAGTTCTTGTAAATGCTGATGAGTATCATCTTTACCATAGTAAAAATAAAAAATTAATTCCAATGACACTGTAAATAGAACAAAGCTTTTTTCACTAGCAGAGCGTACTGTTGTTATCCTCTTTGAAAGTATCTTATAGCTTTCATCACCAAATAGCTCAGCATGAATCTTCTCACTTTATCAGTACGTACAGTTGTCAAAAAATTGTGAAAACTCCCCACTGACAAGAATTAATTGTGGATGATGATAAAAATGGGCTATAATAATCCAGTTTTGAACACATATGCACAAGCTACAGGCTGCTGTTGCAAGCTTCACTTGAAAGGTCCATATCCTTAGAGTCCTGTCAGGAAAAAAAGCCCTTGAAAGGACTAAGATACTGTGAGAGTTTGAAATTTTTATGTGGAATTACCATACACAATGTATTTGTTGAAAAGACTCTCCCAAGTAGAGATGTTGGGCTCACAAGATGGCAACAGAGCTTGTGTAAGCTTTGCTGTGTTCTCACTGTGGTGTTTGGGATGTTGCTTTTGTTCTTTTAATTTCCTCTTGAAGCACAGCAGCACTGGTTTGGATGAAAGCAGCCTGCTAACGTATAAAACAAGTAATTGATCTGTGTTTCTTCAGCAGGAATGCTTTCCATAGTTTGCCTTTTTTGGAAAGGCGTATGGGAACTTTTATAAGTACTCCCACCAAGTCATTACCAAGAGCGGAGAAAACTAAATATCAGGATTCCGTGACAAAAGTGTCCTCCGTCCTTTCCCGTGTGAACAACTTGATTCTCATGATTTCAGAAAAAAGATGTGCACTTCCCATCACAGTATGGAAGTGGTGTTCACTTGCCAGTCAGTGTCCCTGGGCTTATTGCAATGGAGATCTACTTTTAGAAATGGTGCTTGCAGGTTTATCTCTAGGGAATTCATGGTTAACAGATGCCATAGTCTTGTGCCTCAAGTGGCAAAGAGATAGGCAGTTCTGAAATAAACATTCTAGGGATGCCAGCAGTGCCAAAGACTTCCAAAACTTTGTCCTTCAAGAGGCAGGAATAATTCTATCAGCTGTGTGCGGACTGGGTGTTTGAGGTCAATACACACTGCTCTTAGCTGCTGCTGACTGGACAGGAGAAATCTCTTCTGATGAGAACAAATAAAATAGAAAGAATTCCTGCCTCACCTCTTTCTGTTTCATCACTCAAGTAAAATTCAGTCCTGCTTAACATTGTGCAGAGAACATGTATAGATGTCTTACAGTCTCTTCGTGAATTGAGAATCTTTCCACAGTAAGTGATAGAACTCAAAAGCTTGATTATTCATTATTATGGGATTAAAGTAAAGCTTACTTCATTCCTTAAAAAGAATCCTAGAATCATAGAACAGTTTGGGTTAGAAGAGACCCTAAGGATCATCTAGTCCTAACCCCACCCTAAATCCATCCAACCTGGCCTTGAACACTTCCAGGGATGGGGCATCCACAGCTTCTCTGGGCAACCTGTGCCAGGGCCTCACCACCTTCACACTGAAGAATTTCTTCCTAATACGTAATCTAAACTACTTTCTTTCAGGAGGACATGTATTTTTTCTAAAGATAAATTTATTGACTTAAGGAATGATATCCTGGAGCTGGCTGAAGAAAATTTATTTCCTCTGTTGCAGTGGCTCACTGCATCTCTAAAAGTGAAACTGAGTGATACTTGGTTCTGATGTTTCTCCCTCTATCTGTAATTCAGTGATGTTTTAGTTTGGGATGATTTGACTTAACTCTGGAGACCATCAAGGAAGACCAGCTTAAACAGTTGCAAATGCTATTTACACTTTGATTTCATTTAATCTGAATTGTTTAAGCATTAGGTAAGTGAAATTAAATTAAACTTCATACAACTGCATTCATTTTGTGACATAATTAATGTGTGAAGGCCTGAATCAATCTGTCTTTCTGTAAGTTTTTCCCACTGCTAAAGGGCAAGAAACAATTCTCAAATAAAATGTAGATGTCAAGCTCTTAAAAAGTAAGACTTTCATGTACAAACTCTTTCACAGCAGTTAATTATTACACCGAGTAGATCTTGTGGTCATGTCCTGCTTTAAAAATACTCTGGGTTCATAATTTTGCGTAGCTCGTACTTTGCCCAGTGATGTCATTTATTCTCTTTCTTCATAGTCTCTATTCTTTGACTTCTGTTGTGTGTGGCAAAAAGAAAAGAAGCAAAAAATGCAAACACCCACCCTCACTGCCTCCACCCCCAGTTCTGGAAAATCCATACTAATCAGTAGAGATCTTCTCTGTTGTGTGTCAAGTTGCTCTTCTTTGATAGTGATACAGCATTTTCTGGCAGAAAGAAGGCAGCCTTACAGCACTGCTTGGCCTGTGTGCTCTATTCCATGTATGGTCCATGATTACATTTTTACCAATTGGATGGAATAAATATTTACTGCTGCAATGAAAGTTTTACATGTGTACATTAGGCAGTGAATAAATAAAACACTTGGAGTCTGTAACATGTAAACACTGATGGCTCTTCTCCTTTCAAAGTGTCTTTGTCTATTGCACCGTGGGAGATGCAGTTCCAAAACATTCCCTCAAGTGCTAAGGTGTGGATGTCTGCACAAAGTGTGTGCAGCTCCTCTGAATGGCTTTACAACAGAATTCCTAAGGATCCAGTCAAACAAACAGAACACAAACAACTTTTTGTTTAAGCAGATGAGTTTAAGATGAGCACAAGGGCAATTTATGCTTTCTCTTGTAGTTGTGAGTAATGATCTTTAATACAGTGTTCTTAACAAAGTACGTAGTAATCCTGTTTATAATTCTTGTTATATTAGAGTAGCCTGAGTGCTCTGCTTTTCATTACTAATTTTTATGTCCTGGGACGCTGGCATGGACTTACTGAGTTCCTTTTAAATGCTGTTAAACTTTCAGTTTTTCTGTCTTTGAATTACTGTTGTATTGAAGATTCGACAGGCTAAAACTTAACTGTGCTGTGCATCAAGAAACACAGAGGTTAGGGAGAGAGCTACTTTTTGAAAGAGAAAAAAAATAAACATTTTTATGTGTAGAATGAAATGTAACCTTTTCTTGGTTTTGCATTCAGAAGGAGTAGGAATGAATTTCCCTTTAATGTAAAAGAAGAATGAGCAGTTGGTTATTGCCTGGTGTACTGAAGAGGAATATTGCTTGCATTTTGGGGGTATTCAGTACTTCTTTACTGATGGCTAGTTAAGAAGAATGTTCTTTTTCTTGTTGGCCTTGATTGTGTGTTGCACTGATCTTGAGCAATCGACCTTGTACCTGGGAAGAATTCCAGTTGCATTTGAAGGTATTCAACAAGAAGGTAGAACATAGAGATAATGGTAACTGTCAGTATTCTTCTGAACTTGAACATTCTGTGGTCTTTAATAGATTCTCAGGGAATGGAGAGACCTTAGAGACTCAGGCTGTGCTTTTCCATAGTCTGCATGTCATTATCACTGTGTCAGTTTGAGGTGAGCAAGTCTTCTCCCTGGAAAATCGAAATACTTACTGAACCTTACAGGGGTTCAGTGCTTTATTTCTGCAGTTGATCACATTTTTGTTGCCAAGTCAAGGCTTAAAATATGACTATGCTAAACATGCACATTTGCTGCAAATCCATATCCTTTTTCTAATCCCTTTCCACTGCCTGAGTGATGAAGGTCATCTTAAAAATCTTGGAGAGGATGTGGAGGTACTTTTTAGGGGAGTCTTTGTGCTGCTCGAGAAAATGAAGCTTGGTTTTCAATTTGCTCTTTCAGAGGAGCTCTTGGTATTTTTAGTTGACACTTAAGAATGACCTTGGAATCGAGTCACTTTCAGTGTTAAGTAAGAAGCTAATTTCTTTATTTCCCTCTGTACGGACAGAAGATATCAGGTAGAAACTAATCAAGTTTTTCACGAGAGCAGAGACAACTGAAAGTGCCACCAAAGAAAATCAAGTAGAAAATAAGGCCTATTTTGTTACTCTGAAGTTGAATATTTGCCTCTGAAAAGGAACTAGTGAACAATCCCGGTGCCACTGACAGCCACTTCTTACAGTTCTTGTCATAAATTTATGTTGCCTCATCTTAGGTATTTTGCTCTAGGTACCCTTATTGGAAAGTTTGCTAGAAATTCTCTGGTTAGGGTCTGCAGAACCTTCTGATTTCCACTCTGATTTCTCACCTAGGCTTTGCTCACCTTGTCTTTAACCAAGAGGTTCTTCATTTCCCGTGGTCGCTGCAGTATCACTTCTGTGTATCTGATCTCATTTTATTCCTTGAGCATGGGTGAATAGGACTGTAAGAAGCACTCTGGATGGGATCACTCACCTACAATCCAAGGAAAGGCCAAAAAATGAATGGTCAAAATCCCTTTTATTTTTACTTTCCAATTTCTATTCCTTTTGACAGGTCTATGTAGTTTTATCTCTTGATGTTATTTTACTTTTATGTTTTCTAGCTTCATGAGTTGGTTTGCTTTTCCATGGGTCTCATATCCCTCTTGCACACTCCATGCTTAAACATGCATCTTTTTGAGGGGGATGAGGCATAGGTTATCAATTAATTAGCACTGGGATACTTCTTGAGAGTATTTTCCTTCACTTCATATAGGAAGTCCAGTTTGATTTTTCTGCTTTAAACTGGAATGTGGATTTTAAGTTTGTAAGCTCTAATTTGGTTCTGTTTGCTTTTGTAAATGGTGCCTTTAATTTTTCAAACCTTTTCCACTTGCAGTTAATGACTTTTTCTTTGGGACCCTAAGGGCTTTTTTTCGCTATTTCCAGTGATGCTAAGGGTGTCAGAGGTACAAAACACAAGATGCCATTAGGCAGGAAAAACTGGCAGATAAAAATATGGAGAAGAGGAGCCACAGCAGGGGACGGGGAATGGAAGAGAAAGGATTGAGTTGTGAAATTTCTTGTGTTTTCTGGTCAAGTAACAAGAGTGATACAAGCCTGGATGGAGAGGAGAGGCTTGGAAAGTTATTATACAGGAGGGCCCCCAAGATGATCAGAGGGATGGAGCGCCTCTCTCATGAGGAAAGGCTGAGAGAATTGGGATTTTTCAGCCTGGAGAAGAGAAGCTTTGTGGTGATCTAATTGTGGCCTTGGAGTGCCTGAAGGGAGCTTACAGGAAAGATGGGGAGACACTTTTTACAAGGACATGTATTGACAGGACAAGGGGGAACGTCTTTAAACTGACAGTAGATTTAGATTGGATCTGAGAAAGAAATTCTTGGCTGTGAGGATGGTGGGACACTGGAAAGGTTTGCCCAGAGAAGCTGTGGTTGCCCCAGCCTTGGAAGTGTTCAAGGCCAGGTTTGATGGGATTTGTAGCAACCTGGTGTAGTGGAAGGTGTCCCTGCCCATGGCAGGGGGTGCAACTGGATGATCTTCAAGGTTCCTTCCAACCCAAACCATTCTATGTTTCTATGATTTTTGTCAAATGATATGAGTGTGGCCATAAGGCCTTAAGGGCACTGAGGTAACAGACTAAATGTGGTAAATGGTTGCATGTAGCAAACATCTACTTAAATGTAACAAATAGACATTTATGACAGCTTGAATGGCATGTTAATTTTTAAAAATAAGACACTACTTTGCTCTGAATTGTGGTGCAGTTGCAGCTGCCTTTCTCATTTCTTATCTGTTCCACCTCCAGGAGATGCTCTTGTTGCCGTCAATGATGTCGATGTGAATTCCGAAAACATCGAGAGGGTTTTGTCTTGCATTCCAGGTCCTATGCAGGTACAGTAGTTGAACATTTATTCCAAATTACTCTGTAAAAGTGAGTACTGCTTCTAGCCTTTTTTTACTGAGGAAACAAAATTTAGGTGGCCTTTTTCGTAAGACTTCGTCCGTTACCTTTTGAATGCGTTGCTTGACTTCAGTCAGAGTAGAAATTTCAGAGTTTATTTCTGGTAAGTTACATGAAAATAGGTAGGTGCTGATGTCTAGCTTAAAAATGAAAATGTCAGCAGAATAGTAGTGGAATTTTTTTTTGCCAGTTGCTGTATTTAGAATGGTAATAATTGCTCTGAAAATACTTAAATAGAATAATTATATCTTCATCAATATAGACAAGACTCACAAACCAAAAGAGAGTAAAAAGAAGCCTGAATTAACAAGTAGTGTTATTAAAAATATTTAAGAGCATTTAAATGGTGAAATTGATACTGCTTTAATATTTAAATAGAAAAATTAGGTTTTGGGATTCTACAAGCTATTAGATTGAATACTTTAAAGATCTTTCAAAACTCAAGAGTGATAAAATTGATAGAAGCCAGTAATAAAAACTGATATCAAAAGAAACAATTCCAAAAAAATCTGACCTGATGAATAATGTTTGTTTCCCCAAAACCTACTGCATATATCTTTTCTTCTAGCTGAATAGTAATTTTGTAGCTCTAGTGAGGATTTAAATAAGTAATGAAGAATTAGATAGCTATTTCAGAACTAAACCAGGAGAGTATTACTTATCTAGGATGTTGGTAGCATAAAATTTAGTATTTTGAGTTATGCTGCTTAAATCCACTTCCTGATGGACAGGAAGACAAGGTAAAAGTTGAAACTTAGAGGTATGAGCAGGAGCAGGTTAAAAATTAAAGTGTCTCTTGGTAGTTTTTCTTCAGGTAGAATATACAAGGTGATGATAATAATTGAAATGTTTTACAGTCCAGAGATTTTTAAAAGTGGAAATTTTATCTTTTCTTTAACACAAAAGTTCTGTTTGCAACTTACATAGTGCAAGTCCATGTGGAAATATATCTGCAGCTGCAGTGAGATTGAGTACTGGGATGTCAGTTCAGGAAGCTTTCCAAGATATTTGACAGTCTGAAGTTTGCATGAGCTACTAGAGCTGTGGTCAGGTACTGGCAGAGCTCCATGGGAGAAAAACCTTCTCTTGTCCATCTTTGACCAAATACGGAGTTGCTGTAACTGCTATTAAATACAGAATGGTTAAAAAAGCAGAGATGATACAGTTTGTGTAATTGTATCCTTGCTAGATGAGAGTGGAGGTATTACTTGTTGCTAAAAGGCAGTGCAGCCCTTTACAGAGCAGTTCCTTGTGATGCAATGTTAATGTTTGCACTGTCAGTAAATCTGTCAGGCAGGCAGCGATTACTTGAAATGTGTAACAGTTTGTCATGGTGGCTTTCCAAATCCTTTTATTAAAGTGCAATTATTCCTTTTCTACTGTGCAGTTTGAGTCAAGCCAGATGAGTGATGGCCAGAATAGACCAGTGGAGATTTAAATACAGAGTTCTGGGGTTTTTTGCCATGCAGTACACTGCAATCATGCTGCTGAGGGAACAGAGGGTTGTTGTATCTGACATTTTGTTATACAAGCAAAATTGTTACTGTGTTCTCATTCATCTTACCTTGCAAAATATCAAAAAATATGCAGCTTAAAAAGCCTTTTTACTTACATATAAGTTGTTTCTGTAAGTGAAGTCCCTACTCTTCTGGATTTATGTTAAAAATTGCTGGAATTAATTTTGAAAACTTAACTACCTAGATTTTCTCAGTTGCACCATGTGATATAACATCTCATTGTTGTATTTCCAGAATTTTGTTTTTCTTACCTCAGTTTAGGCAACTAGATCTAGGCTTGTAAGGACTAGTTTAGTGCATTTACTGAGCAATAGAAGTCCAAATGCTACATTAGTCCTTTTTTTTACATTTCTGTAATCAAAATAGTTGCTGTTTCCTAGCACCACAAGACAGAGAAGACAGACTAGGAAGGGCAAGATGTTCTAAAAGAATACTCTTCTGTACCCTGATACTCAGAAGTTGCAGAACCATTTTACACAAAACTTTCTAAAAATATTCAGCCTGAGGCAGACATTGAGAATCAGAAATTTCAGCCTGAAATTTTGAGTTACAGTTGTGCAGACCATAAGCACATGGCAAACAGATACTGAAAACAGGATGCAGCAGGCAGTCTTTAAAAGGCAGGCAATGCCCCCAGCTCTGTCTGCAATAAAATCCATATTCCAAGCCATTCCAATCCATATTGCAGCTTTCTTGCAGATGAAATCATGCTTTTCTGGGGCAGACCAGTGGTATAACAGCTACATTTTCTCTTTCTACACTGAGAAATGTATAAGAGTATTAAGAAACAAATTAAATACAGAGTGACCTTCCAATCATTACTTTCCAGCTTCCAGCAGTTAATAGTAGAGGACTTGTAAAATCAGTTACAGGTTTCTGTGTTCTCCTTTGTTTCTTAAAATTCTTTTGACCTCCACAGCATCCTGGAGCAGGGATTTATGTAATTGATTTGTATTATGTTAATTATCATTGGTTTTCAAATTGCCATCTAATCAGGTGCATGTCATACCCCCATGTTCCTGTGTTATGAGAAGAAGTTAACTGTCCATGTCTTATCCTTCCATGGCTGTGGAGAGCTCTGTCAAGTTCCACTTCTCTTACGTTTCCTAAGCAGAAAATGATGATCCATGTCCCTCACAGTTTGCTGTTCCTGCCACCTTCTTGCCATTTGATTAAATTATTTTTGAGAACTGTTCTAAGTATTGAGAACGTATGCATGATATATAGAGTGGAATACTAATGCTTTTCCCATTCTTCATGTCATTTTCTTTTCTCTTTTCTGTTGTGCAATGAACTGCTTTTCTTCAGGAGAAATGAAATCAGAGCTGTGGAAGGTTTCACAGTCAGTACTTACAAAAGGAGACTTCAGTAGTCATATTTAATCAGATCCAGTGCATATTTAATCAGATCAGTTCAGGATGAAGATTCATTTCTTCTCCACAGAAAAAACTAAAACCAAACCGTTTTTTAGGATATGTAGAAATGCAGTCTCTTGGTCCTTTTCTATTACAGTCATTTGGGAGGCAGCATGGATGACTCCAGGTTGAAAGAGAGTTAAAGTTCTGCTCAGTCCAGTTTGTTTTTAGCTCTTCCCTGGAGGATCATATGGTTGTGTCTCTAAGACAAGACAGAGTTTGTTTTTTTTAAAAATGGAGAGACTAAAAGATAGACTGCAGCAAGAATGACATCTGTGTGTCATTAGTGTAGAGACTGTAGCCTAAGTGTCATGAGTAGATGTCCACAGACAAGATGCAGTAGAAGTTAAGAGAAATAACTCTTGAGCCTTGAGGAAATCTGTAAAAAGTTAAACAGGGTATGAGGAAAATGTTCTGAAATATATGCAGATGGTGTGACAAAGAAACAGGACAGAGTCTCAGAATGCTGGAGAAGAAAACACACTCTTGTGAAACTGTCAACTATCAAGTTACTGGGTCTTGGAAAGCAGCTGCTTCATGGCTGGGTATTCCTGCTCCTCGAGCCCTGTTCATGTGCAGTGTTAGGAATAAAAGCTGAACTGATGAGGAGAGGGCAAGGGATGAGTTACTGTCAGAAAAGAAGGGGGTAGTACAGGACAGGAGAGCAGTGCTGTACCAGGGAAGAGGAAGAGAAAAGAGAAAAAAGGCTGATAGCAGCCCAAATAGGAGAGGAGAAAATCAATGGCAAGTGTCAGGAGAGGGAGTAAAGTGGAAGGGGAAGGTGGCAGCCAGTGACACAAATGTAGCTGTAAAAGCTGACGATGGCACTTCTCTCCAAGCTAGTTTGACAGGCAGTGGGTGTTCTAAAGCATCATTATTTCTTGCTGGCACTCCTCTCTTGAAGTATGTGTACACACATACACAATTAACAGAAATTATCTGGTTTTAAATGTATGAATTACCTCTGCTTGGCCTTCTCAAAATTTATCGCAACTGGGAAAATACAAATGGATTTTTTTGCATCAGTCCTCAGGCTAAACTGTCACTGATTTTAACAAAGAAGCAGGGTTTGGTGTGATGTGTTATGTTCAGAACTTCCCAGTCATTAGGCATGTTACAGGTATTTTAAGGCAGACAAACAGTCTTGAGTAAAACCATGTGAAAGAGGGAACTAAGAGCATGCCTGCTTAGACCAAATATATCTTCAGTCACTTTGAAGACTGATAAAAAATAAGGTCTCATCCAAGAGGATAAATGAATTTTTTCTCCTTGGAAATTACAATTTTATGCTTAGTCAAGAGGTAGGTGTTTCTCACATCTCCTCCTTTCATACTTAGGATAATGTGTTCATTCACAGAAAACTAAAAAATCACTTCCATCACTGCTGAGACAACTAACAAACATCGTTTTTGTAAGTCAGGGCTTTAAAAAGTAGACCTATAAAGCAAATTTTGAAACATATTTCCACATCAAGTTTGATTATGTGCTGCTTGTGTGTCAGGAAATACGCATTTATTCTAAAATTCCTGGGGTTTAATTTATTTGGGAAATAAGGGACAGTAAACATCATATAATTTTTTGGCAAAATAAGCTTGATCATCTAAACTTTCAAAGTTTTATTTAAGAGAGGATGTTCTGTTTGTGTTTCGATCTTTTTTCTTCTGAGGACATAGCCCAGTGAGGGATGTAAACAATTTTAATTCTACTTGGTAGTTGTGTAAATTGTTAAATACAGCAACAAAACCCTTATTTAGTTAGAAAAAGAAGAAAAGTTAACATATTGAAAATGGAAGATTGAAAGAGTTGCTACTGCTACATTTTAACAGACTTTTGCAGTCCAATGTAAATTAAAGTGGATTTCCCTGTGCAAATATGTCAGTGCACTCAAAATGGCAAAGAAACGCTCAAGAAAGAGCCTTCAGGATATGTACTTAGGAAACTGCTGACATTTTGAAAGAAGTCAAATACTGTGTGTATTTCAAATGCACTGTAATGGGTTTTGTGTTCAAACAAAGCCAGAGCAGTAAGTATGTTTTTCCATTCTCAAAACCATAAGAATTAAGTATGAAAACACAGCAAACCACATGCTTACTCACATGGTTCATAGAGCATGTAATGGCTGGCTTTGTCCTTTGTAATAGATGGTTATGTAATGCTGAATGTATAATTGGTTTTCTTGAAACAGCAGGAATTTTGTGTGCTTACATCTTGGTCAGTAAAGCTGATGCTGAGAAAACCTAACCTCTTAAAGGGCTCAAACTGCATCTGTTTCATCTGATACTGGAAGGTAATTGTAAGTACAGCCCCATTTTCACAGTAATTAATTACCTTAATAGGTTAAACTGACATTTGAAACCTCAGGATTTGAGCCTGAAGGAGCTTCTCAGCAAAGGAACAAACAGGAGCAGTCAAGTATGAACAATCTGGTTCGGCTCCTGTGGGGAGAGGACAGTTTGGACCTTCAGCAGGCTGTACAGGACGTGCCTCACATTGTCATGTTCCTCACGCTGAAACTGGACTCTGAGACGTCCAAGGATGAGGTATGTGGCTGACTAAATAAATCTGAGGTGAAAGGTAACAACTGACCACAGCAGCTGCTATGACATTTGATGTAAAAGGATAAATAAAAATTCCTGCTAATGGTTTGGAGTTGTGAATCATCCGTAAAATACCCGTTTTGGCAGAAATAAGGCCTGAAATTCCCGGGGGGAAAAAACGGCATCACTGCTGACACAGTTTTAATTGGAGTTGAAGTCAGTTGAGCGCTGCTGAGCAGCAGCAGGTGAGGAGCGGGCCAGGGTGGTGATTGCACAGCCGAGGTGCATTCCCCGGTGCCGAGCTGTCTCTCTCTCAGATGCTCACCGGGATGTTTTCAAACGCGCCTCTCCAATCTGAATTACGAGATCTGCCTAGTCAAAAAAATTTCCCCCAGCAAGAGCTATTGGCAGTCCACATCCATAATCTGTCTGGCTCCTCCTGTTTTGTAATGCTAATGTGTCTTTTCTTAGAGGGCTCTGGTATGTCTGCTGTTAGCAAGCAGCTGCTGATTCTCGCTTGGGCAGCATTTTAGAGCACTCAAGTACTTCTCCTTTATCCTGTGAAGCTTCCTTTCACATCTCTTTCTTTTTTGTGCTCTTCAGGAAAATTTTGCCACTGTACATGTAAGCCATTGTAAGTTTGTGTAGATGTTGTTCAGGATGTAGCCATAGCTACAAATACTCCTCCTCTCCACACGGACACAGAGCTGAGGTTGGCCTCTTGCCCAGTCTGGAAATGACAAGTGGACAAAGTGGACTTCTTAGGAGCAGACATTTGGAAAAAGACTCTTCTCCCCTTGTGTGAATTCTCAAATTTAGCATTGTGTCCCTGTGATCTCATATTATTTCTGGTGAGGAGACATCAAACAAAGCACAGGTTTTTCCAGTCCCCAGGGACTGGGATGACAGGGCAGTGATGGAACAGGGAGCAGAAGGAAAAGATTTTGCTTTCCTTAGATTGTGATACCTTTACTTTTTTTAATACTATTTTTCAACTGGTACAAGTCTACATTCTGTTGGTGATGTGTAATAGAGAAAAAGTGTTACAACTACACAAAATGGGGTTTAATTTTATTTTCTTGAGACAGGGCTGGGGAGAACCTTAGAAAATTATGTGATACCATAATATGTAGTAGTCCAAGACTCCTGTGTTGTGTGGATAGAACACTTACGGACAGTTGCTGTAGACTTAAAGACCAGTGTTTTCTTGACCACATAAACTTTATGAAATATTAAAAAAAATAATTTCAGGGCCTCTGGCTCCTCTCTGACACATGTAAGTGCCTGATTACAATTCCTGCACCTCACAGTAAATTGAGTACTGGTTTCTTGCCCCATTGTTTCTTTACACTCTCCCAAGAAACGGGATTAATCCTGAACATTGAGCAGAGGTAAAAGAGGGATTGTAATGCCCTTGTTGTCCCTTCACAACAGGGAATAATTGTTTCCTGAGGAGTCTTGGCAATTATGCAGCCCCAAATATGTTGAGAGATACTTTGCTGATACAATCAAGCTCTTTATAACATATCCTTACAAAAGAATGCCGCCTTCTTTAAGGCATTTGTCTTCAATACCATTTTCTGAACTTCAGGCAACTTCTGTCCTGTAGATGTACTGTCCCAGATTTAGTTTAAACAGTACTTTAAATGACTAGTGAAATTATGGTACACCAAAACCATCCTGCACAATAAAAATAAAATGATCCTTTAATAAGCTGCTTTACCCATATGCAGAGGAGGCACAGTATGCAGATCACATCCATGTAAGCTATGGCAACTAGAACTTGTAAATAATTCTTCCACTTGTGAGCTTTTGGCACCTAAAATAGAATTAATGAGCTTTAAGACTTGTAAGCTCTGTCTGCTCGGCTATACAGGGAAGTAGTATTGGGAATCCTTTGGGATGTGTGTATGCCTGTGGGGGGTGTCCCTATGGTGACAGTTTCTCAGTGAGTAAGGTCAATCCTGCCTGTTTTTATGTTTTAGTTTAAGGTGGGTGTTACAATTATACATTATTTGTAGCAGTGCACAACACTCACATCGTTGTGTTTGACCTGATTTTGGTGATAGCACGTCTTAAAAGGAATAATGTTCGTGTTCCTCTTACTGTTACTAGAAGAGTCTGTCCAGGTTTGGGGGGTTGGGTTGAGGGAAGATTTACACTTTAAGAAATGAGCTACTTGTCATTTATTAATTCCATTGTCGTTGGCCTGTGACCTTTGGGCTTGCTTTGGAGACAGCTGATCTGGTGGCATGTGCTGGCCCTTGCTAAATCACTATATCCATACATGATAACAGCTCTGCCCTTTTGTTACAGTTGGCTTTTCTTTCCCTGGGAACGTGTACAGATAATTCACAAATGAATTTTGTGTAAAGGCCCCAGTTCAAAGTGAGGAGGGGGGGAAAAGGCTCTTTCTAGCCCTTTGCAGGGCTGTAATTAGAAAACAGCAGGGTTTCTCCAGTTGAGGGACTGATTCCAGAAAAAAGATCCTTGTCACTAATGAGTATTTATAAATAGAGTTAATTAAATTGGATATGAATGAAGAGTTTGTCAGGTCCTTCTGTAATGAAACTTTGCATTCTTTTAGTCTTGATGAAGGAAAATTTTCTAATGGGTGTTGGCACTGGCTGAATGTGCTTAGTGACATAAACAGGGAAGTTAATCATGCCTGTGTTTCATTTGTTTGTGTAGAAAGATAATTTACTAGAATCTTTGTGGTGGATATGCTTAATATTACATGCATTATTTTTGGCCCATCATGATTTGGCAGAAAGCAAAAAATGAGGCAGAATCATGTTTGCTTATTACTATATTTTTATAGTTGCTGAAATAATACATAATTTTTGAAAGTGCTTGCATAAAAGAATTATTTTTTTAAATGGTTAGAAAAAGAAAAATAACTCACAAATATTTATCTCTATGGAGCTTTAGTTTCAAAATGATTTGCGTAAGAGTATGCTGGTCAGATGTTTTGAGAGAAATCTCAATTATTTTAAAATTTGAGCATATTCGTCAGTTATGTTTCATGTTATACATGTAAAGCAGCTACATAGGGTTATACAGAGAGACTGGAGTTTTCATATTCTTATTGTTAGTTTTGAAGAGCTGTATGTTTGATGATGACTTGAGTCAGAATTTAAATATTGAAAGAACTGTATAAACACTTAAATCAGAGAATGACAGAATGGTTTGGTTGGAAGAGACCTTAAAGATGATCCAGTTCCAACCCTACAGCCATGGGCAGGGACACCTTCCACTGGACCAGACTGTTCCAAGCCCCATCCAGCCTGGCCTTGGACACTTCCAGGGATGAGGCAGCTTCTCTGGGTAACCTGTGCCAATGCCTCAGCACCCTCACACTACAGAATTTCTTCCTCTCTCTTGGCATCAGATGTATTAACCATGTACTTAAAGCTGTAAAATGCAGTGGTCACACTGTTTGTCATTTTATGTTTCTCCATGTAATAATGATTCTAAATAAGTGATGCTTTTCTATAAAATAGAGAATTTAAAGCTGTCAGAAACATTCATGTGCATTTTAGAACTTTCCAGTATGCCCATGCAGCACACTGCTTGTTTCAATATCATATGAAAGGATATGATAAAAGATCCCATGTTTTAAAAAAAAACCAACTGTTGCCACACAAAAAAAATCATTATCTTGTTTTCTCTGGGGATTTTTTGGAGGGGTTTTGGTTTTGGTTTGCTTAACTAACAGCTAACTTTCTTCACAGCAAGAAATTCTTTATCAGTACCCCATATCTGAAGCATCCCAAAAACTGAAAAGTGTGAGAGGGATATTTCTCACGCTGTCTGACATACTGGAAAGTGTTACTGGTACCGAGATTATCAGGTAAAAGTATTTGAAATGTAATTACTATTTTTATTACT
This sequence comes from Edolisoma coerulescens, assembly GCA_013397115.1. Lineage (NCBI taxonomy): Eukaryota > Metazoa > Chordata > Aves > Passeriformes > Campephagidae > Edolisoma > Edolisoma coerulescens. The sequence continues at coordinate 413,057 of VWZW01006377.1, read as the reverse complement.
TTATACATAGATGTACAGCAAACATGGGTCATGCATCAAGTTCTAGACAAAACCAGAGCAACTCAACCTGTTTAGGCAGTAACACTTTAACTACAACAGCATCCTAAAGTTGGACTGCTCAGCCTTGGATGTGCATTGATTTGGGGGAATTTCTTTGTAGTGGGTAGCAGTGAGTAGGATTTTTAGTTCAGTGAAATGGTTTTCAACTCCTTTATAACTTCATAGTGTTAACAGAAATATTTCTGGTTTCATTTTTCTAGTTCCTCCCTTTTCTTATGTGAAAAACTGGTTCAAATTGTTTACTGGAAAGAATCCAATAAGTTGCTCGTAATTGGCCTTCCTGAAGAAAAGTGAGTTTCAAATGAAAGGTTTTGTTTTCCTTTAAATTTTGTGTCCTCAAATTGTACTCTTCTAACAAAAAAGGCAAGAAAGGGAGGGCTTAAAATGTACTCTTTGTACTGTAACTAGTTTTTTTACCTGTGATTCCACTATTTTGATTGACTTTATTCACATCTTTTATATATCCATTGTTGCAGTTTCTTTTCCATTTCCTCTGAAGAGAATAAAGTCTCAGAAATATTTGTAAGTTAGAAAAGAGCAATATTCTAGGATTTGGTAAACTCAAATACTTTGTAGAGACTGTTGAACAACATCAGTAATATGACATATTTACATGTTCTAGGAGGACTGCTCATTCATTGTAAAGATGTTATAACCATAGCTGTATGTTTTAATTTTTATTTGTTAGTGTGCCACTTTCTCAGCTGAGGAACATGATTGAAGATGTTGTCAGGACCTTGACATTCATGTACGGTTCTTTGGACAGGTGAATTCTTTCAAAAGTATTTTCTTTTCAGTCACTCATTTTTCATTGGTGCTCACTGAAAAAGACAAACAGTAGGATTAATTTTAATGTTTCCAGGGAATTTCTTTCCATCTTCCTTTACACTTGTATAAAAACCAGCATTCTGTTCTTCTTGCTTTTTGGTTTCAGTCTTAACACTACTAAGACACTGTTTAAGCAGTCTTTGTCACTTCAGAAAGTTTTGTCCTTGGTTAGGTTAAATCATTCCCATAATCTAAGTTACTGTGGATATCAGCAGCACTCTGCAAGTGTTATCCTCTGGGTCTGTAAAACATACATGTGTATCAGTGTTACATTTTTAACAGAGTAAACACTCTGGACTTCTCAATTCCATTTTGCAGAGTGAGTGTCTTTCTCTTCATTTAGAAATCACCCAGGAGATTTTCAGTCTGACTGTTACATAAATAAAATTGCCCAGGTGGATTAGTCATATTCTTGCATTTAATTCAGGGTTAACACGTGTATGCCATAGAGAAAGATAAAGAATAAATCTCAAGTTTCCAAAAGGATGAGACTGATGTTTCACTCATCTTAAATTGCTCTAAGACATCTACTATAAACTAAACCATACTGGTTTCATTTGCTCTTTATTTGTAGGTACTGCCTGGGTATCAGTCGAGTGGTTTTTTTCATGTTAAAAATACATCCAAATGTAGCATCGTGCAGTAAAGAGATTTGTGTAGCACTGAGGGTTATATAAACAAGCTGCAAATTTCTCAGTGTTATTCTAACTTGGAGTTCATGTTTGTCCAGTGCTTTTTGCCAGGTGGAAAATGTTTCTCGCCTGGATCATTTTTTCAACCTGTTCTTCCAGCGTGCCCTTCATCCTGCCAGGCTCTGCTCCAGCACCAGCCCCAGTGCTCAGCACCAGGGGTCCTGCAGTGCCCTGTTCCTAGACAGCCTCCCAGGCCTGCGCTGGCTGACGCTGCCTCAGGACATCAAGGTAATGTCCTTCTCACATCTCTCCAGGAAAACCTGTGCATGAGAGGCCAAAAAGTCGATGCAGGTGTCTTCTGCTGTTCCTGCGTCATTTACCTAAGTGCTTTGCCCATCCCAGACCATCCATTTTCCTATAAAATTCAAGTTTGGAGCTACACCATCATTCCCACAAGATTGCTATTGTGAGTGTAATTTGGTGACTTCAGAGTTACCTAGGAAGAGAATAGGAAGAGTAGGGAAAGCAGCCCCTGGTATGTAGCTGTATGTTTGATTTTGACCACTGAAGTATTTTGGCAGGCAGGAAATATTATTCTAGAAGCCCATGTATTGCTCATAATTTAGGAAAGTTATAAATGGCTGTTGCAGAATCAAAATAAATATCCACATGTCATTCATTGAGACCAGGCAGGTACAGCTTTTCTGCACCATTTCAGTGTGCCAGGTTACCTCCATGTTAGAAACCAAGTTGTGCTTTAAGCAGGAGTAAGACAAAAGGTAGGTCACAGTAAATAACATTATAGCTGCCAGTTGTAAACCTCACTTTCACTACTTTAATATCTGTGACTCCAGTTTAAAATAGGTTAGTTTTGTCATGGTAGAGTTTGTTTTTTAATGAGTCTCTGCTGTGATTTAAAGCAAATAAAACAGCTGGGAAATTTTAAATTCAGAATTTTCTTTAAAGGAGAGACCCAAAATATTTTTAAGTTTGTAGATAACATAGTTAAGGCTAATTCTAGTTATTACAAAATTATTCTAATCTGAGCTGACCATAAAATCCATTATCCAAACTTATTTCATCAGCAACAGCAGCAAAAGGAAAGAACATTGTACTCGCTGAACTTAAAGAGGCTGTGCGATGGAGAATTAAAACTGCTTCTCAGAGTGGCTCTGGGAAAGGCCTGAGTTTGGATGTTCAAAATTACCTTTGCTCTGCAGTGGCATATTCTGTAATTTACAGGTCTTTATTTGAAGATAACATTACCTAGGACTTTCCTGCATTTCTGATTTTTATGTTTAGTAAGACCTCAGTGTATAATTTTGGGGGAGGGTTTGGAGGGGAAGGGGTGAAGGGTTAAAGTCTACCAATTTACTATTGACAGGGTTTGCAGAATGATTGCAGGTTTGCTATGAGTCAGTAAGAGTTGTCAGGGATGTTACAAGTTATAAACAGATTTCTCTTTGCTAGTGTGGCCTTCTTCCTCTTCTCCTCTAAAGGAGAATTTTTACCAGTCCCAGACTGATAATTATTTCATTCTTTCCACCTTGCCCTGTAGTTTTTTTAACTGTTTGTTGAGTGAAGTTTTTTCCATGCTTTTTTCTTGTCTCTCACGTTTCTGTAGAGAGACTCTGTTGCACTTTGGTCTCCAGTTTAGCTTGCAGGCTGCTTTTTTCTTATAAAATAGGAAGTTTTAAAAGGATTTAGAAAACAGCATCGTTGATACTTATGACACAGACATCACTTTCCAGAGTTCTTTGAGATCATTCACATTTGCCAGAAAACTGTTGTTGCAGAAGATGACATTTCCAGTTAGCATTTTGGTGAAGATCTTTATATTCTATAAGGAATATAAAACTAAAAATGTCAGTTCTTCAGGCAGAAAGCCATTCAGATTTTGACTGGAGAAAAGCTGAGAGGCTGGTTGGTTGTCGACTGCCAGCAGGCTTGCTGACATTTCTCTGTTTGAAAACTGGCTGTATTTCAATTAGAGGCAGCCTGTTAACACAGCTCAAGAAGTTTGTAATTATGGGATTTAGGTTCTTTTCATTAAGTAGCACATTTATGTCATGAGTTTCAGTGCCTAGGACTAAGGAAAGCACTCTTAGTAAAACTTGATTTAACCAACAGCTCTTGCAGTTAGAGAAATAAGGAAGCTTAAAGCAGTTTCAGTAGAACAAAAATAATGTGTGAGAGAGTTTGGCAACTTCCATAGAGACAAAAAACTTAAATCCATTGGATAAAAGATTTTTCTGATAACTCAGTTGGATGCAGTAGTGTGCCAGGTTTGTCTCTAGACCTCGTGTTTTAAAGCACGCTGAAAGTAAAAGTGACATCACTCCAAACCCTGGGGTCAGCAGGCACACAAGCAGAGAAATTGTACAGTTCCAAAGAGAGGGAAATAGACAGCAATTAGGAAGGATTTTTCTTCAGTCTGGTATCTCCAGGTGTTCTTGATATTTTTTGTTACTGATAAAAAATAGGCACAAATGTTTATCTGCTCACTTTGTACTTGTGAAACCCAATCTGAGACGAGCAAGACAGAGCAAGCTATGCTATTATTGGAAATTATTGTGTTGGAAATAGCTATTAAAAAGTGTTTTTTGAATGTTTCAGATGGAAATTGACACAGCACTGAGTGATCTGGAAGCAGCTGACTTTGCAGAGCTGGTAAACATTTTATTTTTGTTTGCATTGCAAGTATCCCCTTGCCTTGGTGTCACATTCAGTGGTTTAAACAAACACTATTTTCAAAATCCATCAACTTCTTTTAAACAAGTGGGAGTCAAAGCACTCCCAAAGTTTATCCTGAATTTCTCTGTAAGCTTAATATTTTAAAGTATTATAACCCTATAGGATTAGTCACTGAAAATCCATGATTTAATATAATTTAAGTCCATGGGATGTCTACAAAAATACTAATTTCAACAGAGGTGATTGTTGTTACATTTCTTCTTTCTGTAAATAAATGTCTCCTTCCCAAGCAATTGTGAATAAACTTGGAAACATCTATGGAGCAGAATTTAATTTTCCAGTTTACAGAAAGCAATTACAAAATCTGCTCGTTTTTACTACTGTTAAAGGAGGTCATAGTAATTTACCTAAGTAACTCGTGGCTGTGCAAGGTGTAACCACATTGACATTTCAGCTTTACTTTGTAATGAAAGAGCTCTCTTGAGCTCACGTTCCAGAACAGTTACTTTAAAATTCTATTCAAAAGAATCCCTGCACCAAACAACCTGGATGATTATTTACAGAAATCAGTGTTTATAAGTTACAGTTTATTGCACAGAAATTGATTCCACCTACTTAACTTAAAATACAGTATATCCATCTAAAAACAGTACTGCTAATGGGAGAGCACTGAGCATTAAAAGATGAATGAATGGGTATATTTTGGGTAAAATGTCAAAGACTAGAAAAAAATGCTTTGACTTGTAAGTTTTACTCTAGGAGGGCCCCTGGTGTCAGTAGTTATGCTAAAGCTACTTTGCTATTAACTGTGAGAATGAACATATCCTAACAAAAACAGTTTATGAACACTTAAACAGTTAGAACAGTTAAATAGGAAACTAGTAATTTTGAGCTGAAGTTTTTAGAGAAAATTGTAATGACACAAAATTCAATAATGGAGGCTAAAAGGGATGAGGCAGCCTTAACTGCTCAGTATTAACTGCTGCACTGGTAATAAGAGGTGGTGAAATATGAAAGTATGAAATAATGTGTTGATTATAATTGACCAGAGTTAGTTCACTTGCATTTGGTAAATAAAATAAAAACGCTGAATTAAAAATTATAGAGTGCTTTTTTTTTCCCCCCCAACAGTCTGAAGATTATTATGACATGAGAAGATTATATGTGATTCTGGGCTCTTGTCTCTTTTACAAGGTAATATTAATGATTAAGACCTAAAGATTAGGAAAATGTATCTAGAAATCTAAATTAGTCTTTCAAAATCTCACAAATCTGAAGTGAATATATGACTGATTTAAGCATGTATTTCTAGTAACAGCCCTAAAACTCAAACACCATAACAGAAAAAGTCAGTGTCAGGAAATTGTATGTACTATATGAACAGTAAGAACAAAAATACTTCTTTAAAACTGGAATTTCTTGGTGTACAATACAAGGATTGGAAAGAGAGAGTAATAAGAAAGCAATAAGAGTCAGTTCAACTACGACTGTAGGATATTCTAATTCTTGTTCATTCCTATTTTTTTATAGCAGGTTCTCTGTCTTTAATCTGTCTTCAAATCCAAGACTTGAGAAACTGTACTGACAGCTTTTTTCACTTTGGCCTCATTCATAACTTGATTTATCTTTGGTAAATATAGACAGTGTAATCAACAGTATAAAGAGGAAGGTAACAGCCTTTGCTGTAAGAAAACTCACATTTTAAGGACTTTATCAGGCAATTGTTCTTTGTGCTGGGAGTGTTACGGGAGAAGTGGAACTGCACAGTATCTGCCATGACAGCACTTCAGCTGTAAAGCCCTTAGTGCTGGCACCATTGTTATTCTGTGGATCTTCTTTGGAAATTTTATTAATTCCAGTGAAAGCTCACTATTTTTGGAGAGGGAATTAAATGAGAATTGAAGCACCTTAACACTGTGGCTGTTTTGCAAGCTGGGAAAGCCCAGCTCACCTTTAATAACTTGTATATATGCTGATGGTTTGTTTATTTAGTGTTTTGATTATTTAAATGTGGCCCAAAAGCTCAGTGTTGAACAACTGTACACCAAAAAGACAGTCTGTGGCCAGAAACCTTGGGATCTCGGTGCATGTGGAGCAGGGATCTCTGTATGAAAAGTACTCTGAAGTGCTACGTGGTGGTGGTGTATTTCTCACTGAACACGCTTCCTTTCCTGTGTTTACTTAAGGGTTACTTGATTGGTAATCACTTGCCAAAGGAAGACCTTGTTGATGTGGGTTTCTATTGCCGGCACTACTGCCTGTTACCCCTGGCAGCGGAGCAGAGGATTGGGCAGTTGGTGATTTGGCGGGAAGTATTCCCACAGCATCACCTCCAGCCGTGTGAAGAGTCAAGTTTGACAGGATACAGGGAACCTGAAGCAAGATATTTCTTACTGATAGTTGGCTTGGTAAGTTGACAGCTGCAGCATGCCCGTTCTCTGAGGCTCCCTTTTGCTGTTGTGAGTTGTCTGTTGTTCACCAGGGTCAACACTTTCCATGCATTTCATTGGGTAATTTTGCAAAATACTCAAACTGTAGCTGTTTCATGGGATAGAATTTCCCAGAGAGTAGCATTATTTAGACATCTGCAAAGTTGAATATAAATTCTCGTTATTTTTATGCCTTTTCACTTCAGTTGAAAATGTTTCTACCTTCTCGATCTCGTCTTCTCAGACAACACACGTCTGATTGTTCTTTTAAATGTGGACTTTCTTTAAAGCAAACAGCCGATGAGTTTGTAAGCAATCTTTTACATTTGCATCCTCCGTATTTACAGAGACACTTCGTGCTGTGTGTCCTGCTGGAGGCAGGGGGCTGTGCATCCAAAGCTATTGGGAATCCAGGACCAGACTGTATCTATGTAGATCAGGTCAAAGCAACCATCCTCCAGCTGGAAGGAATAGACGCCAGCATAGAGGAAAGGCTGGATTCTCCCTCCATTCCACCTTTAGCCTGTGCTGACTGGTTCCTTCCTGCAGCACGGGACAGGCTGGACAGCTTGAGCACCTCGCCCATCCTAAGCAAGCTGCAGACCTCCTGCAAACCAGCGAGCACTGCCGGGAGCAGAAGGAGCCTCTTTGGGGACTCCTCCCTCACGACACAGAAGCAGAGCCCCACCAGGGGCAGCGGAGGAGCCGAGCAGGGCAGTGAAGGGCCCGTGGAAGAGGAAAGCACCAATCCAGAACCTGTGGTGGAGCAGGTCAGAGAACAGAGGCAGAGAGAATTGATAAGGTTCTGGGGGGCTTAGGGGAGAGGGCAGTTGGTTCAAACCCAAGGTAACTTTTTTAAAAGGCACACTATAAAAGAATACAGTCCTTGAATTAAGTAGAAAATACTTCTGTTGCCTTGGGAGGCTCTGAGTCAGCCTCAAAATCATCACACTTTTTTATTTTATCATTGCTTGTAAATATTTGGGGATTTCACATGACTGAAGTGGGCACAGCTGTGTTTAAAAAAAGCAGATATAATTGGAGAACATCCCCCAAATAACCTATGAAAACTAATTGCTGTACAGTTGTACAACTGCTTCTAACCAAGTTTAGTCTAAAATAGGCTGTAAAATACATTTATATAAATTGATGTAATTGTTTGGGCCTTATTAAAAATGCTACATTGTCATCTTCTTTCTGTTGGTTTGATTCTGTTCTTTCTTTAGCTGTGTGTTCTCTGTTATTCCATCTATCTGCTTGTTTTTCAGGCCACTAGGAAAAAACACACCCTGCCAAACCCATTGCATTCGGGAAACCTTAAAAAGAACCCTTCAGAGAAAGATACAGAACTTCTTAATTCTATCAAGTGAGAAATTATTTTTTATTAAGTATTTCATTTTTTAGGCCATACTTGGATTGTTTTTTGAATATACACAGATCACAGAAGTCCCACATGATTTTATTCCACCCAAAGCTTTGCTATGCAAGGATTATCAGAAGTGAATCTGTTAAACTGAGAGCTTAATTAAACATAAAAATTTGAAATAATACAATAAAAGACAAGTGTTTCTGAATAATTTGTTGGTGTTATGCACACATGTCCCACATCTGTGTGACCTTGGAATTTCAAACAGAAGTTTCTGGACCACACATATCCAAACTTTGTGCCTCCCTGTTATCTCTAGGCAGGTGTACAATGAACAAAGCTTGTACTTCTCTCCTTTTTCTTTTTTGGGGACATTTTTTGAGAACACAAGTGTAATGCCTAACTAGTACCACAGTTTTTTAATTTGTTGGTTTTTTAAATTGAGTATAAACAGTCAAAATTAGCAGGATTTCCTTGGTGTAGAGATAGGAACCTTTTGAATGCCTGTATCCATTTTGTACTCTACTGTAGTTAGAAAAACAATTCTGTCTTAAGAAACAGAAGTTGTAAATTATTTTCACTTTTTTAATTAACTGAATTCTCCAATATTTTTAAGGTTGACATCTGGTCCTGAGAATACCCTCTTCCACTATCTGTCTTTGGAGACAATGCAAGGAATCTTTATTACTCCAACTCACAAAGACGTAGCACATCTCGGTGGCTCCATCCACCCCCAGCTGATTGAGAATTTCTACCAATGCTGCCTTTCAATTCGTTCCATTTTCCAGCAGTCCATGAGGAAAGAGGTATGGAAACTTGGATTTCTCTTTGCCCAATCATATTCTCAGCTCAGTATTTCAAGATTGTTTTCACTTCATTATTTCAGTGGTTCATGAGCAGCTGTATTTGCATGTCTGTAGACTCTGAACCAAAGTGGAATACTGTCTGTCAGTTGTATTTTTTAGATCCTAAAGTGACAATTCAAGTGAGTTAAGTGAGAAAAGGGGAAATATCAGTGCAAATTGAATGAAGGCAAATTTGCAAATAGCAGTATAATTTTTCTCAGTGTTCCTTTGATGTTGCTGAAGAAGTCATTTCAGGCTAGACCCATGTGCTTTGTAAATCTAGGAATTTTTAAGTGTTAAAAATATGTGTTGATTTGGTGGATTGGTCACATGACATTAGGGTTTGGCTGAGTAGGACTTTGGCAATGAGCCATGTATTTTGGGCATTTCTGTTGGCAGATGTAGAAACCCAAAAGCAAGCAGAGAGAATAAATTAGTATTTCTTATCATCAAATTGCCTTTGGCTACAGCCATTAAACAGACACTTTATAGTTGAAGCCATAAAAACTGGGTTCATTCTGCTCTGAGAATCAGAAATAACTGAGGAGCACGTCTCTTTCAGCGAAATTTGGGGTAGTCTTTTGCATATTGGCTCCAGCAATTAATGCTGAAATTGGCAGGCTGTATTATGGAACGAGGAGAATGTAAAAGAATAAATAGAAATTTTCCTTGTTCATAGTGCATGACAAAAAAATCAAATACAGAAATGTACTATTACACTGTGTATTCTTTGTCGTCTGCTAAATATTGTTATGGTTTAGGATTCAGAGAACTGCACCAGTAAGGCAAAGTTACTGTAAACTGGTCTGTAATTAATTTAGCCTCACTTTCTGACAACTGAAAATTCACAATTTAACTTTTAAACATGTACAGGAATTTTGAATAAATCTTAAATCTGAGCAATCTTAAATCTTAAACTGGTAGTTTTAAACCCCAAAATACGATGTTCTGACCATCTCTTCTAGATCTTCAGCCCCCATATCTTCAGTATTGTAGGCAGATTGAACGATGTGGTTTCTGTTTCTGCATATGGCAGACAGAAGTTCCTTGAGTTGTTTTCTAAGAAAACCTTTTCTTTCATCTTTGAAGCAACTGATTGTAGCAGGAGTTTCACTGGCAGATCCAGAGATGAACTGGAACTTTTGCAAGGTTTATTCAAAATCTCTGTACAAAACATACCTTTAAAAGCTCAAGAAAACACAAAAATGTCTTTATTTTCTGTGCTCGTATGCCCTCATACTGAGTAAGAGTCAGAAAATGCTCTGAGCAAAGTGCTTCAGCTGTTTATTTACAAAACAAAATTCCTGCCTGGCCAAGTTTATTCAACAGACTCTTACTATCACAGCTCTTAATTAGGGAGGCACACAGAGAAAGAAAGATGAGAGCTTTAGCTGTTGTAACACGCTTTTTAAAAGAGCTGTAGTGTCTCAGATGTCTTTTTAGAAAATCAGTATTTAGCTAGAAGGGAAAAAAAATCAAAAAAGGGAGCATTTGTCTAATTCCAACTTGTGTAAGAATGGAAAAGCCTTTTTATGCCAAAGTAACAAAACTGTGGAGAAAAGAATCATGACAGCAAGTTAGTTGTATTTCTAAGCCTGGCTTTTTGACAGCAGTATCATTCATCAGAGTCCTGAAGAAATCACATGGTTATATTTGCTCGTGTTTATGTCAAAATGTTTCATTCTCTACTAACATTTCACCAGTCGTTTTACAGAAAAAGAAAAAGGCAGGCAGTGGGATTTCAGAACTGAGTAAGGCAGCTGAGGACCCAGATCTGGTAAGAGAACATGGACTTCTCTTTGAGTGCTCTCCTGAAAACTGGACTGACCAGAAGAAACCACCACCAACAATGAGCTACTGGGTTGTGGGGTAAGTTTATAGACAAATTTCACCTCCATGTTTTCATTTTGACTATGCCACTGTGTTCTTTAAAAATGAATTTAACTGTAGCTCATCACAGAAATGCTTGAGCTGACTGACTGAGGTAGATTTAATTTAAGGGGACTGGGAAGTTGCATTGGTGTGAATTTCCACCTTTAACAGTGGCTGAGTCAGCGACACAAACAAGTGAGGTGAACAGTTATAATTACTGGAGAGGCTTTTCCATTGGGAAGGAAGATGTTTAAAGAGAAAGAAGAAAAACAATTCTTTCCCACCATGAACGTACATAGTTGCAGTTTGTGTGGGAAAAATTAAAATCTTTAATTAAAACATTAAAAAATGTTTATGCTACTGTTGGTATCTTTTAAAAAATAATTATAATGCTACACAAGGTTATGCACAGGCATTAACAGCTTTTCTATTTTAGCTCTTTCCCTAGAAGAGCTCATTGGATGAATATGTGGGAATGTAAATACCCAGATGTTATTAAGTTTAAAAATCAGTAAATATGTGAATCCTGAGGCTTGCTCCCAAGGACTTTGATTGTACCTTGTAGCCCAGAAACTTGAATTGCTGCAAACAGACCAGTACCACAGAAGATCCTGAAAACCTGAAGATTTTTTTTTCCCCTACATAGCCTGAAAAAAACTGAGTAGAGAATAACTTGATTTAAAAATCCAGTGTATTGGAAGAGGTAAAGTGATGCAGGACAGACACTGAAATTTGACAACTTTTTTACACGGCAGCTTGTTTTAACTTCCTACTGAAACCTTGCAGTACAACCAGAATCTACCATTTGAGGAGAAAAAAATAACACCTGTTATGATTATCTTCTTTTTATTCTTTCTTTTTTTTTTTCCCCAGGAGACTCATTCTCCATCCCAAACCTCAGGAGTGTTACGTCTGCTTCCATGACTCAGTGACAGAAGCTGCTGTGGAACTGGCCTTTAAACTGTCCTTTGGCTTAGCTACATAGATGAGCTTCCTGCACACTCAGGCATCCTCCGTGGTGGTGTTAATTCTTTAAAGCATCCCATATAAAGGGAAATGAACTCCCTTTGGGTGCCACCCATGGGGTATCTTGGAAAGGTTTTAAAAATTCAAATACCTCACGGTATGACGCAGTTTAAAACTTCAGTGGTGATTCTAATGAGCTCATCAGTTGAATACTTAAAAATTTCAGAGAACCAAAGTTCTTATTTTTATATACTGTCACTTTTTTTTATCCTGGTCATAACTTTATTGTATGAAAACACCACAAAATTTGTGCTTTCACTGCTGTTCTATGTACAATATGCAACATAAAATGGTGAGCTGACCCTCAGAGTGCTGTCTGAACACGGAAATTGGTGATGGAGGAAGAAGAAAGTTTTCCAATTAGTTAAAATATTGCACCTCTGAGGGCCTGAAAAATCCTGAATGTTTTCAGTAGCATTGTGTTAATCAAAACAGAGAGAAATCTTTTAGACAATTCCTGGCACTTAGCCTCACAAAACTAATGGCTTATCATTTTCGCTCTCCTGCACACTCGAGGACTATAGTGTGGCTGATGTTTTACTTGACTCCATGAGTTTTAACTATAAATAATACTTATATTTGTTAAAATGCAATTTTGAAGACACAAAGAAAGATGGGGGGCAGGCAGGGTGGTTTTAAGACTTATGCATGGACTTGGCATATTTTATATTCATAATTTCATAATAAAAATGTATATTTGTTAAAGAACCGTAGATCATTAATTTTGTATTCTTTTTTTACTTAATGCATTTTCTCTTTTATTATTTTATTCTACTTGCTTGCCATGAGTGCTTTTCCTAAAGTGCATAACTAGAGCTGCATTTTAAACAATGGGATCAAAAGGTTTAAGCATTTAGGAAAGCAAATTCAATTTCATGGGTTCTCATGACCAAATCTTTAGATCTTGTTTTCACTAGTAAATGACACTGTTTGGGGTGGTTCTGAAACAGTCAATCAAATGCTTGCAGTGCTCACAGAGTGATTCACAGCTTGTCTTGATCACTCAGCAGTTGCTTTAGTTCCAAGCAGCAGAAGTCTTAGGCCTGAAGTGCAAGCATATGATTGAAGACTTCCCTAATCAGCTTTCTCCAGGATTTATGGTTCCGAGCAGATGAGCAATAGTAGTTCACTCTGAGGCATACAAATCACATCAGTAGTGTGTTAGCTGTGTTCCCCGTGTATAAATCAAGTGATGTGAGAGTTATTCTGTTACACCTCTCAAAAGTCTAAAATATGTGAGGTTTGGGTAATAGATTTCATGGTAGATGGAAGAAAGAACGTGGAGGAAAGCAAGCAGTCTTGGCTGCAGTGCTTTTAGCTGTTTATCTTAAGTGTCCAGGAGAACCCTTTCTTTAATTTAGAAGAATAATATAATTTTAGAAGTGCCACCAAGTTTCTGATACCTGTATAAGCCATCTGGCACTGCTTTAATATGGAGTGTGAGCACCCTCTCTGGCAGCCAAAATGCGCAGGGAGGCTGCTTCAGGAGAGCAATGTCTGCACAGTCCTGTAAATACTCTGCTCTCCTGCAGTTTCCATAGGCATCCCTGGTCCTAGAAATGGATGAAAGTAGGGAAGTTGAAAATCTAAGCTATTTCTCACGTAACTGATGTTTCACTCGTAGTTTGAGATTTTTCCAGTGCTAACACCAAATTCATACGCTGTTGGTAAATTTCAAAATTAATCCGGATTTCCAAAAACAAGTGCTTGAAAAAGAAAGGACCTGAAAAGGAAGATTTTTGGCCTTTGCTACAGCTCATACTAAATAGAAGAGATACTGTATAATATACTTGGTGTAGTATAAGATTTGGGAATTTTAAAATCTCTATTATTTTTAAAGATCCATTTCTTTCTCCATAGGATTTTTGGCGCTGGAGGTTTGGCAAATGTTACTCAGTATTTGCCAGTACAGGTTCTAAAGGTTGCTTCTAAGGACAAATGCAAACACATTTTTATGTCCAAAGGGGATAAATAGAAACAGGTAAAAATAATCTTTTGCATATTACTTCTAATAAACAAACTAGATCTGGTCAATAGCTGTGCAGTTCTTTCTCTCAGCATGGTTGGTAATTAGTGGTGGTGTATTGATAAGGTTTTGTAATAAGCTCATTTTATAGCAAGAGAAATAGGCAGGTTTACTGTATAGCTTATTGTTGCAGTAATGAAATCTGGGTTTTGATCGTAAATGATTAATGACTCAGTGAGGTGCCTGTAAATGTCCTTCCATTCAGATGGGTTCTTGAAAGGCACACAGGTCTACCCCCATGGAATTAATTACAAGAAATCTTGGTCTTGGAATTGGAAATGTTGATAGTGGCATTTGGCAAATTACATAAAATTCATTCATATCAGCAGAATGGAAAATAAATTCTTCATATCTGATTTGTTTAATGTGAAAATAGATGGAAAATCTGCTTCATTTGTCTCTGTCTTAGGTTATCTCTTTTAGGATTTCTTTGATTACGTTTTGATTATGTCAACAAAAATCCAGTGTTCTGTGATTTCTCTTGTTGACAGTTCTTTACTACAGTGCCAGAAAGTTTTCTTGCCACAGGGTTTTCTGGTAGTGCTGACCAGGAGGAATTCTGTCAGTCACTAAAGTTTGATTAATCTCCTGGTATCGCGTGCAGATTCTTAAGCAATCCTGTTTCAGTTACAGTCATTTTGTATGTAAAGAGTTTAAGGTTGTTTTCTTTCTTTTCTTACAGTGGAAAAAAAGTAAAACAGGCATTGTGTAAATAACACTGTTTATAGTTCTTAAAATCTCCCTTCCATCTCCTGGAAGTGCTTCCAGATGGCTGACATGTGTATGAGCTCGTGACTCAAATTTTAGAAACATTCCTTGAATAACACTCAAGATTAATTTCCTTAGAAGTACAATCTTTAGCAAAGTGGCATCTCCATTGTTGAAGCTCAGGGTCTTTGGATGCTTTCTTTCATGTTCTGTTCAGGACAGGAAATGGGACACTACAGCTGCAGAGCTGTTACCAAACTGCCAAATAAAAAGTGATTTTAGGTACATCCATATGGTCTGCATTTACTCCACAAGAGGTACCCCTGATGCAGTTAAGGCCAACACAGCTGTGTCAGATATCACCACTAAAAATTTATGTAAAATGCTTCTTCTACGGCAATCAGCTTTTACAAGTGAAAATTTAAAAATACCTCAAGTATAGGAATTGCTCTGAGACTGCCATGTTTCTTGATTATTTTGTAAATGCAATGTTGTAGATGGATCTTGCTCTTCAAGCTTTGAGGTTTCATTTAGTACAAAGGTCAGCATTCTAATACTGTAATGCTATGTTTTCATCACTGTATACAGCAATCTTTGTGTTTCAGTTTTGGAAGGGCATTTTGGCAAACCTGGCCTCTGGCGGAGCAGCAGGAGCAAGATCACTGAGATCAGCTCAGTTGGTCAGAGCATGGTGCTAATTCTGGGGAAGGCACTGAAATCTCTGAAGTGACAGTGCCAGGTTTACCTGATGTGCCTCAGGTATTTATATTTACTTCATTCTAAAGGCAGACCAATGCACAATAGTATTAGAATCCTTTCTGTTACTTAAAAATTTACCAATGTGCAATTACAAGCATAAAAGTAATAAGAAATGTACAATCTTGAAAGGATGAAGTAGAGTGAAAGAAAATTCTCTGGAAACAGTGCTGTAGCACAACTCTCTGATTTGCATTTGTTTAGATTCTGTAGGGAAAAGTTTTAACTGAATTTTGCCAACTTGGGGTGCAGAAACCAGAGGAGTTTGGTTTTTGCTAATTTATGGCATTACAGGGTGTCATTTGAAGAGTTAATGACCATCCTTGTTTTGTATCAAGAATATTAAATGAAGATTTTCTCAACTGAAGATGATTTTTGGGTATTTTATGTCTCTTGATACATTTCATTCATTCAAATAGGTAAAATTAATCTCCTGAAAAGTGTATCTGGAAGGCTTTGCAGTACAGAGGGAAATCTCTGCTGTCTCTGTGGCTGTTGGCTTTCCTGGTTTGCCTGCAATAGACAACTTAACTCTGGTTCTTGTCTGTGCAGGGTTATCTCAGGAACTGGCTGCTTTGCTTCACCTCTTGCTTCCTATGCCTTGTACTTGAGCTGAATTAATAATTTTGTGATGCCTTTGGTATAAGCAGGTGTACAGTTTGTAGTTCTTCCTTCAAAGGCTGGTTTATTGCCTGCCATGTTTGCACCTGTAGAGAATCCCAAGAGATGGAAACAGATGAAAAATCTACACATATAATTTTAACTTTTTTAACTTTGTCACACGGGTTTTTTTAACTTTTGTTCCACTATAGGGAAAAGCTGAAACAAGTAACGCTTCCCGTACATCTGAGTAAGAATGTGGGGGGAGGAAGTGAAAGCATGGTATTCCATGGAAAAAATTCTTTCCAGAGAAAGGGCAAGAGAATGCATACACAAGGATTCTGCTGAATGACAGCAGCACTGGGATGGTAGTTATTTGACCTGGAAAGTGTTTCAGCAAGTGGAAGTCACAACCTGTTTGAATTCACTGACTTCACCCCTCCACGTTTCCACGCTCTGTTAATAGACAAAGCAATGATCTTCTCTGTTTAAATGCTTCAGTATGCCAGCAGTTTGTACTGAAAAGCAGAGAGTCTGCAATGCATAACAATGTGCAGAAATTTCTCTTACATTAGGTGCTGCTGAGCAACAGTTCCAGGAACTGGGGACTGGATTATTAAAATTGCAAAGACAGATGGACTTCCTGGCCTCTGCAGGGATTGGGTGGTTCAGCACAGGGGATCATTGTACACCAGGCCTCCTGTTTTGGATGTTATGACACCATTAAGGTAGCTTTTACAAACAGAAATGAACACATTTTAAATCTTTATCATCACATTTAGTGTGAACTAATGGGGTGTTGGCTACAGCTTTTCCATTTACAGTTATTTGTGCTGGACAGACTATTACTGAAGAGCCAAGTCATTCTACAGTAGGATTAACAGAACAGAATTGATCTAAATTACATTTCTTATCTACTGGATTTGATGTTTATTTTACAGAAACTGTACAGGCTTCCACTTTTGTTTTGTAAAAGTATGTTCAATTCACAGCTTGGTGAAAGCTTTTAGTAGAAAACTAGGATTGGTTTTCCTTTTCCAACTCAGAGCCAGATATTTGGAGTAGGACAGGTTTGTGGGTAGAATAATTGTACTAGGGAGTTCAGTAGCATTTGAAGTACATTTAATAATACAAATTCTTGCTGTGAAGATTATCTTCAAACAAATAAAAAAACAACCCACAAAAATGCTCCTGAGAAACCAAGACCTTGTTCCTTTTATCCCTGAGGAAGTTTTGCCATTCAATAATAGAAAAGAGTTGTTACTTCTAAAGTACTTTGTTTTGAAGATCTCCTCTCCTGGTATTCCAGGAAGTCAAAAGAAAATCTGAATTAAATGTTGGCATAGAACTTGCTTAGGTAATTTCAAAAAATCCCAGGGATACTTAAATTCTTATATAATGCCCCACATACCTCTGGTAATCTGTCCTAAATATCAGAAACCTTGAAGCTTACCCCATTAGCACTACTGATGTCTTCCTTTCAGACTAAATGTGATTTCACTGTTCTATGCTTTATCTGCTCCATGAGCAGCAGGCCTGCAGTTCATGCTGCTGTTACTTCAAAGTGCTCTGCCTCTTGAGGCTTTACCAAAGAATTGCCTCTGTTTCTGGTCATTAACTTACCACTAGGATAGAGAAGAGTATCAAGATGATTAAAAACATAAATTTTAATAATTTAGAGTAAGATAATGGGTTTACTAGCACAAAATTTGAGAATGAGAGGATTTATGTATTTTGTGAGCGATCCTTGTTTCATTCATGTTGTTCTGAAGGTACAAATGAAGCTGATTAGCATGATTTTAACAATTTCTTATCATGTGGCTTATTCTGATCCAAGTGGAGGCCTTGAACTAAATATAGCACCTGTTATTTCTCCAGTTAAGACTGTATTTTCCAGATGGGATAACCTTCTGAAAAAACAAGCATACTACAGTTGCTGCTTTCAGCAAAACTGGTTTCTGTCAGCTAAGCAGCAATAACCACTATTAAATAGCCTTTCATTTGCATATATTCATGTTGATCCAAAACGAAATATGCTAAATGCTTTTTAGCTATGTTACTACACTTATTTATATTGATCATGTGAACACATATTTCATATGTTTGTATCACAATGGCCTAAAATAGACAAGATTGTCTTTCTGCCATTATGGAGAACCTAGAACGTTACCTTGACATTGCAAATGGGTTTGATTTCAGATGTAGCTAGGTTAAATCTTCAACATTAGTTTAAAAAAAAAAAAAGTATCTTCTCTCCACTAGAATTTGACGTAATGAGAGAGATTCGGATTTGTCTCTCCCAAAAAAAAGTGTGCGTGTTTTTTTGCTAGAGAAGACAAAAAACCAGTGCTGGTTCCTAACACAGCCCTTAATATGTTTTAGAGGGCTTTATTGATCACTAATGAACTGCAGTCTACTTGGTATAAAACTATTTCAGTCATACTAAAGAAGGAAAAGAAATGAGCTGTGCAAGTTTTAATAGCATTGAAAGAATTCAGAGCACCCTTAGGAC
The DNA here is from genome assembly GCA_013397115.1 of Edolisoma coerulescens. NCBI lineage: Eukaryota > Metazoa > Chordata > Aves > Passeriformes > Campephagidae > Edolisoma > Edolisoma coerulescens. Next base: position 394,703 of record VWZW01006377.1, on the reverse strand, counting down.
TGGAGTGACCTCATTTAATTCCTAAGCCTTCTACTTGCCCAGTAGAGCTTAAAAGAAGCATCAGAAGAAGGATCACAGCCTTTCTAAATTTAGCCACTGGTACCAGCTAACAGAGCGTGACACCAGATAAATATTTATTAGTCAAAAGATCACTCCTTTGGAGTGATCCATCAGGAAAAACGTTCCTTGGTGTTCTTCACTACAGAAAGACCAATGAATCCCATAAAATACTTATTTGCCTCTTGTTTGAAATTCTCAGTGTTTCCATTTTGTTCATACTAAAACAACACTAAAAGGCTCTTACCTGGCTGGCAGCATTTTAAGCCAAAACACAGCCCAGAAATATAAAGAGCCAAGCACCTAGAGACCTAGAACACTTAGTGCACTATTTATTGAGAAAATTAAGAATGGCTGAGGATTCTTTTCAGTATTGAGGATAAATCTGAGCATGCACATAAATGAGAGGACTCCTACTTTTATTTCTGAGGTAATAATTTTCAAGAGGGAAAGACCAAACCTTGTGGAGTATTGATACCTTGGGATCCAAAAGAAGCATTTAGGAGGCCTATATTTAAATGTCTGGTTTCGAAGAAATTAAGGCTAGCAGCATTCCTAAGATTTCACTTCAGCCATTAAGTTTGACAAGAAACCCTTAGCTCAAAGATTTTGTAGAAATTTTTTTTTTTTTTTTTTTTTCTTTTTTTTTTGCTTCTGAAAAATCAGATGTGATCCACAGGCCAGGAACTGGAAAGACTCGGGCAACTCCAGTCCCAAGCCTGCTACGGTGGCAGTCGATGATGAGAGGGGGGAATGTGCTCGGGCAAGTCTGTGGCTTATCTGGCTTGTGTGAGTTTTGTTCATACTGGCAGACTGGGCATCAGCGTGACACTGAAGCACACAAGACTTGTATGAAATGCCTCCAAGAGTTTGGCTTACCCCGCTTGTGCTCTCACCTCCAACTCTTGACAATGCAAATAAAAAGTCCATTGGCACTCTGGTTGCTGTCAGGAATGCCTGCACACACCTGCTCCTGAGTGCAGCTTCAAACCAGCTGGCTTGGTTGCACAACCACACAGGAGCATTTGCATTTAATCTCTTTGCCCCCGAGGGTTCTACTCAGTCAGGAGTCAGCCTCAGGTGCTGCTGCCATACCTTGAATCACTGTTTTTCTAACAGGGGTGGAACGAGCAGAGCAGAAATTGGAGTTGGGGGAATCTCTCTGCCTGGCTACTGTAGATGGGACTGGACCTGGTTTGCCTTTCTGATCCTAACCCGAGCAAGTAACGTGAGATAGTTAATGCAGATACAGTAGTTACAAGTAATTCTGTGTACCAGTGGTTTCTATTGCTTCTGGAGGTTTTACAGGAAAAGGACATGTTTTCATTAGGAAAATTCTGATTGTTTAGTAGACCATTGAAACCGTGACAAATGGGAGAGGTAATCAAACCTCTTGACAGGGACGTTAAACTAGTTCAGTCGTTTAGTGCTTACTTTTAATCTCTCCAGTGGAACAAAGCTGTGCAGTGCAGTGTCACATGCTGTGTCACACAGACGTCACACTGCTGTGTGAAGTGTCATTTTTAGAAGCAAACAAATACTTATGGAACTTTTCCAGCCTGTACGTTTGTTTGGTGGAGTTTCAATCCACAAATACTCGATACCCACAAAACATGGACTAAGTACAGAGATACTTGGGGTTCAAGATGACTTTTTTCCCCAGGAAACGAAGACAAACGAGGTTGTTTCTGGGAATACACAGGCCCCAACCCCAACCAGGGACAGCTCTTCCACAGGTGTTGGCAATGGGCGGAATCAAAGACTCGACTCTGCCTGTCCAAACCCTGCCTGTCCCTGGCACCAGCAGGCACCAGGAGCCATCCCCACCTCTGTGTCGGACACAGATGCCTGGGCCAGACGGGGCTTTCACCACAGGGCTCACCCTGTACCTCGGCCCTCTGGGGTTTTCCAGGTTCCATCCGCTCCAGGAGCCGGGGTCTGCCCCCTCCTCACGGCAGGTCCGTGGCGGCTCACTCCAAGTACGGCTGTGCTAATGGCCCCGCTCGCCGCTCTGCACTAATTGCTCTGGATTGTCAGAATCCCATTAACTGCGCCCGTGTGACAGTGACAGCCCCGGCCCCCCGCGCTCCCCGGACCCTTTAAGGCGGGCGGGGCGGTCCCTCCGCAGCGCTGACGCGAGCGCGGGGCGTCGCTCTGGGCGGTGCCGCTCCCTCTCCGCTTGCCCGCATCCCTCCCGTTCCAGATCCTTCTGGAAGGGCAGCGTCGCCCGAGCCNCGAGCCGGGAGCCGGGAGAGTGCCCCTTCCCGGGAATGCGTGTGCTGGGGAAACACTCGTGTTTCTGTGTGTGCGTCCCGGCGCCTGGCGGTGCGTGTCCTTGAAATCCCGCGCTGTGCTGCTGGAGGAGCCGCGCGGCTCCACGGGCACGGTGTGTTCCTGTCTTTGCAACGCTTTGGTTCGGGGTAGCCGAAAAGATCTCCGTGGAGTGCATGTGTTTCCCCAACTCTGGAACGGCTGCCAGGGCTGGGAGCGGTTCCATTAACAATTAC